>JPKY01000020.1:0-253880 GCA_000769265.1 Hapsidospora chrysogenum ATCC 11550
CCCCCCGCCCGGCATAATAGCGTCCCTGTAGTCTGGTACCGGGCGTTGCTAGCTCGCAGGCGCCACGCTCGATCTGGCCGCGCACCCCGGTGCTGCTCCGGGGCGCGGGCAACCCGCCGATCACCAGTTCACCACCACGCCCTCCTCGTCGACAGAAGGACCGCCGCTGTGGGGGGAGGGTGGTTCGGTTCGTATTCTGACCGCAAACAGCCAAGCGTGCCCAGCGGGCTGGCACGGGTGGGTTCGCAAGAGAGGTGCAGGCGCCCCAGCGGAGAAGGGGAGTCCCACATGACGATGTGCGGAAACCCCACGCGTCGTGGCGGTGAAGGAAATAAGCGCCGTGGACCTGGCAAGTAGACTAATAAGAAGAAGTACTACGTACCAGACGGAAAGAAGAAGGACGAAAAAGAGGGTGCCCGAGTGGGATGGTCTCGGTGGACGCACACACGGCATCGGACTTGGGATGCGAGGTCACATGAACCAGTAATGCAGTAACCAGCCAGGGCCCAGGGGGTTGCTCACTTGGGCCTACGTACTTCTGTTCTTTCCCTCTCTCTTCTTTACACGGGCATGGGGAGACGTGGAAACGAGGCAAGTCATTGACCCATGCATCTGCGCAGAACTATGCCGCCGGAAGTTTTCTCCTCCTCGTGTCGGGTGGGGATGCGGCCAGGTATAGACATGGTCGCGGCGCGTTATGCATCAGGAAGAAACGCTGCCAACGCGCCAATGGAGAGTGAGGTCGGAGCCTATTCCGTCACATCCTCAGACGTCATGGGTGCCCTCGGGGCGGGGTGCTGACCTACCGGGTAATATTTATTATACTCTCAGGATTCCGTGGTGCGTGTGGAGGAGGAGCTAGGAGTAATACCGGTCTCAATTAGCTGATGTACTTTACTCGTCGCGGCCAGGGAGAGAAGAGAGGAGAGGCGGGCGTTTCCCCCCGGAAAGGGAGGGGGATCATGGGATCGGGCTTCTTGGCTTCCAACCACCGGGGACATCGATGCGGTTACAGCATATCGCGTGCGCCTGAGATTGCATGCACCCGACATTGACAGGGCAAGGGCTGCTTGCCAGTGTGCGATCCCCGAGGTGTCGCTGCGGAGAATCGGGGATACGGATTACGGGAAGCCACCCAGGTCGTCTTCGAGTAGGTCCGTTACTGCATCCGTACATACGGTCTGTACTCCGTCCCGTACCTCTGGGCTCGCGTGGATCCTTCATCGGGGCCAGCGTCCCACGTTGTACGGACGTTAACACTGCTTGCATTGCATTCCCTGCATCGGTGCAGGATTACAAAGGTCGGTTTCCCCTCTGGGTAGTATGTCTGTAGTGCCGTCTGTCGTGTACTCGTAGGTAGGTACTAGACTCATGCTGCCCGCGTTCATCCACGTCGTATCATCGTCTGCGCAGTGTCAGCAGACGTCGCCTCGACCAACGGGTCCGACCACCATCGGAACGAAGACCGAATGTTTGCCTCCATCCCCTGCCGCCGGTCAGGCAACATGGGCGACTCCTGAATTCTTTCCAGTCCCTTTCGCTTCGGGACTGGCTGCCTGCAGCCGTTGAGCACGTATACGTAATCTCACGAAGGGTAGGCGGGGCTTTGAGGACATCCGGAGTGTCCTGATTCGTCTCTCCATTCCGTATAATTACTGCAGGGCAGAGAAGTCAGCTGGAGGCTGGAGCAGGGCGACAACAGCTGTGGCAAGAAAAAGCAAATACGTGCATAGGGTATTACCGTACCTAAGTCTCTGTTTGTGGGTGGAGGGTGGAGACAGAGAGAGGGAGTGGGGTGTTGATAAGATGAGCGCTGGAACAACCCCAACACCCTACCCCCACTACCAACCCCCAAAACCTCCACCCCAAAGACCCCAACCCCGAATCAACGCCTTCCCCGACGACGCCTGTCGTGGCTGTTGATTCCAATCTGCGAGATCCGGACCGACGCTGTGGTCTCAGTTTGTAATACTTACCCGGCAAGGCTAGACACACCTGTGGGTGACATCCATACGTACATGGTAGATCGTCATGGAGATCTGTCCCAAGTCGAATGAGACAGACCCAACAGCTTCACCTTTCTGTGCATGTTCCATCACACCTTTGGCAAACAGATGAGTCGTGCCAATTTGACAAGATCGCTTATTATTTGATAGAATGTTAGTCTGGTAGCTCAATCGGTCCTGTGAAACGAAAACGCCTTCTTTTGGGATGAACATCCGATCCTCGATACAACGTGAATTCCTACCCTATACGCGTCACTTCGCAACCCGATGTTGAAGTTGTGCTCGCATGCAAGTACCCCGTAATCCACATGTTGATGTGGCGATCGGGCATTGCATGTGATATATCAAGTCGTTGTCTACGGGTACTACTGGTACTTATACTACCTGGCATTAGTTTGTAAGTATTCCGAAACCCCGCCCCGCGAGTTTGCTCCCGGTTCCTCCAAACTCCTACCAACCAAAGACAAGAGTAAAATAAACCCCGGAGACATGATGTCTGCTACTAGTATGTCACTTCCGCTCTCTCTCAGGAAGAGTTGACCGTCGACAGGAACCTCCGTAACCCAGAAAAGCAGCTACTGCCTCACAAGACAGCTCTGGAGAGCTTTCCCGGGCCAGTGATATCGAGGAACAGGCGGTCCATGCCCACTCCGACCAGGCGGAGGAGGCAGTCTCGTGATGACTTCGCGAGGAATTGCGTATCGTGTACTGCTTAGCAAGGTCGCAAAAAGCCCCAGGACTGGAGGGCGCAGATTTCCAACACCACCTTTGACGTCTGTTGGAGTTATGTGACGGTCTCATACCCCGGACGCCATCTATCAGGTACAGACTACACCAGTCTTGAGACGGCGCCTCTCATGGTCTGGATTCGGTAGCGGAGGGGCTAGCTAGGCTTCCCCAGCACGTGTTTCTTAAGGTTCTCGAAGGTCTGGCTGGAAACATTAGAATGTTTCGAAGCGTGCCCCGGCGGTATTTGTCGCTGGTATGCTCACCTCACCTGCCACCAACTGCTCTGGTCTCGACGCAGGGAAATCGCGTACAGGGTCCGAGTTATCCCGCTCGTGTCTATTGTTGCGACCAAGAAACTGACATTGTCTGCTTTATTTGTCGGAGAAGGAAACCGATGGCCGCAAGACCAAGGTGTGATCGTGACACGCCTAGATGGAGTTGCGAGGATGACGGTCATGTCATGGCAGGTTGGAGTTGGGGAGGTCGAAGAGGAAGCGGGTGATGGTAAGAAATCGTGATACAGTGAGGAGTGGCGTTGCGGCCAGATATGTGCCGCCATTTTTGTCACCCACCCCAATACCTAGGTAGGTAGGTGCACTCTGGAACTCGAGCTCCGTGCGCGTCATGCTGGAGCCTTGCAGCACTTGAAGGCTATGGGACCCACTTTGATTGCCTGCCCAACCAACCAGAGCACGGATTCTCTTCAGTTCCACGACAGAGCTCTCCGAACCACCTTCCGCCCTCCATCATCAACCTCGCGATAGATTGAATACATCGCCGCGTATCACTCTCTCATCTCGCCGACACCTCTTCGAATCCCGCCCGGACCCAGTGCCACCCCTCACCGATACACAAACACCGAGGGGCCACGATCAGGCCCAACAGCAGCCGCCACCATGGGGTCCGATCCGCAGCACGCCAAGTGGCCCTTGTTGCCGCTGTCGCAGCACGTCTTCACCCTCACCAACGGCTACGCCACCAAGGCAGCCCAGCAGGCCGCCGTCAAGGCCCTGCAGGACGCCATTGCCGAGGACAAGATGGCCCCCTTCTACCGCTACCTCGCCCACCCCATCGACGGCATCCTCAACACCGTCGGCGAGGGCGGCTCCTCAGGCCCCGGCAAGCCCCTCAGCAGGAAATCCAGCCTCGTCGGCATGATCGCCACAAAGGCCCCCGTCACATCCTTCAACCTTCCCTGGGATGAGGCCCTCTACACCAAGCTGACCGAGGAGAACGAGAAGGAGCTCGAGGACATCCAGAAGGAGGAGGAACAGGCCGTCGAGCAGGCCGGCGACACAGAGGTCACGGCTGCCAAGGGGAAGAGGGCCGAGTTTTGGGCTAGAGTGGGCGACAAGGTAAGAAACTGTCTCCGAGACACCCGCCCGCGATGTCGTGGACGGGGAGCCGCTTTGATGTTTTGCAGCGTTCTGACTGGCAGGGTAGGATAAAGCGATTGCCGCCTACGAAAGCGTGTTCGAGGGGACGGGCATCCTCGGCACCAAGATCGACCTCGTCTTGGCCATAATACGCATGGGCCTCTTCTACGGGGATAAGCCCCTCGTACAGAAGCACGTCGAGCGGGCCAAGACGCTCGTCGAGAGCGGCGGCGACTGGGACCGCCGCAACCGCCTCAAGGCCTACGAGGGCCTGCACCTCCTCACCGTCCGATCCTACAGCCTCGCCGCCCCGCTGCTCCTCGACTCCCTCTCCACCTTTACCAGCTACGAGCTCTGCACCTACTCCAACCTCGTCGTCTACTCGGTGCTCGCCGGGTCCGTCTCCCTCAACCGCGTCGACTTCAAGTCCAAGGTCGTCGACGCCCCCGAGATCAAGGCCATCCTCGGCGACGGCGACGACAAGCTGCTGGCCCTCAGCGGGGCCATCAGCGCGGGGCCCGGCGTCGACGACACCACGGGGGTCAAGGCACCCAAGCCCTCCGCCGCCGTCAACCTGACCACGCTGGGCAGCAGCACCGAGCAGCCCGAGGCCGAGATGGCCATCGACTTCAGCCCGCTCGCCCGACTCGTGAGCAGCCTCTACAACGGCAACTACAAGACCTTCTTCCAGTCCCTCGCCTCCGTCGAGGAGCAGTTCCTCACCCAGGACCGCTACCTCCACGAGCACAAGAACTGGTTCATCCGGGAGATGCGCCTGCGCGCCTACCAGCAGCTCCTGCAGAGCTACCGCGTCGTCGGCCTCGACAGCATGGCTAACGACTTTGGTGTCACTGTCGACTTCCTCGACCGGTAAGTTGAATCGCCCCTCATCCAAGCAAACACGGGTATGGTGCATCTTGTGTCATACGAAGCTGACCCTTCTCTTTCCCCCAATCTTAGCGACCTCGCCAAGTTCATCGCTGCTGGCCGCATCCCGTGCACAATCGACCGCGTCTCCGGCAAAGGTGTCATCGAGACGAACCGCCCCGACGACAAGAACAAGCAATACCAGGACGTCGTCCGCCAGGGCGACCAGCTGATCACCAAGCTACAAAAGTACGGGCAGGCGGTGCGGCTGAGGGGCAGCGAGAGGGCATAGAAGGTGTGTCGACGTGTTACGTGGGCTGCTGGTAAGGCGGGAAGAAAGAGAGGAAGACTTAAAAAAAATAAAATAAATGAATATCCGGCATTCGAAGCATGGGGATAAATGGGGAGCATGTATGTGTCGTATCGCCCTGCCTTACGTATACGACCTGCCACCACTCGCTGCTGTGGTAGCCTCGGCTTACTGGGCCGAAATCTTGATTGGGTCCATGCAAACATGGAACTTGAGTCACTGACAGAGACATTTTCGTCGGGGAGTTTCTATTTGGTTTCTAGTACTCATCCAGGATATCGCCTTACTTTCGCCTTATTTTCTTTCTATTGACCATTCGCATTTCTCTTGTGGCTCGTCCTCGAGTCTACCTGTACTTATCCATAAACTCCTTGTGGAACTTGACAATGCTGCCTGTCCACTCGGTTCCCGGGGCGAGGAAGGTGGTGCGGAAGTGCAGAGTGCCCTCCTTCTGCCAGAAACCAGAGCCAGGAACGACGCAGATGCCCGTGGCCTCGAGGAGGCGCATGCAGTAGAACTCGTCGGGGGTGCGGCCCTCGGCGGCAGCGGCGTCGACGGCCTTCTGGGGAAGTTTGATGGTGGGGAAGAGGTACATGGAGCCCTGGGGGGGCCCGCACTCGACGCCCTCCATGTCGGAGAAGGCGGCGTGCAGGGCGGCGGCGCGCTCGCGCAGACCCTGGAAGATGCCGTCGTACTCTTGGCGGTAGAGCTCGTACGAGGGGTCGCCGGGTCGTGGCGGGTTGACCATGAGCTCGACGAGGCACTGGCCGATGACGGGGGCGCAGAGCATTATGGAGACGAACTTGTAGACGTTGGCCTCGACATCAGGGTGGAAGCCGACGAGCTCGAAATAGCCGCCGCGGTGGCCGCACTCGCCGACCATGCCCTTGGAGACGGAGTGGAGCGACGCGAGCTCGATACCGTCGTAGATTCCGCCAGGGTTCTCCTTCTGCAGGCTGCGCAGGACAGCCTTGAAGCTGTGGAACTTTCCGACGAAGACGTTGGTCTGGTAGACCTCGTCGGCCATGACGACGAGGTTCTCCTTGGCGGCGAAGTCGAGGACGCCGCGGATATCTTCCTCGGGGAGGGAGGCGCCGGTGGGGTTTCCCGGGTTGATGATGACGATGCAGCGGACGTCGACACCGTCGGCCTTGGCCTTCTCGTATGAGGAGCGGATGGCGCCGAGGTCGGTTCCCCAGTTCTTGGACTCTTCGAGGTAGTAGGGGACGCACTTAGCGTTGAGGAGGGAGAGGGTGGCGGTGTAGAGCGGGTACTGGGGTATAGGGACGAGGATGCCGGTGTTGGGGCCAGCGCAGATGGTGTTGAGGAGCGTGTTGACGCCGGACGAGGCGCCAGCGGAGAGGTAGATGTTGGCAGGGTTCGCGGGGAAGCCGTCGCGTTCTAAACAGCGTATGTTAACTATGGACTGCCGCCATTTTTTCTTCTTCCCAATTAGAGGTTGTATGAGAGCTCTGGATCAGACTTACTCTCTAGGAACTTGGCGATACTCTCCTTAATGGCAGGCACACCGCTGCTGGCGCTGTAGGCACCTACGGAGCCAACATGCTTGAGCAGCCACTTGGCGCGCTCCACGACGTCGGTCTTGTATCCCAGGTGATTGATGAGGACATCCTCCTTCTCGAGAAGCTGGGGGTTCTCGAGCAAGCTGAGGACCTGGCGGAAGAAGGTAATGGGCTTCTGGTCGAGCTGCTGGGGGTTCCCGATGTTGGCGTTGATGACCTGGGAAAAGGGCAGGCTGGTGTCGCCCTTGGCGAGGGCGGCCTTGTACTCCTCAGACTTGACAGCCAGCTCGCCGCGGACGGCGTACTTGGCGGCCCGGACGTTGGGATTTATCGTGTCGAGAGTTAGCCTGGTCATTTTGTAGGAAGAACCGTGGTAGTGGCGGTGATGGCGGGGTAGACGATGGCGGTTTGGCGGGGCAGCGACGAGACCCCGGCGTACTTGTAGCAGCAGGGCAGGGTCCAGAAATCCTAATGCACACGAAGAAGTCAATAAGACGGCCCGTTCAGGACTACCTAGGTAGCGGCAGTGGCTTGATAACAGTAGACTCTCAGTGGCGGGTGGGATTGGGAAGCAACAGTAGTAATGAAAGAAGGGGAAGCAACAGGACAGGTTCCGACCAGTAGTATTACTACCAGTCGAGACTATCTAGGCGAGTAGTACGATCAAGCGTAGAAATCAGGCGAGTGATTCACGCTCGTCCAACTCGAGACGTGGAGTGTCGGGGTAAACCAGGGGAAAGGAGTATTCCCGCAAATGCGTGGAGCCCCGCGCCTAGGACCGAGACGATTCTGCGACTATTTTTTTTTCTTTTTCGCCCGGTTTATGTGTGCGGCTGTGGTTTGCGACGCCGACGCTCGACAATCGTCGCCCGACTCTTCGGCTTCATCCGAGACCGGACCGGATCTGGCCCGCATCGGTGTCTTGGCCGCCGGATGGGGTGATGAGGGCAACACTCGCTGCGCAGCGACGGCGGTTCTTGCCGTCATCGTCACGGGACTGGGTTCCCCTGGCACCCCGCGGAATCGTCTTGTCATGTAATGAAGTATTTGTACGTACCGGCGTGGCGCGGCGCTCGTACCATCAAGCCATGTGTTGAGCCGCACAGCGCGGGCATCTGCGCGCTCCGTAAAACGGCCCGAGTTCCTGCTGTCGCCATCATGCTCCGTCTCGCGTTTAATCCCGCGCCGTCCGACAAAGAGTGTTAAGGCAGACGGGTTCTGGAGCGGTGACGTCGGCACTTGTTGAGCTTCAACGAGGGGGCCCGCAGACTCTGGATAGATTTGGCTGCTTCGGCTAAGGAAGTTGACAGAGCTAGCTTTGTTGGAGGGACGCGGAGCCGGGAGCGTGGCGAAAGTCTTGGGTTCTGTGTTCTGGAGCGGAGATGTTCGGAGAGGTGACGGAGGTGGGTTGATGGCTGTTGGGAAGATCAATCTCAAACCCTGCCATTTGGCGTACTCTTGTACCCGCTATATGGCCGGTCTCGTACAACTAATAGTCGGATACTGCTTAAGGGACAAAACGGCCTGCATCTCTACTTGCCTTGATTGAAAAGGGCCTGCCGTCCGTTGCCAACTGATGAGCTCTCGGTGAGGTCGGTGAGTGCAAATCATCACCTAGGCCGACTTAAGAGACGCGTGCTCGTACGTGCACGCGAGGGTAATTGATGGCTGAACGATCACTCCATGACTTCACGCCGATAGTGGTGATGATGACGATGGCGAAGGGAAGGAAGGAGGAAAAAGTTCACTCGAGACTCACCATTACCGTAAGCTACCTTAATACCTGTATACTACTCGTACCTACCGTAGGTACCGTACTTACCTACTAGTCGATCACACTGAGGCGCTCCTGCCTCGTCCAACTCATAGCGTACGTCACAGCCTGAGTGGTAACGAGATCTCGGCACTCCGGCCCTACCTTTCTCCGGCGCCGCCAATCGGCTGAGACAACCTCACCAGAGCTCACCTCGAAATTTACCCCAAGACCGCGAACGACATCCAACTCAACCGGACCTCAGCTGCTCTCGCGCGCTGCCATCGTCACCATGGCCAAGAAGAAGTCACGCATCATCAACGTCCGGCTCATCTCCATGGCCATGACCGGCTTCTTCTACAACTTCAAGCGCCCGCGCGCGGCAACCCCCATGGGCATGCTCAAATACGATCCCATCGGTGCGTTTACGCGTCCCTGGCGTCCGCCATGGCTATGTGTTCCCCGTAACCCTATCTAATTCAAATTTGGTTCCAGTACGGAAAAAGGTGCTTTTCCTCGAGTCCAAGAAGCGAGTACGATGATCCCCGCGGACGTCACGCCGGCCGGAGACACAAAACCACGACCGCCATGCTTGTCGCGCGTATACCAACGTCGGATCGCCTAAATACGGTCGATATATGAAGAAGAGACTTGTACCACTACAATGTGAAATTAGGAGTTTGGGGTTCACTTAGCATAGCGCCGGGGTCGCGCCTGTATATACGTCCGTACAACTCTACAACAGCTCACGCTCACGAATACGACCCATCAGTGAGAGCAAAGTAACCTTTTTTTTTTTTTTTTTTTTCACGTTCAATCCAGCCTGCAACTAAATTACAACAGCAGCCTCGCACGTGCTGATGTGTGGCTGCGTTTATTTTGCAGGCGATGAAAGTCCTCGGCCCGTTGCTGCTCGCGACCGAACACCAGCAAATATGAGTCCCGAATCCAGCAAGATTTCTCAGCACCAAAATCCCGAAAACTTTTACAACCGATATGGCCTCGCAGAGGGCGGATACCAAGGATCACCTCACTCGCCGACCTTTCGTGAGTAGGTACGCCTCACGGGACGGTGGGATGGCATGCCGGCCGGCCGGGCTGGTATATCCGCGCTCTTGACCGATGCTCTTAGGTCACCCGGTGATGTTGCCTGTGACCCTGACTTGAACCTCTTTGCAATATTGTGGATGCTGTCGACCGCGAAGGGTGGCCTGCGCTTGTCGCCTGCCTGCGGGCCTTGGCTCCGAAGTTGACCAGATTGCTCAAACTCGGCGACAGTAGGAAAGGCCCACGATGGTTCGGAATGGCTCGTCGAGACAAAGTTAGAGCGGATTTGCTCTACGACCTTTGTGTTAGGGCCACCTGATGACGTTGGTTTCGGCGTCGCCATCACTGGGCGGTTGTACTGGCTATGATTGAGTGGCAACCTGAGAGCCTCCACTGTCGGACTATCCTCCTGCTGGTCGAAATCGGTCATGAATCTAAGGATAGAACGCGGTTTCTTTCCTTCCCGCCGTCGCATCTGTTCTTGCTCGATGGATGGCGGTGGAGATGGGGATTTGAAGTCCATCGCAGGGTTGAGGACTGTCACCTTCCGAGGAGAGAACTCCAGACTGTCAATGGCAGGCTCCGGCACCGCGCAGCCGTCTGGAACCACTGGAACTTCTGACATGCCCCGAGTAGTGGATTGACTTTGGGATGTGAAATCCGTCTCGTCCGTGTCTTTGATCTGAGAATGCTGGAGGCGATGGGACAACTCGTCTTCGCCGACGAGTCTATGCTTATCCTCAGACCTGCTCGCGAGCTCATCTTGAACCCAGCGTCGCTCAGTCGATAGATAACTCGCCGTCGAACGTATCAATCCATTCAACCGACCAATATTCTCGAGCTTGGCAGCGATGCCCTCGACCCTAGGAATTCGATGATGAGCCGCCGAGAGCTTGGCTCGCAGTGAGTCAATTTGTTGAATGTCACGCATCCACCTGTCTTGGAGGCTACGGAATTCCGAAGCCATTTGCTTCGATTTCTGAACCTCCTCGGTTAATCGAAGGACACTGGTCTTCTCTTTCTGAAGCTCTCTCTTCAGTTGGTTGATGTCAGAAGCATGGTGCTCAGGCCCACCGGCGATCGCTGTCTCCGTGATCTTTATGCGGTCCAATGGTGATAAGATTTCCCTCTGGGTCTGTTCGAGCTTCTGCGCAGACCATTCTCTTTCCTTGCTCAGAGCTGCGTCGAGGAGATCCCGGAATTGGCCTATTGCTGCTTGCAAAGCCACCTCCGCTAACCGGTTGTTGTTGGTAGAATTCTCCTGAATCTGCCGGACATTCTCGGCGAAACCTTCAAAGAAGTCTTGCAGACGTCGTTCGCGCTCGAGCAATGCGTCATCCCTGTCTTTGAATTGCTGGGTAAGTAGACCCTCTAGGGAGCGGCGGTCTTCCTTCAGAGCAGCCAGCTCGGCCACGCAGGTGGCAAGGTGACCTTGCTTATCTTGGAAGAGCTCCCTGGTTTGAACCAGGTCTGCGTGTACCTGCCCAAGTTTCTCCGTCGCCGTGTCTATCGCGTGGTCGTGGTTCTCCTTGGTGGTTTGTTGCCAGCACCAGTATGCGGACATGGCAGATTTGATATCTGTAAGTTCTTTCTCCAACCCACGGCCCACAGCAGATACAGTGTGTTCGAATTCATCTTGGCGTGAATGGATTCCTGCAAATTCAGATGCGATACTTATGATCATCAGATGGGACTTTACTCCAGGAGTCTGACGGACGACTTACCGTGCCGTGATCCTGTCGTCGAACCCGCTCAGGATGGACGTTACATCAACTGCGGTGAGCATATTTTGGAAAGCCGATTGAACAGAAACTGCAAGGGAATCCACTCTATATCTTCTTTGTTAGCAAGTATACGATATTATATGGTGTATAGTTCCGTACGCCTCGGACAGATGGCTCGCCAAGTCATGGCTTCTTTTGCTTTGATGGTTGCCATTCTCGCAGAGTTCGGTGAGAGATGTGACTTTGGTGTCAAGGCCTTGGACCAGTTGATAAGTGCCGGCTTGCGTCTCCGCCATTTGAACCCGGAGGTTGTCCAATATGTCTCGCTCCCGGAGTAGATCCTTTTCTTGACACTGAATTTGGGCCTTCAGCTTTAGTATCTCTTGGGTTTCTGCACGACATACTGTTAGAAATAAAACAAAAAAAAATCACTTGGACGGAGCCGACATACTCTCCGCAGACTGCTCTTGGATTCGAGTCTGGAGCACCTCAAAAGTCTCCTTCATTTGTTCCCTTTTCTGTCGGCTCACCTTGAGAGCTTTATCAATCTCGGTGGCTTTGGCATCTTGCCTTGACTTCTCCTGCTCCAGCTCGTCCAGCATGTGCTCATAGTATGCCCGAGTCCGCTTGTACAAATCTTGCTGCTCAGTGATGGCGTCATTTATTTTCTCCTTGTAAGTCTTGTACTTCTCTCCCATCTGGGCCGCTTTTTGCTTTGATTCGAGAAGTTCCCGGCGTAGAGACTCGACTTCACTGGAGA
The DNA here is from genome assembly GCA_000769265.1 of Hapsidospora chrysogenum ATCC 11550. NCBI lineage: Eukaryota > Fungi > Ascomycota > Sordariomycetes > Hypocreales > Bionectriaceae > Hapsidospora > Hapsidospora chrysogena. The sequence goes on from JPKY01000020.1 coordinate 12,096, forward strand.
ATTGCTTGTTCTGTTCGGCGACCATGGACTGCTGCTCCTCAACTTTCTTGTAGCGCCTCTCGACCTCTTCGATTTGTGCCGCGCGGCGAGATAACATGCCTTGAGCATCTTTCAAGTCCTTGGACTTCCGTGCAATGTTGTCCTGAAGGCGCTGGATCTCGTAAAGGGCCTCTTGCTTCTCACTTTCAACAAGCTGCATGCATTTGTTCCAGTTCTGTGCGACCTTTTCCATCAGAGCCTTTTTGTTCATCGCATCCTCAGGATGGGAAGGCTTTCGCACTGCTGCTCTTTTTCTCGAGATATTGCTCGTTCTCGATTGCGACCGCTGAGTTGAGTTCCGTGAAGCTCCACGCTGCTTGTTGACTTCCCAAGCTGTTGGACGGAAAGCTTCCATGTGGGATCGGTGAGGTTGCCGAGGCGTCTGGTGTGTAGGCCCCTCCAAGTCGCCGCATACGCTTGATGGACAATGCTGGCGGCGGTTTTGACTCAGGGGTCGAATGTGAGATGGCAGTCGATTGGACCGATGATGAGCCTTTTGCTGTGGCAGATCTGTGCGCTCGCCCAATTTTGGTAGGGTTGAACCCGTGGTACCCTCTGGAGGAGATGCTGTTATGCCGCCCATGCTACCCATCCCATGAACTCCGGAGCCGCGAGGGGAGAGTACGGGAGGTAGATCATGAAAGGGCGCGCTCGTGCGTTTGATTTGCGTTGGGGCGACAAGATCGACTCCTAGACCTCTGGCCCTAGTGGAAGACGCCGGGATCCTGGACAACGGTGAGCTAGTCACGGCATCTCTGGATTTTTTAGGTGTTTCTCCGTTGCCTATAACCTTGAGGGGCGAGAGTGGTTCCTTGGAAGACAGAGGCGATCCCGTGTACTCTTTCTGCGTGATGGTCAATTGTTCCGGAGTCTTCTCAAAAACGAGTTCAGGAAGCTGCAGGGGTCGTGGTCCACTGTCATGACTGTCTCGTTTCGAAGGGAGTCTGGGACCTGTCTTCAAATCCGCTTTGGGACCTGCGGGTGGTCCTTCGAAAACACCCCGGGGAAGCTTCAGTGGTGTAGTTGATGTCTTCTGTTTTGGTCTCTCGGAGAACTGTCCAGGGCGGACTGGCTGTTTAGGTTGCCAACTGAAACCCTCGGCCAGAGCTGACTCGGACATATCGTTCTTGGGAGGGGTAAATTTCTGGAGTTTTGGCTCTGTAGAGGCCAACTTCCCTATGCCTTGAGCCTCGGGGATCATTGATGGGAACCGGTCAAACCCCCTTTCGTCGGCCGGATTGTCAATGATGAGAGAGCTTGCGCTACATGGCGACCCGTGCTGAGGGGCCACATGAGTTAGCGGGGCCATGGTAGGGGCTCACAGAAGGCACCTAGGGATGACCCATAGCCAATGGGCTCAAAAGCAAGACTTTGGTGTTGCTGACAGGTGTTTCTGGACCTTGTTGTAGGTGAGCTGGGTGTGTAGTGAAGGTTCATGCCAGGGGGGAGGGCGAACACGTTTGGAGGAGCGGTGATGATTGTGATGATGATGATGACGACGACGACAAGACGTGACAACGCTGGAGCAGGACAGCCCTGGGAACTCGAAGACGGGACGTCAGGTGGCTCTTGCCGCGGGAGTTGAAGCTGAGAAAGGAGAGCCTCTCGCCCACGTGAACATCCCGCACCAGCCCATTTGCCACCATGCTTACCTTGAGCCAAGAGAAGCGCGATACTCTTACCAGTGACATCCTACTTAAGGTATGTATCTACCTGTAGGCAGAGTCAAGATAACCTCAAGCCTTAGACGCCGCATTTGCGGCCATCTAAGAGTCTTGGGTTGGGTATCTTATCCATGATGCTTGCTGACGCTGTAGGTCGTCCGGGTTGCTCTTTCCGTGACTAGGTATCCGCCAATTCAGTACTTACCTGTAGCTTCTTACGACAACCTTGAGAGAACTGGAAGAGACTGGAAATAATCGGCCGCTCCTGACCAACTCTGGATCCTTCCTTCCTCTTTTATGAGTCTGAGAAAATAGCTCGGGGAAGGCCGTGCCTTTTTCATCACTGCAGAGCAGCAGGAAGACGACGGCTCTCATTCTCAATGCATGCGTGTCGTGATGGCTCGCGATCACAGCGGAGGAGCTTGGCATGACAGAAGGTCGAATTCGACACGCGCCGGAATTGCCCCTGACGACAGGGAGAACATATCTTCATCCATCTGACTCTCCAGTCGTATCATGAGGCGTTTCGCTTTGCGCCATGCTATCAGGAACAGGCGCTCGAATTCCAGCCAGACCGTCTGCATGTGCAGGTACAAAACGTCCGACCAGGTAGCAAGTCGTCGGCGCCTCGTGAGGATGGGATACTCTTGGCAGCGCACCCATCCACCTACCCACCACAAACAACCTTGATGCAGATTGTTAAAGAGTTTTCGTCACCCTGCAGTGCTGCCACCGGGTCCCCAAGGTAGTCAGTCACAAGAGATGTCACAAGAAGGGACCCCATCACGGCGCATCTGCATGACGAAAAGCTAGTGATAGGAGCGATGCTGGCGCCCGATTGGCTGCGTGCCTGAGCAACGCCGTCGCAACTCGGCGCTTCGCGAGTGTGAATTCACCAATCACCGCGGTGGGGGTCCGACGTCTGTGTGCTCCATGTCCGGCAGTGCGACTCAATTGCTCCATCAGCGTGAGCTAGTACTCGAGTTGGGCGGTTAACACTTCTTGCATGCGGGGGAGGGCGGTCAATGGGAGCGTGGATTGAGGGTATCACAGAAAGATGTATATACTGGTGATGGTCGTGTGATTGTGGACACTGTCCGCTAGACTGGGTCCCGCTTCCATTCTTCATTCATTCTTAACTCCTCAGAGGCTGTGCGTAACACCGTTTCTGCTATTTCTTTTCACACCTAGTGTTCACGGCTTCTGGGAACGACCAAGCCAACACCATGATCTTGCCCAGAAACGATTTACCTGATGACATGGCCGGGGATGCAGGAGGCACTACAGCGCCCGGAGTTGAGTCAGGCACCGAGGGAGGCGCCTTAGGCGGCTCGGGCAGCGCCGTCTCTATGTCGACGGGCGGGCTCGTCGCCATCGTGGTAGTCGTGGTGGTAGTCGCCATTCTCGGAAGTGAGTCGGCCCCTTCCACCGTCGTGTTGAACTCATTCTCGGACACATTTGAACTGATAACGGCCTAGTCGTCACTGGAACTCTCTTCTTCGTCGCCAAGAAGCGCGAATGGACAATGAAGGAGACCCTTCGGAGGTCTGCTCGCAAGGTCAAGACGGCACTCACGCCTCGCCGGGCCGAGTTCCCTTCGTCCGTCAAAGACCCCCAGCATTCTTCCACCCGTCGGGGACGCGCAAGGATCCCAGATGATGTCCCGCCGACCCCGAAGTGGCGGTCCGGAGACGTCGAGAAGGGGCAGAGCAGCACGAGGATCGAATCGAACGGGCGCAAGTAAGAAGAGGGAGAGGTGGGAGCGGTCGCTGGTCGACAAGTCTCTGGAAGAGCCAAGTCTCGTATGTTTCGGACGATGGGGATAACTTGCCCCCCCCATGTTTCATTCTTGACATCCACCACTCGTCCCCGATCGGCAGGTATTGGAAACCAGGTTTCGCTGTATATATTCGGTGTCCGATAATTGGGTATTACATCCGCCTGAACGTGTTGGAGCTGGCGCTGCGCCGGTTACCCCTTGGTCTCTGCTGTGCCGGCTGTGCTTCCTCCTCTTGCCTCTCCTTCCTCCTGTCTGGCGTAAATGTGACCTGCTGATCGCCGACGACCTCGCGTCGCTGTGTCCGTTCGCGGTTGTTCTTGTGCTGCCGGGACCCCAAGGCCGTGTCCCTGATGCGCCCGCCGCGGTTTTGCGTCGATGATACGCGCATGACCACATCCTCACGAGGTTTGGGCTCTCCCGTAATTTCATCGATGCTCTCCTCAGCAGAGCTGGACTCGTCCTCCGAATCCTGGGCCTGGTATCTGGTGGGCGCATTGGGGTCTGCATTCTGGTCGATATACGTGCTGGGGTTGAGCGCCTGGAACTCTCGGCTGTTCTCGTCCACCTGGAACTCCGGGTCCTCGAACAGGGCCTTGAAACGCTCGTCGCCGAGGATGCCGGCGTTGGTATCGACCTTGTCCCTGTTCTGCTGCTTCTTGAGGAGCCTATCGACCACGTTCTGGTTGACCTTGACCTTCTTGCTGCCCCTGATTCTGCTGCTGCGCTCCTTCTCGACCTTCTCCTTGACGCGCTTCATCCTCTCTTCCTCGAACATGTAAGGGTTGGTGATCAACCTCGCCTGGTCGTACAACTTGGACGCCACAAAGTATCCGTGCATGTACGGCCGCAGGAGGTTGGTCTTGCCGACTAGGTGAGCCAGGCTGAGCTGCTTCAACTCCGGCAGCGTCAGGAACTTGTAGTTGTCGTATGTCTCGGTCCTTGATTCCTCTGCCATCTCCTCCACAAGGTTATCCAGGAAGGCGCACCACTTGGGCGCGGGGCCAAGCTGGGGTACGAAGAAGGCGTGCTGCTGCTTGCCTTCGTTGGCTGTGAGGATCATGCCGGTGTCCTTGCACCAGGCCACGTCGTTGATGTCGACGACGGGTTCCACAGACGTCCAGGGGTCACCGTTGGCTTCATCCCAGATCTTTATGATGCGTTTATCGGACGACATGATCTTCTTTTCTTGGGACGCCGTTGTCATGTGTATGAGTTTCTTGACTGGGAAGCCATAGCCGTGATCCTTTTTGAGCAGGGGTATAGGCCGTCGCATGTCGAAAATCTGCATCATCCCGGTCGACGAACCGGTTGCCAAGGAAAGACCCGAGATACTGAAGTCCAAGGCAGTGACCTCGCCCTCGTTCCCGGCCAAGAGGGCGACCCTCGATTTTGAGCGGGGATCCCAAAACTCAATGGTCCCTATTGAAGTCCCGAAAGCCAGGAGATTGTGAGACTGCTCCGCGATCGCCGCCACATTGACGCTGCCGACGTTGACGCCACCCTGCAAGCCTCCACCGGTGAGAGGGTCGTCACCGCCCACATCGACCTGATACGATCGCATGAAGCGTCCCAGCTCTAGGTTCATGCGGAAAACCTCGCCTTTCCCATCGGCATCGAGACCGACTGAGGGCACTAGCGCTTCGGTGGACAGGCGGTCGTAGATCAGATCTCTGCCGTACCTGGGGAGACGGACTTCATAGTGACAGCCCATGGGAGTGTGGAATTCGAGTTTGCGGTCGATCTGGAGGTGGAGGGATTTGGAGTAGTCGCGGGAGAGGAGCACGAAGCTGTGATTGAGCGAGGTGGTGTGTCGGGCGAATGAGAGAGAGAGCTGGGGGAGGTTGTGGACGTGAATCTGCGGCTTGTAGGTGCCGGTGCTCATGGCCCAGTCGCCATCCTCGCTGACCCGAATACAATTGCTGGCCTCCTCGAATTCGAAGTCTTGCAGGAGCTCGACGCGATTCTGGTATTCGGGATCGTTCTTCAGGCTTCGCTTGCGGCGCCTTGCGAGCCAGTCTGGGAGAGGACGGGCTGTAGATGCACCAGAGACGGTGTAGACGGGGACCGTCCCCGGATTGGAGAGCTTCATGGCCTGCAGTCAGTCAGGTGCGTACGACAGCTTTGAACACCTTGTTCAAGCCTTGTTGACTGCAGTGTGTTGCGAATGATTCTCCAGTCGGAACGGAGGTTCGCATGTAAAGTGTGGTGCGTGGTGCCTGGATGGAAATGATGGGCAAGAAAATCAAGGTGAAGGAAGGGGAAAAAAAAAAAAGAGCCAGACCCCGACGCACCGACGCCCCGCCGCTTTCGGTGAGGACCCCACACCACCGAACAATGGCGACCCACCATTTGTAGTCCTACCGGTTTTAGCGCCATCTCTCACCGAACCCTCACCTTGGACTAGGACTCCACCCCTGTCTCCGAGCTTGGCTCATCATCCACGCGCTCTCCCGTCGTCCATCCGAGTACTCGTGCGGTCACCATGCGCAGGTTGCAACCCAGACTGCCTTCTCGCATCTGGACACCAACTGGACGGGCCATTCCAGCCATCGGCTACCGGCGTTGACCATCTGGGCCGCCTTTTCATCGCGAGGCTTGTCCGAACCCACCCGCGATCCTCCGCAGCAGCACTCGTCCGTCTCACGCTGTCCACGATAACACTGCACTCATCCATGGCCAGCTGAGGCTGTCGAACCGATCGTCTACACACAGTAATAACCCCTGTCGCATGCGGGTATCTTCCCCATTCTGGGATCCGCCAGGTGGTGCTACCGGACCGCGGTCAGACCGACCACCTCCGTCGAGGCCACGACCGCCGATAGCACCGACGCCATCGCTAATCAGGACATCTGCAACTGAACCGACTTGTGGAGATGGAGCCAAGGGAGCCAATATCAGACACTTGGAATATCTATACGGCATCTTGATATTTTCAGCAGGTTCCATCGCGCCATCCTTAGACCTCTATCCTGGGTGACCCTGGGGCGCTCGCACGAAGTTGCAGTAGGCGTCGTCAGGTGCTCGCATGACCACCGTTGGACCAGGAACCTAGCATCGAGCACAGATGCTTAGTCTTCGAGATGGAGACTGGGGACTATGAGACCAATATATTCCTGATTGTGAGTCCGAGCGAGCCAGCCTGGCCTTCCTCTTCTGCTTGGCTAACCTGCTCTAGGATAATATCTCGTCAGTGGCTTACCGTGTATACGAACCTTCGTCCGACCATTCCCAAGCCTTTGCTTCGGCAGCTATCGAGGTGGAGGGTACTCTGAGAGATGACGGGCATCTTGTGTTTTACGATACTACCCGGCGTGGAATATGGCATTTTCGCATACAGGAAAAGGCGGCGGCGGGCGATGCCGCTGGTGCCGACCTCGGTTATTCCCTCGCGGTCTGTGGACATGCTCTGGGCCTTGTGGAGGAAGGGTCATTTGAGCCTCTCAGCCTCCAGAAAGGCCGTCCACAACACCCGCCGACGAACAATACGCCCACAAGCTCCTCGTCAACAGGTTCCGGATTGGGCTACCCAGTTTATGCGTCTCCTCAGAGCTCGAATCCGAACACCAACGATCAGGTGGCCGTAGGCTCGTCGACCGCGGATCCCTGGCCTGCTCAGACGCCCCAAAAAACGGCGTACGAAAACTTCATAGCCGCCGTCTTGCTCGCATTTACGACAGCGTTTTGCCCTGCCACGGGCGCTATACCGCTGAACTACCGCACAGTTCTGCTTCCGCACAATCACGCCACGTCCGACGACAAAGGCGATACGCTGTTCGCTCAAGATGCTATATTTGGTACGCTCGTGGCCTATCTCACAACCCTGGGCTCGCTTGTTGTGAGCTTCAAGGTTTCTCAATGTAGAGGCTTGTTGCCCATGGACAACATGTTTGCGGCCGGCTTCAACTCCCCGGGGCAGAATATTCTTGCGGCTCCATTCGGAATACAGGCAACCAATCCACTAGCTGCCCTGGGCGATATCGGTACGGCAAGCCTCGCCCAAACACCTAATACCCAAGCACTGAGCTTCCGAGGCCCGCCTGATGCGAATGAGGGGACGTGGAGACAGTCCTGCCTGAAAGCACTCCAGTTCCGTGGAATACCCGCGTCTTTACTAGAGGGCTGTCCATGGGTAAGCATAAGCATCTCGAGGCGTCGACTCCAGGCCGCCAAGGGGGACGCGAGGCGGATCAAAGATGCACCTGGTCCGACGATAATCTCATGGCCTGGGCCGCTCTGTTTTCGCCAGAGAGTGCTGGAGGCTTCAGCAACGAGCCGTCTGGGATACTCACTCTTGAATGGCCACGAGGAGAGTCATGATCCGCTTGGAAATGCTGGCCGGTGGCTGAACACTGCAGCAGATCGGGAAGAACAGCTTTCGAAACGTAAAGCCGATCGTTCAGCCCCGGCGCCCGTGGAAACGGACGCCAACGGCCCTCAAGCACCGAACCCAAGCGGACATACCCCGGCGGCGTTGGGCAGACCAAGTACAGCTGTTGTAGATGCTATGTATCCCACGCCTCCAGATGGTGTTCAGCCTCCCAGCGGAATTACGCCATCGTTCGACGGCGGAACCTCTAGCCCAAGGAACCTTGTTTCTGCAGCCGCACCCGGTGACTCCGAGGACCTAGCGACTGAAATGGCAAATACCCATAGCGAGATATGGGACCAACCGGACACCAAGAGGGAGCGCAGGGACAGCCATAACCTTCTGGATGGCCCCGAGAATGTGCTAATGGGTGGAGGTGACATGTTCGGCGATAGCGATGAGAACGACATCACGGAAGCCGACTTTAGCTTCTTTGATGAACAGCCGGGAGGCATGGACCTTGCCATATCCGATTATGGTGCGTCGGGGGACAGCAGCCCTCAAAAGCAGTCTGTTCCGAAACAAGAAGAGCCCGAGCCCAGCACTGCGCCATCTTCCACGCCGCCGTTACAAGATTCAGGGGGCTTCATGAAACCAGAATTGAAGCATGCCAGAAGTTTGCTGAACGACTCCCAGAATACTCGCCCAGCCGGAGAGAAGACGCCTACATTAAAGAGGAGTTCGAGCCCTTTCAACCAGGAGACAGTGCTCAAGAGAGTGCGCGGGCCGACGGCAAGCATTGACGACCGTGTGGACTCTGTGCCGCCTCCAAGGCGGAGGAGCAGCTTCTTCCAGCACATTAATCTCGGTCCAACTCTGTCCTTGATTAACAAGAAGTACGAGAAGGGCGGTATCTTTGCTGTCGAACCCAGGGAGCTCGAGGCACCCAAGCCCGCGAAGCAGCAGGCCACTGTTCCTGAGACAAACTATCTCCAACGCCGCAAGAAGCACAGCGGGAAGCCGAAGGAAATTGCGACCCCATCCGGCACATTGATGCGAAGGCTTACGGCCCTTGAACCGCCAGCGTCCAATGGTAGCCTACGGAGAGGCCCTGGCTCCCCGTCGGATGATGGAGCGAGTAGCGTGGAATCTGATGAGGACGATTCAAGTTACACATCGGACGATGCTATTTCACCAATAAAGACAAGCTTCAAACGACCGACTTTGGACGAGGATGCCGTATCTCCGGTCAACTCGTTCCGAGAAGTCGATGCCACGGAAGAGCCCGACCAGCAGCTTGCAATGGAATTGCCCAAGCTATCCAAGCCAGAGCCGCCAGAAGTCCAGCTGTCAAAGCTGTTTCTTGACCCAGAGCCGTTTTCATTCCAGATGCCGCTCTCGGATGAGGACGTGGTCAACATTGGACAGTTCATCACGGAGCAGGCCGCCACAGGCAATTTGGATGTATGGGACGCCCACAAGGAGGAAGAAGCCCGCTCCCTAGCGAGGAGTAAGCGGCAAATTCTGTCATCATACGCACGGGACTCATTGAATGCCTTTCGGAATGTCGTCCCGCCGCCCCTTGAACGGGCCATATCGCCTCAGCTGAAGGGCTTCCTTGAGGTCCCGGACGTCCCGCTTGTGGGCCAACCCGCGCTCCTAAAGCCCCGTCCCGTTCCTGGACGAGACCCGAACGCAGAACAACTGAAGCCGAGCAACCTATACCAGATCCCGTGCCATCATCTCGAAGTCAGGAGGGCAGAGTCGAAGCTCTCGGTGCTGCCAACGGCCGTCACCTTCTGGGAAAGCTTAGGGCTGGCACCGGCCTCTGGGAGCAAAAATATACAGGCCGTGTGCGTCTTCCCCGGTTGGACAGGGATGATGGATAATGTCAGGACGTTCCTGGAGCGCATGAAGAGCATGTATGAGCTCCTGAGGCTGGGAAGTCTCGAAAAGCTGCCACTCTCGAGTGAGCTTGAGCCTGGGCTCGTCCCGTTCGAGGTCGACAGGATCTCTACGTCACCCGATGCCAGTGTCACAGGCCATGGGTCGGCGCTCATTGAGAGCATGGATGTGCTGCAGGCTGCCATGTCCTCTGTGACGGCCACCGAGATAAACTTTGTCATCGTCATGACCTATACGCCGAGCAACCCCGGAACCATCGTGGAGGCATGCCTGGCATTCCAGCGCTTCGTCGATTCCTACTGGAAGCCCCTGTTGAAGAAGGAATACGCTCAGCGGGAGCTGGTACTGCAACTGGTGTCGGCGGACTTTGTATCCTCGCCGACGTCCCTAGTGATGACGGGGTCGTCTGAACTCGTCAAGCTGTGTATCGAGGCCTACGATCGATGCACCATGTTCGACGGGCCAACACCGGCGCCGGCCATTGTTCTTGAGCAGGCTCTTCCTCGCATCATAGACTTCAAGCTCACCAGCACGCCCTCCGCATCTCTCCTCCACGAGAACTCATGCATTCACGTCGCCTACGCTCAGAGCGTGGATGAGCGATGGGTCACCGCCGCCTGGACAGATGACAGGGGAAGTCAGCAGGCGACAGCGTCGTATTGCCTGGGAAGAAAGGGACGCCCGCTCTCCATATCGATGCAGGAAGTTGCTCACGAGATTTGGGAGTCTACTCTCGAGATTATATCCCGTCTGAAGGTCCACTGGCGGGTCATAATCACGAAGTCGGGGAACATGGAGCCTCATGAGATTGAGTTCTGGGCGGATTTGGCTCGAACAGAGAGCAAGCCCAACATTGCCATGATACTCATGACGGTGGACACGAGCCCCTCGCTGCAGTTACTACCCCCTACCGTCCAGGTGCCTTCGTCTACCGCTGGCTTCTACACTACGCCGGTCTCAACACCGCAGGCGAACATTGTCTCTCCAGAGCAGAGCAATACACCCGCCACGCCCATGCGGGATGCTAGCGCTGCCGCTGCACCAACCCCCGGCGCCGACGCAACCGGCGACGCCGACTCAGATGCCGTCCTCCTCGATGTGACGGACCAGACCTGGGGCGCGGTAGTCGGCCACCGTCTCAACAACTCCTCCACGCCACTGGAGCTACAGCCTGCGCTGGTGAGCGGCTACCTGATCAAGAGGTCGAGCACGAAACTCGAGGACCCCCCCAGCGTGATGGAGGTCAACCTCGTGCACACGGAGGCCACGGCGCGCGCCTACGAGCCTCTACTCAGGGAGATGCTGAGCAACTTCCGGGGGCTGAGCACACTGGCCAGGGCGAGGGGCGTGGTGGAGAGGGAGGCGGACGTGAGGCCGTGGCACGTTGCCGCGGCGGAGAAGGCAGTACGCGCGTTGTACATGCTTATATGAAAGAATTCTCTTTTTTCCTTCCCTTTCTTTCTCTTTATTACGTAAAGAAGTATAGGACCCGAGAACCAGTCTCGGGCATTTCTATGAGGTGGGGAAGTAGGCTACGGGGTGTTTTGGCGTTGAGCATTGTCTTTGGAGATATCAGCATTGGGTGGAGTGGCAGTCTGGGTGTCAGGGGTTGGGGGTGTTTGTAGAGAGACAAGACGTGGAGCAGCATCAACATAGCCAAGGTTTCTTGACATGGAACGAGTAACCCTTGAATGAAACCGTCCTCAACAGACGTGACATTACTCAACAGCAATCTAGAAAGGGGAAGGGGGGGAACCTGTGTTGCGTTGCTGCGCGACTGGAAATATGGACACTGTCACAGCTCGATCGGCGGGACGTTGAGCTTCTGATGGATCTTGACGAGCGGCTTCGGCCCGGCGGGCTCGAATCGGAGGATGAGCCTGTCGGTCGCCGGTCGACTCGAGTATCCATCCGTCTGGTGCTCCATACCCTCATCGTCGACAATGTATGTGGTGAAATTGGTGTATATCGCCGCGGTAATATGTTTCATCTCTGGACGTATTACGGTCAGCTCTCGGCGTCGACTGCAAATGTATACTCCGGCATCCTGTGAGAGGGGAAAAACGGAGGAGGGGAGGAGGTGGGTACCGTTCATGGCAAAGTGGGAGCCGATGCACATCCTCCCACCGCTGCTAAACGCCCAGAACTGACGCTGGCGCTCCCTAAGTTGCTCTTGCGTTGCCTCCGAGGGCAGCCACCGCCTGTAGTCCCACCGTTCCGGGTTCGGGAAGATCTTGTCGTCCCTGTGGAGGGTGTACGCAAGGGCGGATATGCGTACGCGACCAGGTATGTAAAACCCATTGATGACACAGGAGGTGTGTGGTGTGCGGCGGGCTTGGGGTCCGGGGAGCGGGGCGTGTAAGCGGAGAGTCTCTGTGATGATAGCGTGGAGAAGGGGGAGGGAGTCGAGGTGCTTGGGGTCTGGGAGGGCCGGGGACTGTTGGCCGAGCTTGAAATTCGGGGATAGGGTGAGCAGCTCTCGGCGCAGGGCGAGCTGCAGGTCTGGGTCCTTGGAGAGGTGCCAGGAGAGATAGGTGAGTGCGATACCGGCGGTCTCCTGCCCTGCTAAGACGTGGTCGAAAAGCTCCGACTGGACGGACAGGTCGCGCTGCTGGATGACCGTGGAGTAGAGGATGGAGTTGGCACCTTTGGTCTTGATCTCCCTGTCGATGCCGGCATTCAGGCTGTTGAACACCACGGGCTCGTCGGCCGTGTCCTTGGCTCCCTCGCTGGCAGAAGCAGTCGTCTTTCTGCAGAGATCAACATTCCACGCGGCGAGTTCGGCGTTGGCATCGTCCACCCAGCGCGGATACAACCACACACCAAACCTCTTGAAGAAGCGCGTCAGGGAGGGAAGCTCCTGTGGCCAGAAATGATGATCATTGCGGGCATTATACAGCTCCAGCCAATGCCCGCGGTATCCCTTGTCCTGGATAAAGTTGGTGCCGTTGCCGAGTCCGAAGACGTAGCCGGCGATGAAGTCCATGGTGGTGGCGAGGAAGAGCGAGTGGACGTCTAGGCCTGTTGGGAAGAGGGCCGGAGAGGAAGACTCTTGGATCACGGACAGGAGTCTGTTGTAGAGAATGGTCTGGGTCTGGAATTTTGCGGCCCTGGAGGACTGGAGGAAGGATTTGGAGTAGACGTTTGATATCATGCGTTTCCTGGCGGAGTGGTCCTGAGAGTTTCGAGCAGCGAACATGCAGGGGACTCTTTTCATGATATGATGCTGTCAGTACCTATATAAAAAAGAATGCAGATACCTCGGGTGTGAAATGACTCGAGGAAATTACAAGAGCAACGCACCCATAATTATCAAAGACAGAGTACCACGGATCCTTCTCAAAGCCACCCTGATAGACGGCTCTGACGGCCTCTGGGCCATCGATGCTCACATCGTTGGGGCCGACCCTGACAACGGGACCCAACCTCCGATGAGCGTCATGCAGGAGCCGATTCTCCCTTCCTCTCTTCCTCGCGGAGAGGATCCATAAGGGCGACCAGGGCGCGGACCAGTGGGCGGCGGGGATCTTGGCGAGGGGCGAGAGGAAGAGCGGGCGGACGATGGCGATGTGGCAGAGGGCGATGAGTGCTGCTGCGACGATGAGTGCTGCCAGGGACTCGTGGGTCATCATGGCCAGCGCGGCATTGCTGCCTCTTTGTGGAGGCTGCCTGGGTGGCCAAGTATCACCAGACACAAGAGATGGTGGTATCGATGGAGGAGGGGAGATAAGAGGTTGGGCAGCAAATAGGTGGAAGGGGAGGTGGAGGGGCAGAGGATGTCAGAATGGTGCATACACAAGTACATAAGCACCTTGAATGACTTGTACCGACATGTGCATGCTAGCGTTAGTATGAAAGCCATCGTGTAAGAGAGACACTAGCACTCGATTCTCATGATTTGAATGACACTAAAAACGATCATAAAAGCGGCCAATGGCACCTCTCGGTACGTAGGATACCGAGTCGTTCTACAATTGCAATGACTCCGACTTGCAGGATAACTGGTGGTGTTATGACTGGGACTTGCGGTGTAGCTATATTTTTGTCAGACGCCTTCCCCCATCTTGGGCCCCCTTAGTACTGTAGTGTGGTGACCCGCCATGACGCCACCCACAAACTTGCTGTTCCTCTGCCTGCCTACGGTACCTGCCTGGACCTGGACCTGTCAATATCGTCACCTCAACACCAAAGATCTTCCACCGAGTCTTCGATACAATGAAGTGAGTCAGACGAAACATCTCTGATTTTGCTTCTTCAGCTTTTCTTTTTTCTTCCTCCAGCCCTGAAACTAGCCGCCATGGACTCCAAGCCGACACCGACATCCATATATATTACTTGTTCCTTGAACGCGCAACTGATCGAGCAACAAAATCGTCTCCCGAGATAAAAAGCTAGTAATTACTAGTACTCATGTTTATACACCAAGGCCCCGACCCGTCGACGATAAGTTCCCCCGCAATATGGGCAGTGAAGCAGCCGGCGGTAGACATGCCAAGCCGTCGTCCCTCGAGACCCTCCCGGACGAACTCCTCCTCGACGTCCTCGGCCATCTCGCCACCGCCCGTGACATATCAACCCTAGGCGCCACCTCACGCCGCACCCACAGCCTCCTCCAGCACGACGGCTGGCGGAGCTTCGTCCGACAGGCCTTCCCCTCCTTCACTATCCCCGTCCCCTCTGGCGAGAAGACAGATTGGAAATGGAGCCGCCTGGCTGATCGCCTGACGTACCTGGACCGCTGCTGGGAGAAGCGCGCCTTCCTGATACACAACTTCTCTGAGCAGCAGCAGCAGCAGCGTCGGGGACAGACGTCCCGTGGCAGTCAGGGAAGGCAGTCCGTGTCTTTTTATCCCGTCCTCGATGCGCGGTTACTATCGTCATCGTCATCATCATCATCATCATCATCGCCAGGGGGTGATGAGCTCGTCGCCTGGGGCGCAGGACAGGACCTTATCACCCGCCTGAAACCCGCGGGCGGTAAGCAGTCAGAGCAGTGGTCTCGCCTGGAGGGCCACGAAGCCGGGTATGCGAGTGGCTTCGGCGACGTCACCGCCGTATCCATCATCGAACGCGGCGACGCGCCGGAGATCCTCGTCGGCCGAGCCAATGGCGATCTCGCCCTCCTACAAGCCGCCGCCGGCGACGACTTTGGCTCCGCCTCACAGACTCTAGCCATGCGATCACCCCTGGAGAACGGGTCCATGACACCATCTCGCAAGTCACCGGGCCAGATGGCCATTTCCTGGACCGAGTGGCTCCCGGAGGCCAACTTGCTCGCCACATGCAGACACTCAACCCTCATGCTCCACGATCTCAACGAAAACACGGGCCAGGAGGCACCCCTACTTCCTATCGAACAGCACGACCTCTCTGGCGATGCTTCCGGGGACGAAATGTCCTTTGTCCGGAGCGCCAAATTCCTCGGCAGGGATACAATCGCGTGCGCACTGGGTGGTAGTCACCGCCCCCTACGCTGGGGAAAGATCACACCCACCGGCCTCGAGCTCTTCGACGCAGCCGATAATCCCAGTCTCCTGGACTATGTAGCGTCCCAGTCGGAGGTTTCCCTGAACGAGAAGACGACGGTCCGGGCTATTGAGACGGTTGGTCGCGGGACTAGCGAGAGTCTCCTGCTCAGTGCCTGGGACGACGGTACATTTAGGTACTTGTTCCAAACCCCCCTTGATCACAATATTGGATAACTCCTTCGAACCAGATTTCTAACCGCCTGAGCAGACTTATGGACATCCGCACCCCATCGCCCCACGACGCCATCTACCGCGACCGCTGGAACACCTACGACGGTGGCAGCTCCCTCCTCGTCTACGGCACCCAGCGCTTCGTCGCCGGCAGCAACATTGCCAACAGCATCCGCTTCTACGACTTCCGCTACCCCAAGCCATACCATCACACCGACGCCCTCCCCTGCTCACCTCGGTCACCCTACCCTCCCCCACCCTTCTCCCGCGGCCAGCAGCCGAGAAGCCCCAGTATCAGCCGGCCCGTCCACTGCGACCCCGGCCCCCGCGGCTCCTGCGTCTGGCACGAGCAGTCCCGCCTTGACGTCTGGCGCCCAGATGCGACCCTGTACCTCGACGGTGGCCGGTACGCCCGCGTCCACGCCCTGGCCAAGGCATCTGACCTCTCCGACACGTTCTACTGCGGCCTGCAGGGCACCGTAACCGAGGTTGGCCTCAGACTCGCCGAGGACGTGACCATCGACGACATCAAGGGGCGCTCGGCTCCTCCGGGTTGGCGTGTCCGCGGCCCGCGAGCTAATACCTCGCTCTCGGAGACCGGCGTCAGTCTGTGTAGGGAGAACGAATGGGTGCCGGAGGACCAGGGAGTCCCACTGTTGATTGAGCAGCGCCGGCGGAAACCCCGCGGTCCGGCGTCGTCGAATCGGAGTCGCCTAGACTCGGCCTACCTTCTACCAAAGGAAGCATAACCGAGCAGTAGAGCCTCCATAAGCATTATAGAAAACGGACCTATTCATTAGAAGATCGCGGACAGTATAGAATTTTTTTCAAGCAGATAGATCTCGATTTATAGATAATCCACGCATATCCATTCGCTTCGGTCTATTCACAAACAATATCAGGTGCTCCTCTAGCCCCATCTAAAGCTTCGACTCGGGCACGACCAGATTCAGTCTATCCTTCAGAGCCGCCTCGGCCTCCTTCTCGATCCTCTTGACGAGGACATCACATGTGGGGATATCATGGATCAGACCAATGACCTGACCCGTCGTCCAGACCTGCAACATGTCATCAGTAAAAGGTCCTTCTGGGGGAGGTGGGCAAGGGTGCCGGGGCAGAGAAAACGTACACCAAACTCGGGATCGCCATTGACAAAGACCTCCTTGCCACGCTTGCCGCTCACGAGCGGGGCTACCTCCTCAAACTTGCCCGTCGGGCTCTCACGCTCAATCTTGAGCGCCTCCTCGGCCACCTTGTTCTTATACAGGCGGCTGGTGTTGCGCCAGCGCCTCAGGAGCAGCGTCGTGTCCGTCTCCTGGGCGCGCACAATCTCCTCCTTGATATTGACGTGCACGGGCGCCTCGACGGTGCACATGAAGCGCGTGCCCATGTTGATACCGCAGGCGCCGAGGCACAGGGCAGCCGCGAGGCCCCACCCGTCAGCGAAGCCACCGCTGGCGATGAAGGGCACGCCGAGCGACTGGCGGGCGCGGCTGAGGAGGATGAAGTTTGTGATATCACTCTCGCCAACGTGACCGGCGCACTCGAATCCGTCAATAGACAAAAAGTCGACGCCGAGCTTGACAGCGCTCTGCGCGTGGCGAATAGACGTGCACTTGTGCAGGATGGTGACACCGGCCTTCTTGAGCTGCTTGATGACGGGGCCGGGGGAGTTACCCGCGGTCTCGACGATGCGGATGCCCTCGTCGATGATGGCCTGGGCGTAGGCGCCGTAGTCGGGGGGGACGAGGGCGGGGAGGAGGGTGATGTTGACGGCGAAGGGGCGCGTCGTGAGCTTTCGGCAGCGGCGAATCTCCTCGCGCAGGGCCGCGGGCGTGGGGAAGATGAGGGCGGTGATGATGCCCAGGCCACCGGCGTTGGAGACGGCGGAGGCGAGGTCGGCGGTGCCGACGTGCATCATGCCACCCTGGACGACGGGCACTGCGGTCAAGAGGTTGGGTTAGCTGGGATGGACATTCTCTGGTTTCCGTGGTCGTCTCTGGACTAACCCCGAATGCCCAGCCGCTTGGTGAGCTCTGTCGCGAAAGGCATCGTCGCGACTCTATGCGATAACCGTAGCAAAGACACGTGCTTAGATGGAGATAATCCAAGGACAGCAGCAGCAGTGGCAGCAGCAAGGCCGACTCCAACAATACCAGTAATAAAGAGACGGAAGAAAAAAAAAAGGTCCAGAAAAAGGACTATGTGCGTCAAAGGACGAAAGGAAACGATGGGAAGTTGGAGTAGAAAAAGAGCAGAGACGTCGGCATGTCCGGTCCCTGCCTGGACGAAATGCGCAACAGCGGCCGCTCCTGCCCCAGCCGATGGCGTCTCCGCCAAACCAGCAAGCCGAGGTAACTTCCCCACAGCCACGGTGTCGACCCGGCCCCGCAGGACCGCTCCTTCCCTTTCTCCACACAAAACTCCCAAAGGTTCACCCTTCACATGAAAAGGCTTATGGAAGGTACTTGTGGGCCTCAGGTGTCAAATGCCCCGCGAGCGCTCCTGTAACGGAATGTACCTCGTTGACCTCGGGCTGGCCACCACGGCATCGGGCTTTGGAAATATGACAATCCCGGAGTCGAATACATACTATACTAGGTAGTACTGTACCTTCGGGCTTCTGCGCTATCCTTCTATCAAAGGTGTCCGTTCATCGACAAACGACATTCTGGCCATACTACGGAATTGCAGCTAATGAATCATTAGTGCGAGTAGCAAGTGACTCGTGGAGCCGACAGAACTAGTAGTTCAGCCCCCTACCCACGACGACGACGAGGACGACTCCAGTCGGTCTGCTCGCGTCCCTGAACGCCGTCTTCCATGCAACACGGGACTGGGGAAGGAAAACAAAACGGAAAAAAAAAAAAGAGCAAGATGAAACTCCCAAGAGACACTTGTATTTCAGACCCGAAATGGCTAACCGCCCGCTCGTGACCACATGATCGTTAACCTGCTACTCCCTGCTCTTCAAGTCACCGCCCAGACCGCGCCCTTCGTACAATCATAAATGCTCCAAGCCTTCCTTTATCCCGCAGCCCCAATGAAAATAACCAGTAATGCTCATCATCATCTCCCTCCCGGGGTATAACCTCGTGCAGCACACATCAGCCATACGCATGTCTCCCTCAGATATGGTACTAAAAACACCTCACCCCATCCCTGGCTCTGGCGCGATCCTCCCTCCCAGCGGTGTCCGCTCTCGTGGCGGCTTCTCGATGAGGTCCGCATAACCGTCCAGACTCACACCCATGACCTTGACCATGTCGAAGATGTGCGTCCCCTTGAACGTCTCTGCCCACAGCCTCACCACCGCGGCGGCGAGCTGCCGCAGCTTGGCACTGTCGCTTGTCGCCATCTCCATCTGCCCAGACGACGAACCGGGCCCAGAGAGTGAAGGGTCGATGGGCACAGCGAATTCAGTCTCGTCGAGCATCCGTCGGACCGTCTCGAGCAGGTTCTTCTCCTCGGGCGAGGCGGGCGGGTCGGACGGGCCTATAGACGCAAGAGTGAGAAGCCACTTTGCCAGGAGGATGGCGCATTCAAAGTTGCATACTATTCAAGTCAGAACGCCCGTGTTTGTTTGGCGGTTATGGAAGGTCTGCTGGGAAGGGAGAGGAGCTTACGTGCGTGTTGAATACTCCATTCTGACGACTTGGCGCGGGCAACGTAGTTAACCCCAGCCTTCACAAGCATGGAAAGCGCGTGAACGGCTTGGAACACGGCGCGATGCAGTCGCAAGCTGCGCATGAGAAGAGGTGTGGCGCTCAATGACGACGCGACCAACATGGTGTCTCTCGTCTCCAGTGCCCTGCTCGGTGGCAGGTCGGTATAGAGCCTGATGTAGGCAAGACGTAGCAGGGCTGAGGCGTTGTGGGCCAGTGAACCCCCCGGTATAGAGTCGGCCCCACCGAAATGCCCCGACTCAGCTGCTCGTAGTTGGTGCCGATGCTCGAAGCTGGTCTGCCAGACTCGGAGCGCCTGCGTCACCTCCTCCACATCTTCGGGCTTCAAGGTCCGGTGAACATCGTAAGGCGATCCTGCACCAAAGGACGTCTGCTTCAACAGATACACATGCTGAAGAAGTGCGTGTATCAGAACGTAGTTTCCCAGGGAAGAAAGCTGCGATGGGACCCCCTGGTTTGTGCGACCAAAGAGGCGGGAGAAGGCCTCGTGCACCGTGATCTCTGCTATCGGCGTACTTTGTCGGAGTTCTTGCCACTGCCAAGCACTTTCGGCGCGCCAAAGGCGGGACCGCAGCGGGAGGTAAAGGTTGAGTTCAGAGGTCAGGAGAAGAGGAGGCGTGTTGTACACCGTGCTGCACATGTTGAAAAAGCAGAATGCGATAAGCTTCGTCCTGGTCGCTCCCTCTAATCGGATCCACGCCTCCCAGTCTGTGAGTGCCGCCTGGCTAGTCTGCACCGTCAACCCTTCCTCACGGATGAGGACCGCAAGGTTGCTCTGCAGTGATAATGCCTCGTGAAGGACTGTCTTTGCTCCCCAGAGGCCGACGGCAAACAGCAGGAGAACCGCTTGTATCGTCTCAAGACGAGCTTGGGGTGTATTGGGGGAGCTGAAGTTTGGGTTGTTAGCATTTCAAAACTTGAATGCAGCATTGCCATGATTCCCACTCACTAAGGCTCGCGATGTGTGTCTTGGGTCATGGGTCGCTCTGACTGGGCAGAAGCGAACGAGTGCCTGTAAGTTGTACTGGGAGACGGCCTGGTTGAGTGGGGGCTGTAGGCGGCTGGGGTCGGCAAGAGAGCGTTCATCTCGGAGCTGTGCCTCCTGCGGATCTGCTCCATGGCCACCGCCTTTGCTGCGAACCAGAGCGCATACCCGCGGTTGTTCTCGAACCTGTACTGGGCACCCACTGACAGGATGGCCAAGATGAGCTCAGGGGCCATATCGGCGGGCGCAAGTGTGGGCAGGTGCAAGAAGGGCAGATACTCGTGGAAGCCACTGATGTATCCTTCCAGGAACCTTGTGAGAGTGTGGCGCGAGGGAAATACGAAATCGTTGGGAAGCACCGACGAAAACTCATCGAGCCGGGTCTTGATAGCATTGTGGTCGTTGATAGAGATGCGGAGGGACTGCGCACGGGAAGCATCGCCCTCCCGTGTGCCAGGCTCATGCGGTTCGCGATGGTCGGGGGCAAGGGAGCCGAAGCGGGAGGGGTACTGAGACGACGGCTTCGACGGGCCTCGGTTCGCCGACGACCGTGACCAGAGGCTCATGTTTTGGTCCGGCTCGAAGTGAGGTGGTAGGAAGTGCGGCGTAGTGCCAAAGTCGTCCAGGAACAGATTGTAGTCGTCGTGGAACCCTTGGGACGGTGGAGGGGCAAACCCAGCTGACGACAACGCATGTTGGTCCTCGCGCGGCCGGTCAGGATACTGTCCAGCGCCGTTGCTATAGCTCTTTACTCTTGCAGGGCCAGAGTTCCGGTGCGATGCGTCTCCCATCATGGACGGCAAGGCGTTGACCTCACTCGCGAGGGCGGCATCGGACAAGAGATCCAGGTTGCAAGCCGTCGACCTCGGAGCCGAGCGTGGGTCTTGCTGGAGGGGGGGACCGCGGGGAGGCGACGCATGATTCGGGTGATACTGTGACGGTGGCTGCGGTGGGCGGGCAGGCTGTTGCTGGTGCTGTGGGTGCAAATGCTGATGTTGGGGCGGCGGTTGATGTTGCGGAGCTTGCGGCTGCTGGGCGATCGGGCGACGGAGGCCCATAGAACCCGCATCGATAAGGCCATCGGACAGCGAGGGGTGATGGGCCGTGCCAGAGGAGAGCTTCCTCGGCCGTCCATTGTCCTTGCTGTTCTCATTGAGGTGAACGAGCTTCTCATGCCTCACGAGTAGATCACTGATGTCCATGTAAGCATGCTTTGGGGAACAAGAGCCGAGAGTGGGGAGGAGGGGAGAGGGAGGGAGTGAAGATGAGAGAGCGAATAGGGTAACCGTGAGGTCGGGCAGCGCAGAGCAGCAAGCATATGAGGGCGACGCAACTGGTGGTGTTCCGTATGGAGTAGTAGTGCATGGCAGAAGTGCCGTGTGGCGGGGGAAGGAGGACGGATATTGGCTGCGCCAAATGGGGGAGCGATGGAACGGCGGCAACTCCTGGGCTGTTGCAGCTAGATGAAAATGAAAGATTGCAAACTCACCGACGGCCAAAGGTCTTCCCGCAGCGATCCCACTGGCACTGGAAGGGCTTCTCCTTGGTGTGCGTCCTCTCGTGCCTCTGGACATGCTCGACTCGCCTGCGCGGGCATCAAGAGGTCTTGTTAGACACGACAGCAGGGAGGCGGGAGACAGGCGTGGGGGTAGGAGGTTCATGTTGGGTAACCGAACCAGCCGAACTGACCTGAAACGTTTGCTACAGTACTTGCACGGCAGCGTCTTTGGCTTCTGATGGCGGCCCTCACCGGCTTCAGAGGCGGCGGGGGGACCACCGGTGCCTCCGGACGGTCGAGGAGGTGACCCGTCCAGAGAGGACTGGATTGGCAGCATGGCCCCGTCGAGTATGACGGCGACGCAGCCGGGTCACCTTGGAGCGCGCGGTCAGCCAACTTGGTCCAACTTTGGTACCGGCAATATGGTGGGGAGAGGGGGAGCGGTCCAGGTGATGGATAGGATCGGCCCAGTTAGGCAAGGAGGGGAACGGGGGCGTTTGGAGATACAATCAGATGAGGGCGGCGGTCTAGGTGTCCCGTGGGCGGATGCTTGTTGGGGTGCGCGGAGGGAGTATGAATATGTCGACGGAGGCAGACGGCCATGTCACAGCAGTTGGTGGTGGGCCAATATCATGGACGAACCATCTGCCGGGGCACGTCCAGCCGTCTTTGTGCTCCCTCCGAGGTGCGTCCAACGAGCTCGTGCTTGTGCTGGGGAGCGGACTAGGGAGCAGCCGGGGGGAGGGAGGAGGGAGGGGAAGGGGGTTAGTAGCCTAGAAGAAATGTGCGGGTGCGAGTGGAAGGGCTTGTTCCACCGGCGACCCAAGGTAGTGACTGCGGAGAAAGGGTAAAGTTGGTGCAGGTATCCGTAGATGAGGAGGCGGTGGAGGGCAAGGGACCGATACGACTAGTGCGCTGGGATATGAATGAGGTCAGCGCAACGCAGACGAAGGCGGGCCGGCCAGAGTGCGAATTCGCTCTGCCGGCTTGACAAGAGGCCCGACAACGCCGTGGAGCATGAAGGAAGGCGGTTTGGGAACAAAAAAAAAAAAAAANGAAGGCGGTTTGGGAAAAAAAAAAAAAAAAAGCGAAGGCGAATATTTACTACCTACCTAGGTAGGTATCAATCAACGAGGGTCCGCGTGCGTGTCACAGCAGACGGGAACCTGGGAAAGCATGAGGCTGCGGGACACAAAATCCGGGGAAAGCAGAGAAGCAGCAGGTATCTCAGGATCCGAGATACGCAAGGACGGCAATCTCGCAGCAGCAGATGGCCTGGTTCCTGGGGCTATGGGAGGGACAAACGTGGACGGGGCGTGGATGTGGAGGTGGAGGTCGTGGAGAGGTGGAGGTGGAGTTGGAGGCGGAGGGCGGAGACGGCCAGCCTACAGATTGGGATACGGCGCACCGCAAAGGAATGGGCAAGCAGGTCGGTTAGGGTGGCATTGGGATGGCCAAACAATGGTTGGACCAGGATGGCGCGCGCCTCGAGATGGCTTGTTGTGGAGGGAGGAGAGCGGGGAAAAGACCACTGAAGTGGGTACGGCCAAAGTGCCTACCAAGTGCCAGTAGTACGCGTAATAACGGTAGTACTCGCGCTGCAACAGACAAGAAGGTGGGAATTGAAAGGGTCCAGACAGACGCTGGCGACGCCACAGAGACGCACAGTAGCACAGAGACTTGCTGATAGGAAGGACAGAGTGGAGGGCGAAGGAAGGATGGGGGTTCATGGGGGCGTGTAGGAGCGAGTACGAGTACTCGTGCTCTTACGCCGGGAGATCTCATGGGAATGAATGGCTTACTCGTATGGCGGGGGCCGAGTGCTCCTGCTTGCCTCATGCTGGTGGGCAGTGGTGGCTCTTGCTTCATGTGGGGGCCCTAGCCACCTTACCTACCCCCCATGGGGCAGCCAATCTGGGGTTCAGCCGACTCCGCATTGGAGTACAGATTGCAGTATGAGGGTATGCCCGCACTGGTTCCTTCCTCGGGTGCCCAAGTAGACGGGGAACTGTACGGTAATTTCCCGGTGCCCAGTACCTAAGGTACCTGGGCGGAACATCCGTTACCCTTAATCTGATGCAAATGGCAAGAGCTTGAGAGCTTGCGACTGTTGACTGCAATTTTTCTACTAAGGTACTTACTATACCTAGGTACCTTGGCTCAGGTACTTATCTGGTTGGCACGCATCCCTACAGGTACCTGAGAAACTTGGACGCAAATCGCAACCAAAGGCGCTCGCTTAGTGGTGGTGGTGGTGGTTGGGGGGGGTTCCCATTTTCCCATCCGCGAGTCCAGCTGTCTGCGGTGTCAACGCATAGGTATCGGTATGTAGTAATCACCGAGGTGCGCACGATATGGCCCAGAACACGATGCGCCAAACAATGTCGGGATACTGGCGGAGCTCTGAAAACACCAGTAGCCCCAATATTATGGAGAGTGACTTCGAGCTACCTGAACCGGGTGCGCCGTCCGTCCGTCCGTCCGTCCGTCTGTACGGGACGCAATATCCACCTGGCGCAGCTCGGAGCTATAATAGCCGCGTAAATAATTCCTACTTCTCCAACGGCGACGACGGCGGTCCCGCCAAGGCCACATTACCTGACTCGTTGGCAGAAAGATACCTAGAATAGCGGTCATAGCTCAAAAAGTGGACTGGATCCCGAGCAAGCAACTACCTTGGGTTAGAAAACCCAACCCCAAACTTTCCCTTCCTCTCCAACGATGCGCCATCTCCACCACACTTCCTCCACTACTGTACTGAACTGGCCAGTTCCCGCATCGCCCATCATCGAGCCATCACGCCAACCAGATTGCCATGCCTAGGTATCTGACCTGGCCAATGGGCCCCGCCCTGCCATTGGATGCAGAACAAGTTGATCACAAAGACTCCGCGCAATTATTCCCGTCCGAATCCAGATTCTTTTTGGCGGTTGACGGCCTCAACCGGCTCTTCGAATCGCTTGCCTTATCAATCGCCCTTGATAAGACCGCCTATTGGAGATGACTTGTGCAAAAATCCGCAAAAATGGTCGTCGGTCCTGCATACATTGAGAAGTCACACCCATTTCCAAATTCGGCCATCTTTAGTCTTCAGCCTTGCCCAACAAGAGCCTATATATAGCAAGGTAAGAAAAAAGGACATAATCAGCAGCAAAGTTGTATAACTTGTGTTGGTCGATTGGAGACAAGTACTAATTACCTTTGTAACCCAGGATAGCGAGTACTAGTACTACTACGGAGGTATTAGTAGTAGCATGGATCCCGGGAGAACGCCCTCTTTCTATACCCCATGAGCTGTATCCGTTATCCAGGATTTCAACGACAACTCAACGCACCCGCAATGCACATCCAAGAGCTTTACCTCAAAACTTGCCCCCACCACCCCCCCCNCCCTCCCCTTTTAGCCCTGAAGCGAATACCCTACCTCGCCGCTCTCACTCCCCAGCTTCACCAGCCTCTCCCTCATACCCTCAGCCCGCCTCCTATCCCCCTCGCTCAGCCGCCCAAAGTCACAGCGGTCCACCCACCCGCCCACGCCATGCTGAAGCACATTCCGCGCCCGCAGCTTGCTCCCCCCCGCGTGCCCGACCGACCCGTGCAGCGTCATGCGCTCCTTGGCCGAGCTGTACACGCCGCGGTGCAGGATATTGTTGTTGTAGAAAGCAATGTCGCCGGGCTCCAGCCTGACGACCAGCTGGCCCGGCAGCGTCTTCTCAAAGGGATCCGCCGAGCGCTCGACGTCGGTGCGCGCGCGGCGGTGCGAGCCCGGCACCAGGACGAGGGAGTCGTCGTCGAACAGGGCGAGGTTGTACTGCGCATGGAAGGCCGGGCGCGACAGCCGCTCCATCTCGTCCTCGGCCGATGCGTCGGCGGGGATGTCATCGCGGTGCCAGCGCAGCTCAAAGTCCTCCTCGGGCCTCACGAGCATGTTGAACAGCTCCATGACCATGTCCCCATCCCCGCACTGCAGCAGCTCGCGCACGATGCGCAGGACCTCGTCGGAGAAGTACGCCTCGGCGAAGACGGCGTGGCCGGGGAGGTCCGGGTTCATGAGGTGCTGCACGCCCCATATCCCCCTCTCCCGCGCCGCAGGGTCCCAGGGCGGGAACTGCTTGCCCACGGTGCGGATGTGCGGCCACTTGCCCTCGCGGGCGAGCTCGGTCGCCTTGACGCTGGCTTCGCGGAGGGTGGCTAGCTTGTCTGCGGGGAAGATGGACTTGATGACGACGAAGCCGTCGCGCTCCAGCTTGTCGAGGTTGGGTGTAGATGTCTGAGCGGGCATGGTGATGTGATCTCGGGATGCTGACCGTCGTACGTGTTCAGGTTCTGTGATGGTGATGACTGATGGACGAGAAGAAATCCAATCGCTTTTCTCTCAGGTACCGGTACTTATGTATGGGCATGTGGCGGGGAACTTATACGGGGCCCGATGAGGGGCAATCGTCGTCTCGTATCACCGGGCATTCACCACAACTCGGTGCCGTCCGATGCCGACCAACGGATAGATGTGCGATGGTGGTGGTCCTTTTGCCGTAGCGCTGTAGACATGTAGGCGGTTCTCCATAATCGTTAATTTCAAGCAACGTTACAGTCCGAAATACGGACACATCTTACATCTCATTACTTAATACGACTCGTTGTACCTAAGTTATACATTGATGTATAGTCCACTCCACTCGCCGCATAGCCGTTCGCTGCTCTGAATTTCCGACTTCGATAGTACTATTTATTATTAAAGCTCTCCCTTGTTCCAGATAGACCCTCGCTTTGAAAAAGAGAAAAAGATAATAAACAGCCACTCAAGGCGGCTCTAGTGCCGGGTTTTTCCAGAATACAGTGGTCTGTCCAAGCATGCCCAGAACTGCATAACTGTTAGATTCCGCAACTGGAAGGCCTTCTATAGCCCCAAGACTGAAGTCACCGAGACATCTTAAGAAAGAGTCATGGCGACGCTCTCTTTGAGACTGAGCTGGTTGCCAGTGATATCCAAGACTTTATCAACCCGTCACCCCAACACGTCTCCCCTTTTCCATCCAGAACTCCGGCCGTAAACGCCCCAATACCCCCATGTTAGCTAACCCCTTAGCAAGCAGACGCCGGCCACCTAACCTCGAACCCCTTAACCGTCTTCTGCACATCCAAATCCCCAGGATCATTCTCAAACAGCGGCTTGTCCAACCTCCTCTCCTCCACCTGCTCCACCTCGAACCCCGCCTCTCTGGCCACATCGAAGAACCCCATGTCCAGGTCTCTCTTCCAGGGGCGGTACGACGTGAAGAAGACGTACGCCACGCTCGTCCGCGAGACCGCCAGCGTCTCCCGTATCGTCTTGATCAGGTCTGGGTGCTCCTTGTGCCGGAAGAGGAGGTCCGCCAGGATGAGGACGTCGAACCGGGCTGGACACGATCCGTTGCTGCTGCTGCTGCTGCTGCTGCTGCCGCCGTTGTTGTTGTTTGCCTCGTTGGGATGGAGGCGTGCGAGAAGTGGCTCCGCATCCCTCCCCCAGACAAACCCCATCGCATCAACGACCCCCGCTATCCGCCCCCTCGGCTCCACCGTCTCATCGCACTCATCGATGTTCTTCTGCATATTCGACACGAGCTCCGGGTCCGGGTAATCCGTCACGACGACCTTGGCAGCCCCCAGGATCGCGGCCACGAGCGAGGGCAGGCCCGACGCCGCACCCAGCTCCAGCACCGTCTTGCCCTCCACCCGCGAGGGGTCGGCCTCGAAGTAGTCCGATATGACCTTTGCGCCGTTCCACAGGACGTGCGCTTCTGTGGGGCTGGCGCCGACGAGATGCAGCTTCACGGGCTTGCCGCTGCGCATCGTGTAGGTCTGCATTGTCGGAGGGGGCGTGGGAGGGTAGTAGTCCTCTGGCTCGTCCATTAGGCCGCCCATGCCGTAGTCATCATTGTCGTCCATCTCGAGTGAGTTGCCCGGGCTATTGCTATTCCTTATATCCCCGTGAGGAGGAGACACGCTTCCTCCCGATCAAGTGCTGGGAGCCTGTGAATATACTGTCGACCTATCGAATTGCGCTCAGTCCGTATACTCGTATAGTGTCCAGGATCCGAAATTCCGGAGAGGTTTGCCCAGGAGCTTGATAGGCCGCCGTCGTTTAAGTCTATGCAGTGCCGTCTTATCACTTGGATTATTCCTGTGAGATAGATGTGAGAGATATTATTCGATGCGACCTTTAGGCCCAAAACTCTGCGAGGAAGCTGGGAGACCCGCCCCACAGTGCGAGCCATCATCTGCCAACAGGCATGTCGTCGCCGTATGATACCTCCAGTACTCGATCTAGCATCGTTCTCTCTCTCTTCGCGAGAATAAATCGCCCGCCTACCTAGTCAAAGACAAGGGGGGAAAAAAAGCTATCCGAATCTCTGCCTCGCAATCTCCCTCAGCATACTAACAGTCCCCTCCTCCCTCTCCCTCCAAGCCCTCCTCCTCTCCTCCATCTCCTCCCTCTTCGCCCTCTCCATCTCCTCCCTGCGAATCTCCCTCTCCGACTTCTTCCTCTGCTCACTCTCCTTCATCCTCCTGTACTCCTCCAGCGAGTCCCCGCCACCCATGAGCTGCCCCTCGTCACCCTCGACCGCCGCGCCGGGGCTCTTGTCGCGGAACTCGCGCATCTTGTCGTTGACCAGCTGCCGCTTCTCCAGCTTGCGCTCGCGCGTCCCCGCGTCCGCGCGCGGGAGCAGCTCTTCTAGACGTTCTTTCTGCAGGCCGCGGTCGGCTTTGCGGGCTGCGCGCAGGGCGTCGCGGGATGCTGCTCGGTCTTCCTCGATCATCTCGTTCCGGGCTGATAGGTCCTGCAGCGAAGGAATCCCTGGCCCCGCGCGCCCTGGCCCTGCGCGGCGCGCACCCTCTGCCGAGGCCGGCAGAGCAGGACCGTAACCATCGTCGCTATCGTTGGCTGGGTCCCGTTCTTCGTCACTGTCGTCCTGCGGAGCCGGTTCAGGGCTTCTGGGGTGCCTCGGCGCGGGCTCTCGCTCAGCCACCCGCTGGTACATCTCAGGATCATACCACCCCTCCGCCAGCTCTCCGCGATTCCACTTCCCCACAAAGCTCTTCCACCGTCCCCTCACCTCCCGCTCATCCAGATCCTCCAGTTCAAGCTGCTTCTGGAGACTTAGGAAGTAGGCAAACAGGGGCCTGAAAGTGGGCAGGTCCCCCTTGGTCAGCGCCCGCGCCGAAAACGGCAGGGGCACAGCGACCTCCGTCTTCTCGCGACGACTGCGTCTCCGGGACGAGTGGCGATGATGGTGTCTCCGCGAGGAATGGCGGTGACTCGAGTGAGGCGACCGTGACCGCCTGCGCTCAGGTGAGTACGACGACGTCCTCCGTCGTTTGCGCTCTGGGCTCCTCGTACGCCGCTCACGCCCCTCGTTGGCTGAGCTGTCGCGTCGAGGCCTGTCGCGACGCGAATCGTGGGGCCGAGATGATTCTCTTGACCTGCGCCAATCTCGGCTGTCGTATTCGCTGCCCATTTTTGCGCTGTGGGTGGTTTCCGAGGGCTTCGGGGTTTGAAGTTGAGTTTGAGTGAGATGGAACAGCAAGGCGAAAGTGGTGTTGAATTCCTGCGGTGCCTACATGTACCTATCCCGTACAGTGCAATGTCTGTTATATACTATGTGGGTCCGGTTCTTTACTTCGTACTGGAACTTTCCTTTACACAAGTGACAAGTTAGTACGAGCACTAGACTGACATGGGTAGAGCAATATCTACCAAAGCCGTGATCTCAAGTCCTGCCTAGGTAGGTATTACAGTACGTATATGCATGCATATTGTGGTGAATGGCGAGTTTCCATTATGTACTTTGAATATTCTATCGCGCCGCGAGTAGGGGTATCTCAGTTCGCTTTATCTTCTCTCTGGTCTGATCACACAGAGCAAGCCAACACATCTCCTCTCAATCCCACAGAATAAATGCACCTGAAATATCCCATAAATCTTTGGCTACATCTCTATTGATAGTGTTCCGACGGAAACGACGGCTGCGTCGGGTCGGGATTACTGTGTATCGCGCAGCCGATGCACTGGCAGTCATCCCCGCAGGGACAGCTCACCGTGTCCCCGGCGCAAGTATCCCCCAAGTCAGTATATTGGATAAACAAGAAATCGCTCTCCGGGAACGTCTGCTCCTCGTTCAGACCGGACGCGGCATCGGACGGTGTCTGCGGGGCGCTGGTGCTGGCGCTGCCGTTGCCGTCGGCCGGCATGGCTGGTGCGATGGCGTTCGTCTCTGCGTTGGACGTGTGGGTTGCGAGGGCGTCTTGGGATGTCCCGTTGGTGTAACTGTGGCTCCCGCTTGTCTGCTCCTTCATGCTATTCATGGCTGATCGGATATATTCTTTCGTGGCCTCGTTGTACGGATGCGCGGCGCACCCGACACATTGGCACCCCTCGCCGCAGTCGCAGTGATGGGTCATCCCAGGGTTCGTTGTTAGTGGTTCTTGGGATGAATACGGGACGGGCCCCACGCCGGTCGGGACTCCGGTCATGTCGAAACTACCTGTTGGCGGGTGCTGGGCGATGCTGAGTGCCACCATCTGCCTCCATTGCTCGGGTTGGAGTGGCTGCCCGTAGGTGCCGAGCGGCGCTGGATATGTGAAGACGGTTGGGTGTGGATAAAATGAGGGATAGATGACGTTCGCCATGGGCATGGGGGCCTGGAACGGTGGCATTATCATGTTGTGCGATGGCTGGGTTGGTGGCGAATGTTGTTGAGACATCATGTTCGGTGTGGACGTCTTGTGGCCGTTGTTGCCGTGGCCAGAATCCATACCTCTGGCGGAGCAACAGTTCTTGGGCTTGTTCTCCGAGCTGTCCTCTGTGTCGGGCGTGGGAGCCGATGTCGCTATCGCCGCAGGCATGACCCTGCCTCTGTTACCATCGGTAACCTTTCCACAGCAACTCTCTGAAGAAGACGAAACCGCGGTACTCGAGCCATTGGGTGCGGGATATGAAAGGCCGTTGGTGCTCCCTCCGCAGCATCCGCCTTGCGAAGGCGCCACACCCGACCGGCTGGCCGAAGTATTTGGGACTGTCGAGTATGCATGGCCGTTAGTGTTCCCCCCACAACATCCCCCTTGTGCAGACGTTTCATTCGTCGGGTTAGCCGAAGTATCGGGTGCCGTCCAGTATGCATGGTCGTTGGTCGCCGGGTTCGACGAGCCCGGATGCATCATGGCAGCCGGCATCTGTTGATGAAACACAGGCATCATGACATGATTAGCAGCAAAAGAGTTCTCCGACGGGGCGATGCCCATGCTACTGAACGGTATGCCTCCCATGGCAGGCATGGTGCTGTCCGACATCCCGCCGTTCATGGCGGCCGTTTGCGTGGCATCGTATGCGGGCAAGATATTAACTTGACTGGGGTCCATCCGCTCCAAGCCCGCATTGCTCAGCGATGGTTTCCGCACCGAAGCTCTCCTGAGCGTAGTCTTCTGCACGCGAAAGCTGGTGTTAGCTTTCGAGTCGCCGCCTGGCGATGTCGCGGCAGAGGTCGGGTCCTCCGGTTCCTGTTTGGTGGTGACGGGCGTCCTGTCGGAGGAACCGCAGCCGCACTTCTGCTTCCGCGGGATGGCGGCGGTGATGGCGTCGGCGCGGCCGCACGAGCACCGTTTTGACGACGGATGAGGACATGAACTCAGGGGACGGCCGGGCTTCCGGACGGGAATCATGAGACGCTCATTGGCGTGGTTGCACTTGGTGGAGCGGTGGCCACGGATGCAAGGCTCGCTGGAAGGGGGACGGGGCCCAGTGTCAGTCGTGGACCGGTCATACAGGTGCGATTGTGCTTTCATGTCACGCGGGAACGGGAGGTCGCGGTGGCGCGATGGGTTTCAACGTACCAAGCCATCTTCTGACCGTTAATGAGAGGCATGGTGAGATGTGAGCCCGGAAGGGCTGCCGAGTGGCCAGTGAGATGGCGGCCCCGGCGGCGGCGAACGGCTCTGGAGGTCGCCCCAACGAGCTAAAGCTCAAATTCCAAGTCCTCCGTCGGTATCTGAAGTAACCATGGAGACGCTTTCGTGATAATTCGCGGCGGGTGTCGGCTCCGTCGATTGGCCCCCTGAGCACGTGAAGTTGATGAGATGAAGCGAGTGGGGGTTGATGACAGGCGGCGGCTCGGGACGACAGGCTTTTAGGATCTGTCTGACGCTGGTCGGGGGGAGGCCCGCGGCGCGGCTTTAGAACTGCGCAACTACCTATCTCTCAAGGCGGCGGCCCATGCGCATACCGCTGTCGGGAGCTGGTGAAGCCAATGGTGGAGAGAATGTGATGCGATTGTCGAAATCGAAGCGATGTGGGAAGAGGGAAGTTGTTCAAAGTGGAGTTGCAGAGTGTTTGACCATTACGGCAGCGGAGGGGCAACCGGCGCACCGTCCGTTATCTTACCTAGTGCTGGTCCTTCCTGCCTGGGAATTTTCTGTCCCGAGTAACCATGAGTGGCTCCTGCCTGGACGTGCAGAGGGTCATCCGCCACCTAAGGTAAGTACCACTGCCCAGTAATACAGGTGAGGTACTAGTAAGTAATTAGGTGTTGAATTGGAAGAGCCGAGCCTTGGCGTGAAGCTGCATACTAGGTACGGTAGGCAATGTGAATTCAATAACCTAGGGCACGTGGTCTACAGATAGGTAGTACTCGTGGGATATTCCCAATAGGGTTCCATGTTGAACCCGGGCAAGATGACTGATGTGTTATTTATCTGACTTTTCCCCAGCTTTTCTTGTATTACCTGGTAGTTACCGAACCGCTCCTCATCGTCACCACGTGACCAATATAATACAGCAACACAGGGATTTGAGGATACTAGTAATAGTAGTACGACCTGGAGAGTCCCGGCCCAGATATACAGGCGGCTCCAGCGCATCTGCCAGCAGCGCTCTCTTATCCTCTTGAAACGTGGTGGGCACCCTGACACCCATCCAACCACCCATCCAAAGAGGCTGGTTGGTGAGCAAGTTTCTATTGGCCAGCTTGGCTTCAACCGCCCTCTCTGCTGTCCCTGTGTGTCATGGTCTAACCTCCGACGGCAAACCACCATACGTACATCAGGCGTCTTGGGGATTCCTTTCGTTAAAAGCCAACTCATTATCCGACTCCAGTTATACGAAGTGCTGATTGTCTCATTGCTGTCGAGGGTCTATTTAGGGTCAAACCCACCCACGCGCAAATGCCATGTGCCAAGACACACCGGTTGCTTCACGCCTGCTGCCACTTGTTGGGGGGAGCAAACACCAGGGGGACTCTTTTCGTGCCCGTTGCTAGGTTGGCATACCCTCGACCCCACTAATGCCATGTTCACGGTTCAACATGCAAGCGGACCGTTGTGCGACCTGGGAGTTAAGTGGGCTCCCGTGGGGGACCTGTCTGTCCGCTGACCCTATATGCAGTGTGCGGCCATGCAAGCCCGGGTTGGACGCCAGCCAGAAGTGTGATGGTTTGTCTCCAATCTCTGAAGCCACTAACCACCGTCAGACCCATCCGAGTCTGCAAACATGTCAACCGCCCGCATCCTGGGCTTCCGGGGGCCAGCTTTGGGCGGTTCTCGTCGGCCGCTCCCAGCATCCCCTTTCTCGCCCTTCTCCTGGTCTGCGGTCTCGCTCCAACGCGGTGCCCGGTCATCCGAGACCGTGTCTGCTTTTATTGATTCCGCCCTGATGTCCTCCTCCGGAATCGGTTCTCCTTCGACATCGTCCTCCTCGATCGGTTCGCCGGCCACATCGTCCTCTTCGATTGGTTCTCCTTCGACATCGTCTTCCTCGATCGGTTCGCCAGCCACGTCGTCCTCTTCGATCGGCTCGCCAACCACGTCGTCCTCTTCGATCGGCTCGCCAACCACGTCGTCCTCTTCGATCGGCTCGCCAACCACGTCCTCCTCGTCGATCGGCTCACCATCAACATCATCCTGACCAACCGAGGCACTCGACTCCGGTAGCTTCTCAGCTCCCTTCGAAGGAAGTGTTGTCTTCTCAGCCGCCTCGACAGCCTTCTTCCACTTGCCCTTCTTATGCAAGCCTTCTTCCTCCTTGGCCTCGACCTTGAGCGACGGTGGATTCTCAAAGCTGCGGACGAACAACTCCTGACTCTCGGCAGGAAACACACACCAGCTCTCCCACAGGTTGAGCACGAGGCTGACGCTGCGCTTCCACTTCTCCGCCCGCAGGCGACCCCATCCAAGCTTCTCGGCCATCATACCCAGGCGCTCAAACACCTTGCGACCACGCAGCGCCCCCTCGAAGAGCTGCCGGAACCGCCAGGCGTGGCGTACACCGCTCGTAGATGAGGACGAGAGTATATCGCTGACGACGTAGAGCCCCACGAGACTGGAAGCACTCACGTCCGGTCCGTCGCCTGTAAGTGCCTCTTCCGTAACAGATGCTTGGCGTGGCTCCTTGCCCTCCTGCTGCTGCTTCCGCTCCGGATTCGCCGCCGTCAGTGAAAACGGCTTCTCGACGTTCGACACGATCAGGTCGACGACCTCCTCGACACCCCGGCTCGCGTGCATGATGGCAAAAGTTGAGACCCTTGCTATATCTCCTTTCCGTAACCTAGATATTGAAGAAGGCAGTCTCGCCAGGAGGTGCGTAAGCTTCGCCTTTTCCAAGGGGTTGAGGAACATCTTCTCGTCGTTGGCCTGGCCCTCGCCATTTGCCTCACCATCCAGGTCCTCGTCGTCCGACGAGTTGTAGTCCGAATCCGAGACAAACTCATCCAGTCTCGTTGTATATTCAAAAGGCAGGCTCTTGTCCGGCGTCTTCCATGCATGGCTGCCGTCGAAGAGCGGCACAAACCTGCCCTTGCTCCGCCCATCCTGCGCGCCCGTGATGACCTCCCACAGCCTCCAACGGTACCAGATGCCTCCCTCGCCCCTTGCATCCCATATCCACGCCCACTTCTCCTCGCGCTGGACCTCTGGGCGTGACATCAGGAGCGCCTCGAACTCTGGTCCATGTTCTAGGACACGCTCGATGACCATGTTGATCAGCTGAATTGTCTTGATGTCGCTGGGTGGCTTAACGGGAACGTGAAGCAGGCCCCCTCGACTGACACCTCCCATCTGCTGGTTGTAGCTTGTGGGAGGGGCAAACCCACGGTGGAAACCCTGCTGGCTCCGTCTATCGTTCGGATCCGAAGGCTGCACCACAGGTTTTGCGCCGAACGGATGAGAAGCGGCGTTCGACGAGCCAAGCTGGCCAAGAACGGCAGCCCCCGTGACCGCGGACGAGAGATGCCGATGTAGGGACAGATAGTACCCGTAGCCCAGGTACCTATTCTGAAGCGAGCTCACCGCAGCCTCAATGTCATTACCCGGCGTCTCCTGGGAGAGCGTCACGATTGCCACCGCGCTCTTCCTCTCCGACCCGGACGGGCCGGACGCAGGCTGCACCTTGACATTCTCCACCGTCAGGTTGTCGGGGATCAGAGCCTTGACGACCGACTGGGACGTGCCGGGTGGTAGATTCGACAGTCGCAGTGTCGGCTTCGCTATCGCCTTCTCCTCCGCGCGGTCTACCGTCGCATCCATGTCCTCGTCATCGCTCGTGTGGAAAGCCTTCGGCACCGACAGGGAGCTTCCGTGGTTTCGATCGTCGTGCGCATCTCGAGGCGGTCCGCGCGAGAAGTCCTGGAACGACCGCTTCTTGCCAAACGACATGGGCGGCGGTCCCAAGCTCCCCGGGCCACTCTTCAAACCCGATGCCCCGAAATGACGTTTCGACGCGCCCGGTCCCGAGGGAACCCCCCCGCCGAGGCCGGGGCGCGGACGAGGCGGCGCATCGCCTCGTCCTCCAAACCCACCCCGATGCTGGCGGCCGTTGTCTCCATCGTCGTCGCTGTCGCCGTCGTCATCCCGGTCGAAGCTCTTGAGAAAGTCCTTGTAGACGGCGGCGGTCTCGGCGGCTTCGCGCTGGCGCTTGGCTTCGGCCTCTGCCTTTTGCTTCTCGAAGGCGGATTGCTTTGTTGGTTTCTGTAGCTTCGCTTTCACGTCGGGGAATGCCGACAGGTCGTTGTCTGATGACATTGTTTTCTTGTTCGTTTTGTTTCGAGGAGAAGCGGCTCCCGTTAAGGTGGTGGCATTTTGGGCCCGTCGTTTGTGGATTGCGTCTGGTGAGATGCTGTACGAGCAGACGTGTCAATGGCGAGCTTCCCGATCCCAAAGTAGGTAAGGTAGAAGACCCTTCCATGGTTACACGTCGATCTCGATAGCTGATCCGCCCCACTAAGTGCATAAGGTACGGAGGTACCACGTCAGGGTCCCCAGTGAACAGCAAACAAGGACAATATAAGTCTGTACTAAGGTACTAATACTACCTTACCTAGGTAGTATTTTGTTATTTGCCTCATCTTCTGGTAAAACTTCCACGCTCAGGATATTGTACTCCCAGTCTTTTGGCACCTCTTGACGATCGATCCTCGGCCGAAACGGCTTCGTGGACATGTTGGCATACAAGTTCCCTCCTGTAATGAGCTACCAGTGTAATTACCCCCACCCACAGTCAACTCTCCTCAGGATGCCTCCGTCTATCGACCCAATCACCAGACGAACAGTAGTAGGGACGAGCAGAGAAATAAGGGCTTTCGTCTTATATTGATTACTTTACTCGCCAATCACAGCTTACTGGTAGGCAGTGCGACACCCCCCTTGCTAAACTCATCCGCCAAAATCATCCCGAGCGCACCACCCCTACTGCCATCCTCCGTGATGAGTCCCTTGAACACCCCACCAGTCTCCCTACCCAGCCCATCGTCGTCAACATGCTTCCACCTCCACTTCTCACCCAGATTCCCACCCTTACCCTCGAGAACATCCACCAGCTTATCCCCGAGGATAGGCAAGAACTTGAACCCATGCCCGCTATCCCCCGTCGCGATGAACAGGCCCTCCCAACCGGGGTGCCAGTCCACCAGCCAGTCCGCATCGCGCGTGTCCGAGTACCAGCAGATCCTCTGCTTCTTCCAGGGCCGCTTCTCGAGGCCCCTTATGGGCAGCATGTTCTTCAGCGCCCATCGAAGGTCCACCTCGGCTTCCGGCGCAAACGCCTCGACACCGTCGTCGCGGAGCGTCCAAGGGAGGGATGCGACTATGGGTTTCCGCTCGTGCTCCGGGGACAGCGGCAGGGCCCTCCGCACAACCTTGGGGTTGAGATAGCCGAAGCCGTGCCTGGCGACTTTGAGGAGGCGATCTCGCGGCGGGATGAAGAAGAGGCCCGTGGTGAAGTTGAGCACGACGGGGTGCTTCTCCAGCTTGTCCTGCTCCTCCTGCGTGAGGCCGATGTACCCTAGGGTATGGCCCGTCGCCTCACACCTCCCCCTCAGATCGATGAGGCCTCCGGTCCATGCACCCGCCGCGACGAAGACGAGACCTGCCTCGAGAACCCTCCCGCTCTTGAGCTTGGCGCCCGTGACCCGCTTGCCCTTCGTCACCAGCTCCCCGACCTCGGCATCGACAAAGTTGACTCTGCCCGTCTTCTCGACCTTCTCATACAGCCACCTCATCCCCGCACCATTGTCCGCCCAGCCCGACATCATGTTCGCATAGCCCCAATCCCCGGCGTTTCCATCCGTGCCCAGATACTCCTGTATCGCCTTACGGCTGGGCAGCTCGACGACCTTGCCGGGGGTCCCACTGGTGCGAGCAATGTCGCTCACATTCTCCCAGCTCGTCCGGGCGTAGTGCATGCCCGTCTTCGTCCCGACCTTGGGCGGCCCGTCCGGTGTAGCCGCCGTGATGACGATCCCGACCTCCGAGTACCGCCCCTCGCCGCCAACCTCATGATCCCCCTGTTTCCTCCAGTGAGTCTGCGCCTCGGCGCCGAAGACGGAGTAATCCGGGTCCGAGTAATCTGTGCGGATGATCCTCGACGTGTCCACGCTGGCGGCGTCGGTCGGCGGGAACTGCCCGCGGGCATTGTCCACGACCGTGATGGTCGTCTTGTCGAAGCGAGGCCGCTCGGTAAGCGCCCAGGCGGTGCAGAGGCCGAAGAGACCGGATCCCACAATGAGGATTGAGTCGGGCGTCTTGTCCATGGTGTGAGAGCGGCCGGATGCCTCTCGTCTCGAAATGCGCCCGGGACACCGTAGCCTTACGGGGGGATGTGGATGGGACTGGGGAACTTCACATACGACCAGCGGCTGGATCACCGATCCTCTATATAGGGTGGCCTGGTGTCCGGTTAACCACGATGGGGGCCACCCCTTTAGCTTGTGGAGACATCGTAGTATGGTTTTGCAATGGGTCACCACCGATTATCGGATGGCCTTAACTACTACGAGTAATACCCAAGCCCCTGGTACCCCTCCTAGCGTCGGGGCCCGCGACTTGGGAGCACTACATTTACCGTATTCGTATGTCGGGCCCCGTTCTATTCACCGCTCTTCACCTTTGTACTTCACCAATATGACACGGCCCGAGATTCGAGTAAAGATGATGGCATTAGGTGCAGGTAAGCTAGAGAGCCCTGGAAATATGTCTGTGTGATCCAGAGGTATCCGCGTCTAGCCGTCCCCGGGTATCAGGATGGTATGATGATGCCAGCAACATCTTAACCGGTTTTCAACAGCTCCAAGGCGACCCTGGACTGTTTTGTTTCCGTTGCGCCACTGCAGCTTGCTCGCGCTGCAGTGCTTCAACCAATTTGCTCACTGTCCAGCCCTCCATTCCCTTTCAAGAAGCATTAACCAGGCCCGCCAGGCTGATCAACCTCATCCAGCCATGCGTGGGACGAGCCACCCCAGCAATCTATTTAGTTCGTCGTGGGAGAAAGTAGTCTTTTTTTTGTGAACCAAGTCCATCGCAGAAAACGACTCCCCGCCTTTCCGCCCTCCCCAAACGCCGATGCAATGCAGTAAAACAAATTCGAATGGTACAGACAAGGATATCGGAGCACAGCCAGGATGGCTCGTGCATACCCTCGCCGTGGTGCGAAGTTCGCATCGTGGAATCGTAAAAACGATATACTTATACACGTCGTGGTTGGCGCCGAGATCAAGGGCTCTCGACGTGTCGAGACCATGCCATGTGTGTATCTAGACTTTGCGGAAGTCTGCAGGCAAATGTTAGCAAACTTGCTTCGCGGCATGCCGATAGCAGAGAAAAGAACGTACCTTGAAGCACAGGGTAAATCATCTCGAAGGCCTGGTAAATCTCCTCGCGGACCTTCGCACCCGTGAGGACAATCTTGCCGCTGACGAAGATGAGGAGCACAATCTTCGGCTTGATCATGCGGTAGATGAGACCAGGGAACAACTCAGGCTCGTAAGAGCTGAAGTTGTGATGGCGCGATGCCAAACCCTCGAGACGGATGGGGAACTTGATGTCGCAAGATCCGACGATGTTCTGGATCTTGAAATCGGTGAACTTGGCATTGAAGCCAAGCTTCTGGATGATACGCGCATACTTGCGCGACGCCAGCTTGGAGTCATCCTCCGACTTGGCACCAGTAACAACCATCTTCCCAGATGCGAAGATCAGGGCGGTTGTCTTGGGCTCGCGAATACGCATGATGACGGCCGCGAAACGCTGTGACGGTTAACATCTAGTGAACCACCGACATGTAGACGGGGCAGAGTAGCAGTACCTTTGGGTTGTACTCTGCATTCCGCGCGTGCAGGGCAATCGTCTTCAGGTCCAGACGGCAATCAAGATTGACCGTGGCCACGATGTTCCTTTTGAGAAGAGCCGAGATGAGCCTCACCGAGCAATGCAAAAGCCACTCAGGAGGATACATACTGCAGAGTGGGAGTAATCCCACTGGGTCCCTGGTTGGTAACAGGCGTCGCTGCGGGAGTAGCGGGAGTCACCCCATTTCCGTTTGCCGCCTGGCCCTGGGGAGCGGGCTTCTGGGTGTTGTCCCCATTGGTCCCGGGAGGCGTCAGCTCGTTGGGCGCTCCGGGGAACGACAGCGAGCCAGGCGCCGTGAACGCCTTGGCCTGCGCGGCGTTCGACGGATGCGTCTGGATGCCTTCCATGATTGGGATCGACAGATCAGAACGCGAGTCCGGCTATGTTGCTAGAAGCCGAGCAGATCTAAGCAAGCCCAGATTAGCACAAACTCAACCTCGTTGATATGGCATGTGCAGCGATGCGGGCTGGAGGTTCGCGTATGCCAGCACCTCCTGCACCTGACGCGTGTGAAATTAGAGGGAAGAGTTTGGGAGAGGTGGAAGAAGTTGCCTTTTTGTGCTGTGGCGGGGTGCACACATGTGATGTCATGTGGCGGTGACTCAAGTTTTGTGAGACGTGCAGGTGTAGAGTGGATGGGAACGAAAGCCAAAAAAAACAAACGGAGGCCAGCCACCTACCAGATCGCGGGAGATGAACAAGTGAATGTCTCCCCTACAATGCGCTGCCCAAGCGAGTGGTTGAATTTTTAAAAATATTGGAGCTGCGACGATCGAAAGTCGATGGCAGATCCAAAGGATGATGGTATGATGAGTGGCGGTTGAGAGGGTCGGATGCCCGGAGGTCGCAATTTCTTTCGCGCTCGCTCGGAGAACCCAATCCAACAGACAACCGGGTGGCTCTGTTCGCCGCTTTTCACTTCAAACAACTTGTTCTATTGGGGGTGGACTACGCAGCGCAACGACCGCGATAGCGACGGCAACGAGGAGGTTTCGTGTCTGCCTTTTGTCGTAATCAACGGAGTCGTTTGCGGGATGGAGAGCGACGACGTGCGAGGGAACGTGTTCCAGTTCTCTCAAGCTCGGGTCGCGGGTTTTGGGAGGGGGCGGCGTCGGCACTTCGTTGACCAACGATCGCGCACACCGTCAGACGGAGTATCTGCGATGCCTTCACTTGGCTTCACACGTGAAGAAGTGGAAAGGTAGAAGGGTCGTCGACGACGATGAGGAGGAAAATTGTCGTCGAGAAAAAGTGGGGTGACGTGGTTGGAGTGGGGGGGAAGGAAAAACAGTAAAGCCGAACGTCTGTTGGGGGGGTACAGTACGTAAGGCTGGGTCGTGGCTTCCAGGCAGAACGACCAGTCGAAACTGGGTGAGGGGAAGGCCAGGTTCTTATACTCGCGGCCTGCACAGGGGGGAACACGCGCCCCAGGCTGTCGCGCTGGCGGTGGCGCCGCCTGTGGCAGGCTCCGCCCAGAGCTAGTCGCCGCGCTAAAAACTTTACAGCCAATCATGACGTCTCATGACGGACGATTTGATCTCCTTTATTCCCACCGGCAGAGTGCGCCAGGCCATACCAGCCCCTGAGGTACCGCTGCAGAGGGCAGGAGGTACCCCCTTATCACCACCTCCTGACGTGCCCAGCACCAACTCGTCTCCTGAGCAGGCCGCTGAGCCCAAGGAGGTAGGCCTGATGGTTCGCCTCTTCGCCTTCGCTAACCAGAGCAATGCAGCGAAGGCCTGTAGTCGACATCGATGTACCGATCCAGCGGTCTCTTCTGCACGAGTACGACCACGGCATCATGACTCCAAAGACTACCATGAACGACCACCCAGCGATTGAGTGCAGAAAATCTGAACGATGCGGGAGAGGAGGAGTTTGAAGACGGAAGACAACAGCGCGGTAGACATGTCAAGAGAAGGCGACGGAAGAAAAGCAATACGAGACGAAGTGGACGTGCTGGCTTGCAAGTGCTGCACTGCCCGCTGACCTAAGAACCCGGAACCAACCAGTCCATGGGGCGTGGTGCGTGCTCCAACCACAAGCGAGATCGGTCAGCACAACAACCCCTTGATGCACTTTTCGTGGCCAGAACCCGCACATTTCACACTTCACACATGTCCTGAAACACTATCAGGCTTCTTGGCCCATGCCTTGCTTTTCTAACCCCCTTTCTGCTATTCAATCTTCCTGCCCTTCTTTCTTTTTTTTTTAATCCTTCCCTTCGTCTCGCTCTCCTGGCGCTCGATCCCCTCCGCTCTCGCCGTCTTCTCGCCACTCTGCTCGGTGGCCAAATTGCTAATCCACCGGTTTGGCCCCCCCCCCCCCTCCCCTGCACGCCGTCCCGCACAGTGAAAGCTCGGGCAGCGACGGGACAAAAAGAGATGGCCAACCTTTCTTTTTTCCGCATCCGTGCAACCTTGGACTAAGATACAGGACAGCGTGTTCGATTCCGGCCATGCACAACTCGGAAAGCTGGGATGTCTGTCCGTCCCGGTCCTGTCGGTTGGTCGCAGTCTGTCGGCGCAGGGCGAAACCTCCCCATCCCCCCCTTTTCACTGTGTGAGTCATTGATTCTCAGCGTTGGCACGAGTACCGTGCTAGTACGAGTAGGTGGGGCCCCAGCCTGGCTGTTTTCGGCCTCTTGACTGGTTGGACCCGACGCGTGTCGGGGTTACGCCCGAGCCTCACCCTCGCGACAACGTTGGCAGGAAAGCGCGTCCTTGCATTGCACAAAGCGCGAAATTCCCCTCGCACAAAGCGAACCTCGCGATGGCGATAGTCGTGGTGCTCGTGCGGCCCACCTGGGCTCTCTCAAAAATGAAAGGAAAAAAAAAAGATAGTGCAGAGGGTATGTCCTGCTGCAGTGAACCGTGCCATTTCTTTGGTTTCCGTTCCCGTCGCAAAGCAAGAAGCGGAAAATTTTTGATGGGCGCAGGATCGTCAGGTATTGTTACCTTGGACGATATCGGTCGGGTATCGATCCAGTGTTATCAAAGTACCGCACTAACAATTTCCTGCGCCCCCACCCATCGGGACCTTGGCACAACAATTGATCGGACTGGCCAACAACCTGGAAACCAAGGCCGCGGGGCTCAATCCACTTCAACCCGTAGAACGACGGCCGCGACCCCCAAGGAGTCCAGCTCCGGGTCTGATAATTACAACTTCAGTAGGCACAGTGGATGAAGAGATCTGTGTCTATATCTGTATCGCGTCGATGCACCTCGTATACTGCGGCGCGTCGCATTACGCACCAGCATAAGGTACCGTCATTATGCAATAACACGACATGTTGACCTCAGTTTGCATTGTTGAATGCCGAATAGGTAGGTCTCTGCCTGCGCGTGTGGACAGCTAGATTTGATATTTGCACGTGTCTGCTGAGCTAGATGCCCCGATCGAAGTGCAAGAGTCTTGAGGACGATTCGCTCGCTCAATGCTGGAACAACATGTGGAATGCTTACTATCTGGTATGTAAGGCAGTAATTAATGCAATGGACAGCCAACAAACCCGCCCTGGACCAAAAGGGCCGTTTCCACCATTCTTGCTTCCCATCTCTTTGTACAGATGATGAAGTTGAGCCGATCATTTTACTTCCGGCGCATCTATGGACAAAAAACCTGCCCAACTCCCACGAATGCTATCATTGTACGAACAGCCTGGGCCCTGCGTCAACAAACGTATTTCAAAGACAAGCCAGATATGTACAAAGGGTGTGTGGATGTATAATACAGTGTCCGATGGGCGACGCTCAGGTCATGTAATACTTGGGGCCCTCGCCGCCCTGTGGCACCTGCCAGTTGATGTCTTGCTGGGGAGCTTTAATGTCGCATGTCTTGCAATGGATGCAGCTGTCGCGTCACGTTAGCAGAATGCTGCTTGACAGTGTGGGTAAATGAAGGGGGGGCGTTCGGGGAGTCGGAGGGGTGGAACTCACTTCTGAGCGTTGATTTGGAATCGCACGCCGTGCGGCTTAGTCTCGTCCTCAACATACTCGTAAACACCGGCCGGACAGAACCTGTTCTCGAGACCCTTGAACGGAGGATAGGCCTTGTCGGTGTGCTCGTCCCAATCCTTGACCTGCAGGTGGACGGGCTGGTCCTCCTCGTGGTTGGTGCCGGTGCGCGAGACGCTGGTCAGGATGTCAAACGTGAGCTTGCCGTCGGGCTTCTCGTACTCGATCTTGGGGAACTTGTCGGCGGGCTTGGTGGCGGCGTGGTCGGGCGTCCCGTGCTTGAATGTCCACGGCGTCTTGCCCTTGAGGAGGAAGGTGTCTATGCCAGAGTAGAGTAGGCCACCGTACAGACCGAGGGGGTTGTGGAAGGAGGGGCGCAGGTTGCGAACCTCCTTGAGCTCCTTCCAGATGGATGACTTGCGCAGCTTGTCCTCGTAGTCGTACAGGAAAACGGTACCGTCGTTGTTGGCGCTCAGGGCGGTCCACGCGGCCTCGGCGGCCAGCATGCCCGACTTCATGGCGTTGTGCGTCCCCTTGACCTTGGGGACGTTGACGAAGCCAGCGGAGTCGCCGATCAGGGCGCCGCCGGGGAAGGCCACCTTTGGGATGGACTGGAAGCCGCCCTCGATGAGGGCTCGCGCGCCGTAGGATATGCACTTCCCGCCCTCGAGGACGGAACTGAACATGGGGTGCTTCTTCATCTTCTGGAACTCCTGGTACGGGGAGAGCCAGGGATTCTCGTAGTCGAGCGACACGACCAGGCCCAGCGTCACCATGTTGTCGCCAAAGTGATACATGAATGACCCGCCGTAGACGTCCCTGGGCAGCGGGTAGCCCATGGCGTGAACAGCG
The DNA here is from genome assembly GCA_000769265.1 of Hapsidospora chrysogenum ATCC 11550. NCBI lineage: Eukaryota > Fungi > Ascomycota > Sordariomycetes > Hypocreales > Bionectriaceae > Hapsidospora > Hapsidospora chrysogena. The sequence continues at coordinate 56,112 of JPKY01000020.1, forward strand.
AGGCCTTTCTCGAATTTGGCGGGGTCGACCTCCCAGACCTCCTTCAGGCCCAGGCCATAGGTCTGGTGCTGGCTGTCGCTGCGGAGGTCGAACTTGTTGATGACCTGCTTGCTCAGACTGCCGTGGCATCCCTCGCCGAACATGGTCACCCGCGCATGGAACTCCATGCCACGCTCAAACGTATCCTTGGGCTTGCCATCTCTGGCGATACCCAGGTCGTTGGTGGCAACGCCCTTGACAGAGCCGTCCGTGTTGTACAGAACCTCGGCGGCGGCAAAGCCGGGGTACACCTCGACACCGACTTCCTCGGCGCGCTCGCCGAGCCACTTGACGAACTGATTGAGGCTGATAATGTAGTTGCCGTGGTTGCTCATCTGCGGCGGGGCGGGGACGGGGAAGGAGCGGGACTTGGTGAGGAAGCGCATGCGGTCGACGGTGGTGGGTGTGGCGTGCTCGAAGCGGTTCGGGTTGGACTCGTCGAGCCAGTCCGGGAAGAGCTCGCTGACGGCGGTGGGCTGGATGACGGCACCGGAGACGATGTGGGCGCCCATGTCGCCGGCCTTCTCGAGGACCAGGACGCGGAAGTCCTCGTTTCCGGCCTCGTTGGCCAGCTGCTTGAGGCGGATGGCGGCGCTGAGGCCGGCGGGGCCGCCGCCGACGATGCAGACGTCGACCTCGTCGGACTCGCGCTCGATGCTCGCGGGGTCGAAGGTGTCGGCGTCATCCGTGGCCCGCGGCCTCGTAGTGCTGAAGGCCCGGGTGCTGCCGCCGGCGCTGCGGGCCATTGGCATGCTGAGCATGGGCCGGAAGGCGGAGGAGGCGGCTCGTCTCGAGGCCGGGGCCATGGAGGCGGGACGGGCGATGGTGGCGGCACGCTTCGGGGCGCACCTCACCATTGTGCGGCTGCTGCGCTGGACGCATCTCGAGACGGGGACCGGGGCCGACATGATGGGCGGGGGAGGAACGCGGGCGCCTCTGGGGAGGACTTGTCGGTCAAGGGCGGGAGAGGGAAGCAGCAGCCGTTGAGGATGGCTCTGTACTCAGTGTAGGTAGGATGTTTTCGAGACTTATCACGGAATCTGGGTTGACCATTAACAGCCACACAATTGGCTGTGGGCCGGACGGGCAGGCGGCGGCCCAAATCTTTTTGACGTACCTGTGACTGCCCGTGTGTACTGCCAGTGGTACCTCCGGACCAAGGTCGGAGGCCCGCTCCACCCGTTGGGCAATGGAGCGCGGCCGGGTCTCAATAGCCGACTGAAACCGTGTGATGGAAGGTACTTGCTAAGTACCCACATGAAAGGCTAAGGAGCACCTCCTGGTAAAGTAACCCTCTGTAACCCACTATCTATCTACCACTGAGGAACAGCCCCCGGATGAATCCGTGGAGCTGGCAAGCCGAGCGTGAAAAGCCGAGTCCAGCCAGCCTCCATTTGTGCAGAGAAGAACGATGCCTGGGAAGAACGATGCCTGCGTCGGCTTTAGCACGACCCTGTTACTCTGTTAGTAGTTCTATATTTTCCTGTCAAGCACGTATTACTAGTAATGACAACTATTAGTACGTTATTTTGCGGCATGTTGCCCCGCCGGCGACGGAGCGCAATTACTTACTATTAGATCGCCAGAGTCTTCTCCTTCTCACATGATATTCCCGCAACGGGCAAGTCGAACGAGATCCACTGGTGAGCACCTGAGAGCCAGAATCGTCCATCTCGGAGACGTGCCTCCTACGAGTAGGCTCCTACTCCTTGTAGACAGCCGGTTACATCCGGCATCAACATCGGTGACACACACACACCGGCCTTCCCCGCATCCAATGTCCATGCCGTCATTATCCCCGCGGGTCCGTCATCCCCTCAGCGCAATGGCCCTCCCCCGCAATGTCGCACAACCTCAATATGCCGATCCCGATCCGGTGGATGAATACTACTACGAGTAATAGTACTGAGCGCTATACCAGTATACGTTTCCCGCTGCGAATCCCTTGGTCGCCTGGCCGCCGAGTAGGGTTGCTACCAAGGTAAGCACATAGCATCCGCCGAGGATGTGGCCCAGGACACAACAGCCAAAGATCTCTACCAAGGTAATGGCCCCGCGGGCCACTGATCGCAGGAGCGTCTACTGTACCGCTGCGGCCCAAGACCTGGGAAAGCAAATGCCAGGCCATGGGTCTCATTGTTACGTCGAGTATACCGGTAGTGGTGTGATGTGTTCGGCACTTCGACAAGCGGCAACATCCTCTCATTAGGTAGTAGCAGTGGCACTACTCGTGTCGGCCCTAGTGGCAACGACTAGTGTACGATCGTGTAATTCACTTTAGAGCGTTATAACGGGGAGTTTCTCATTAATTACTATCGTTAGTATTCTCAGTTACGGTATTTTTGGCTGGCCGCTCAAGACCTGGGAGGATTACTCGCAAATTCACCTATACATCCATCCATGTATCAGTAGGAGACCCTGTGCACTGAATGAGTGACCTGCGTCCTAATTCAGAATACTTTTATACTCGAATTGTTCCAATTGATCGAACATGATCGAGGCTTGTTCCATAGTATTAGTAGTCCTAATTCCCGGTGTAAAGAAAACGGGACATGCAGGATATTGCGGATGTGCGTACGAGTGCAGGGTAAGGTGCCTCTCGGCCTCGGTAGGTAGTACCTACCATACTTAAGTACTTCGGCGCAACATGGAACGAATCACCCCGAACCTAACCCCTCCCTCCCTGATCAACATCGCGTCCTCCCATCAAGGTTGCACCCCGGCACCCATGAGGGAAACAACCACATGATGAGGGTAACATGGCGCCGTCGCTCGATGGAAGCGCACTGGCTGGCGACCCTGATGCTTGTCAATTGATGCTGCCAACGGTTCCCGCCCCCTCACGTACTGTATATAACCATCATCCTCGACGGCCCCGTCGATAACAGCGGCTGTCGTCAGCCCTCTGTGCCCACCCATCTCTCTCTCAATCCGTCGCCGTGATGCGTCTTCCCGTCTTCTTCGTCAGCCTCGCTGCCTCGGCCGCGCTAGCACAGCAATGTCCCGAGGACCTCGTCAGGTACTTCTCGCAACGGAACGAGCCCTTCTCGCCCGGCGCGTACGAGTACCCTTACCAGCGCATCCCCGAGGACTGCCGTACCTACAAGGTCCCGGCCATCGAGAGGGTCATCAATGAGGCCAAGAATAACACTATTGCTGACCCGGACCTGCACTGGCTGTTTGCCAACACGTGGCCCAGCACCGTCGACACCACCGTCAAGTGGACGGGCTACTCCGCCGACAACCCCAAGGAGGAGGTGAGTGCCCTATCCCTCGAGAGGAGGCGACGGGGCGGCGGCTGAACTGGTTGCGCTGACTGACCGACATAGCTGGCCTTCATCATCACCGGCGACATCAACGCCATGTGGATGCGCGACAGCTCAAACCAGCTCCAATCCTACAAGGCCGTCCTCTCGTCCTCCGACGACAAGGTCGCCAAGCTCTTCCGCGGCGCCATCAACCTCCAGGCCCGCTACATGCGCAGGAGCCCCTACTGCAACGCATTCCAGCCGCCCCCGGAGTCTGGCATCCCCCCGACCTTTGACCACGCCGACGGCGACGTCGTCAAACCCGAGTACGACCCGGACTTTGTCTTCGAGTGCAAGTACGAGATCGACTCGCTCGCCGCCTTCCTCCAGCTGTCGTATGACTATTACCATGCCACCGACGATGCTGCCTTCTTTGCCGAGTTTAGCTGGAAGGAGGCTGTGCGCAGCATTCTCGACGTGTCCAAGGGGCTTATGGAGGGTACCTACGCCGAGGATGGCAGCATCAATGCTTCGCCCTATACCTGGGCCCGCAAGTCCACGGCCTCGACCGAGACTGTCGCCAACAAGGGCACCGGCGAGCCCGTCAACGGGAACATTGGCCTCGTCCGCAGCTTCTTCCGCCCGTCTGACGACTCGTGCATCTTCCAGTACTTCATCCCTGGTAACATGATGCTGGCACGGTATCTCAAGGCCACCGCTGACATCATGGACACCATCGACGAGGGCATGGCCACGGAGATGCGCGACATGGCCACGGGTATCGAGGATGCTATCGAGGAGCACGCTATTGTCCAGCATCCCAAGTTTGGCAAGGTCTACGCTTACGAGGTTAACGGTTTCGGCTCCCACAGTCTCATGGTAACAACCTCCCTCCCCTGGCTCATCAGACGTGAAGGTGATAATAACCATCGGACACTATAAAACAGGACGACGCCAACCTCCCCTCACTCCTAAGCATCCCCCACCTCGGCTTCAAAGGCAACGACGACCCCATCTACAAGAACACCCGCGACTTCGTGCTCAGCCGCTGGAACCCCTACTTCGCCTACGGCCCCGTCATCAACGCCACCGGCGGCCCGCACCTCGGCCCGGGAAATGGCTGGCCCATGGGCGTCATCACGCAGATCCTCACGTCCGACGACGACGACGAGATTGTGGGTGGTATCCGCCAGCTCATGGGGTCGACGAGTGGGCTTGGTCTTATGCACGAGACGGTCAATAGTCATGATGAGACTGTGTGGACTCGGCCTTGGTAAGTGTCGAAATGGATAGGCTCGCGCAGGTGTGTACAACGAGCTGACATGATAAAAATTTCGCAGGTTTGCGTGGACGAATGGGCTCTTTGGACAGATGATTCTTGACCTGGCTGACCGGAAGCCTCACCTGCTCAAGAAGAGCTACCAATAATAGGGAGGGTCGTCGTGATCAGAACCATGTATCCTCAGACATGCAGCAAGTCTCGAATAAAACTAGCAACTCCGTCCTGAGATGATGCTATTTTGAGGCAGGGTTGCTTGCAGCATTCTGGGAACACGCCGTCAGAACTACGTGAGCTAAAGGTACCTAGACTCGAGAGCCGAATCCAGCTTGTCGCATGTGTGCAGATATCCTGTTTGCAAACATGCATTGTCACACATTACTTGCCACTAATCAATACAGCGGAGCATACGTAATAATTCGTGCATATAGATTCATCAATCGCTTCCAAGTACGTCCGTACACGGCGATAAATTCAACCTAGCCCAGCTCCTATTTACATCCAAGTCAGCCTCCGCCCCCTCAACTCAAGTCAAACCCAGCCCCCGACGTAATAGCATAGAGAAGCTTCTCTCTCATCACTGCCATCGACGTGTACTGCGGCAGCTTGAGCAAGTTGACACACGTGCTCGTGCTCGGTAGCCTGGTCTCGTCCCGGCCCGCGTCCCTGATGCTAAACTTGGGCTTCAGCTGTGAGAAGCCCAGCAGCGGCGCACGAGGCGTCGAGGTCACGTACTTGAGCACGTCTCTCCTCTGCGCATCCGTGAGGCTCTTCATGACCCTCCAGAATAGCTTGATGGAGGGGTGCTCCTCGTTGTCATCGCCAATGACGTACACGCCGCCGTAGACGGTGTTGCGCCTGAGGTCGTCGACGTCGATCTCGGATGAGTCACCGCCGACGAGGCGCTGCAGCTCAATCTGGTTGAACATGGATAGCCATGACGGGCGGATGATCTGGCGCAGGCCTCGCAGGAAGGCAGATGTCTGCAGGGCTGGTTGGAGGACGAGGCGGTGGCGGGCGACGTAGGATATGTACAGTAGGCGGTTGTCGTTTGTTACGAGTGTCTTGTCGCCATTGGGTATCAAGTTCCTCGTTACTGTCTTGAGCGGTTGACCGGGCGGCGAAACCTGATCGTTGATAGTGAAGTCGATTCCCATTTCGGAGACGTCTCCCGGGTAGTTCTTGAGCCGGAGCATTCCTTTGTACAGCTCCTCGTCCATGTCTCGGAGATCGTTGACGCTTCCCTTGTATGTGTTGCTTTCCCCCGAGCTCGCGGAGGGCCACTGAAGGAGGAAGAAGCCGGCAAAGGCCAGGTCGAGGAGGATGCCCTCGTAGAGGCACTTCCCAACGATCCGACCCAGGAACTCAAACCGCTTGAGGAGTTTGCTTATGTTTTCTCTCCACTCCTGATCCGCTTCAGAGAGGCCAAGTCCGCGCATGCTCTCCCGGAGCCCGTCAACGGCGACCGGATCTGGAAATAGCAAGTTTGTTTCGCTCGAGGTGAACATCCGTAGATTGCCCTCGTCATGGCTGAAGGCCTCAGCCGTCACGCTTGTAAGGAATTCCTTGGTGACGCCGCCCCCGTCGATGCCTGCTTCGGGAGTGCCAAACTGGTCCACGAAGGTGATGCTGATTGTATCCTTCAACCCTTCACCAAGCGGGTGAAAGGCTTTGAAAGCGTCTTCAAAAAGCATGCCCCTGCGGATATCGGCGTGATGTTTAGCAGATGGGAACTGATCGAACATATGCATCCTCATCGCTCTCTCTTCGCTGGCCCTGCCATCCCTCTCGGCGCGGTCCAGAGCAATGAACTGACGGAAGATATTGACTCGCGTCTCGAAGGGGACGACGAACGGCAAGTGCTTCAGGATCTCCAGCTTCGGACCCATTTCAGCAAGCCGACGTTCCCTCTGGTATTTCCTCTGGTTGATGCGCATCCTCTCCATCCTGGCGTACGTGTTGAGAGCCACCTGGCCCGTGCCGCCCATCTCTACATCGCCATCTGAGTCGCGATCGGAGTCCTCATTGTCTTCCTGTCTCTGTCTTTCGTATTCCGCGAAGACGGCGCTGATGAAGTCCTCCCGCTCCAGCTTGTCCGTCAACCAGTGGCCCGTGGGAAGAAATGGTTTCCGAGAATCCCTCTCATATAACATTCTCACTGCCGTAGTCACTAGATCCCGAAGGCTCCCAAGTGTTAGCCTGGCAGAACCCTCCGGGCGTCTGGGGTCGCTTGGAGGAGACTTCGCAGAGCGTGCTTTCCCGTTTATCCCGGAGCTCAGGTAGGAATCCAAGCGAGAAGCCGCTTGTGTGTCCGGCCCAGCTGGCGGCGACACGATCTCCCGGGCCTTGTAATGCAGCGTAAAAGCGGTATTTTTCAGAAACGTCGACAGTAACTTGAGGTCCTCTAAAGACAGGCTGCATTCTCGTATCCGTGAGGCCGATTGTGAACTCTGCAACAGTTCGGGCTTGATGCCGCTGAAGAAGTCGTCGTCGTCGCTGAGTCTCAAGACGAAGATGTAGAGTTCAAGGAACATCAGAACTACCCGCCATTCTATCTCCTCGCTCATATTCTTTGACGAGCTGAATGTGCCGTGGAGGTACTTCCGCAAGACGTCCACAGGCCGTTCTGACTCTGTAACGAGCTTGTGGAATAACGCGCTGCGACGCACATCCTCCCAGAGTACCATGATTATTGGTCTTTCGCCCTCCGCCGTTGGTATCGTTGCCAGGAACAACCGCATGCGTATGTCATCGGCTTGACTCGGAAAGCAGAGGAGTAATGTTGATATATAACCGGCCAGAAGACTTGTTCCTTGTTGCCCCTGGGCTGAGAATTCCATGGCAGCCTTGTCGGAAAGTTCTCGCAGGAGTCCTGTAATCCCATTGTTGTCGACAAGCGATAGCAGTCTCTGGCTCACGTATGGCTCCAAAGGTACAATTTTGGGTACCCCTTTTCTTGCCTCTGTCTGCTGCTCTGCAGGTTGCTGAAGGCGTATGCTGATGTCGGATGACAAGGCGGATAGCTGCATATTGATAGCTTCCAAGTAGTCAAATCCCTGCCGATCATCCGCAACAGACCCCAAATCAATGTAATGGGCTAACAGCCAGAGTAATTGGTCGTTGGAAACGTCGGGACCATTTGCATACCCGCTCAATATCGCTGAGGCTAGTTTGCTAGAGTCAATACCCCTCGCATACAGACCGACGTTGTTCTCGAAGAGGTGCAAGTCACTCTGTGACAGATAGCGGAATGCGAGGGCCCTGTAGGCGGCTGATTCGAGCGCTATTTTCCCCGGTCAATATCAATACAAGTCATAGCATGGATTCTCGCGTAAACTAACCTGGAGTATTAGCTGTTGCAAGGGGCGTCACCAGTGCATCCGTTACTAATGTCGTGGACGATTCCTCGAGGTCATGATAACGGGAGATGCCCGCTAAGGCGGTGTAATAGCCATCCACCGCTGTGGCAAGGGTGCTGGGAGATACAGATACAATGCGACGGGTCAACTTTAGTATCTCGAGTGCTTCTTTAGATCCGTAGGGACCACTGGCGAGATTCGTCAGTGGTCCCTTTGGCGGGCACGTCCCGGACACAACCAAGTTCAAAGCATCGACTAGTATTTGTATAAATCGAATCATTCGAGATGGGTGGGTATCAGATGGTGGTATTTGCGCGAGGTCAACAGCATCGCAGTCGCGGACAAAACGGACGAGGCGCACGACATCATCGAATCGTCGAGGAGAAAAGAAGGCGAGGACAAGTCTGAACGCCGCATGTAGCTTGTCGGTACTCGCCGGGCCGTCATCGTTGGCGCTGTATAGTTGATCGAAAGCTTCTCTGCGAGAGTTGGCGAGTTCGGTTCGTGCCCGATGCCCTCTCCAAGTGCGTTGTATCCGCCCGGCAGCTTTCAGTCGTTGCCGCTCAGCCTGGCGCCTCTCGCGATCGGCCTGGGCGTTCGAAACCGTCTTTGTCGCATTCGAGACGGCGGACGGGCTCCAGGACGTGTTGGAGAAAGGGTTCCCTGTTTGGCCACTGAGGTTGACGTTGCGCGGGCGCCTCGAGTTGCCCGTGAATGTTGAGAACATGGTTTTGGAGGGGGGGGGGCGACGTCGTTCGTGACGGGAGCCGGCTAACGGGAAAATAATGTGGGAAGCATGTCCCAGAGATGTCGGAAGCTGTCCTTGAGCTTCACGAGGCTGGTTGAGGTTGACGAAGTTGATGTTCCGGTTCTAGAAGGATGAGGAAAGAAGCTCAGTCAGCAAGGCTCGTTTGGCGACGGCTTCGGCGGGATGGATCGGACGTTGGCACCCTGGGTGCCAGCCGCATCCAACTGGTGGTGGGGCTCGTCGGCGATGAGGTCAGTGCCTCCCTGCCTTCCAGGTTCTGGGGGCCTGATGGGGCCACTCCCTTCCATCTCGTACGGTCGTACCTGACCCGAACTTGTATGAGTAAGCACCGGGTACCTAACATGAGCGAAGAGACGGTAGCAACTACTCGTACATTATTAGTACAGTGGTGCTATTAAACACGCCTGTAAACTTCTTCGTGATGTCCTGAGTGCTCTAGTGTATATTATTACTAGTGGTAGTACAGTTAGAAACTCACCTAGGTATGTGATCATGGGTTTATCTCACTGTAGTACTTGGGAGCCTTCGCTAGACTACAACTACTAACATAGTACCTACTACTACTAGTAAAGTAATGCACTGATGGTACGAAACAACTCGCTAACATCACGAGGAGGGGTCTTGGTGCTATCTTGTTAGGGGGCAGAGCCAGGTGTGCGAATAGAATTAGAGTTGGTGGACGTGGCAAAAGGAAGCGGTCGGTCAGTCGGGCATATGTGGGATGCACTTGCCCCGACGGCCAACTCCAGTGCGTTGGGGCAGGCGCTACGGACTGGGTACTGTACCTACCGGTACCGGGGGTACAGTACTACTAGTACTACAGACTAGTAGTAGTAGTACTTGCCTCAACCAAGGTTCCGAGCGAACGAGCGACAGCGCGCAAGGGTCGCTCCACCGCCCAAGAAAAATTATGCCAATCTTGAACGAAATTTCACCCTCTCCTCCTCTCCCACAACCACCAACCTTATCACCACCACACTCACCAAAGAAAAATTAAGTCGAGTCGGTCAAGAGGGACAGTCTCCGTACTTGTTCTCTCTGCTTGCTCACTTGTCTTTCAATCCCAGAAAATCACCAAAAAAACTTGAAAACTCCAAAAAAAAACAACGATTTTACCCACCCTTTGCTGGCCTTTGTCCTCCGACCAACGCCAACAAACCCCCATCACAACAACCTCTTCGAACCACTTCACACTGGTTTCGAAGTTCACCTCTAGTTCCCTTCGCGGTCAGCCTTTTCTCGTTTGCGGTCCGTTCTCACTTCACTGTTCATCGCCACCTATACAGGTTTGACACCATCCTCTGGTACGCCTGCCTCCCCCCTCCCCCCCTACCGCTGCGATCACGCAACCAACTCTTTCGACACCAGGGCTATCAAATGCTGATTACTTCCTCTGCCTAGTTTCGTCGAGTTCATCCCAACCCGAAAACAAAATGGCCGCAAACACTGCTTCCGGCGCTGTTGATCAGCTTGCCAACGACCTTAGCAACACTTCCCTCAACGGCAGCGGCGATGCCAAGGCTCCTGCCGTCGACACCAACGTGCCTTCCACTGACGACGCCTCTGGTCCCACCCCTGGCTCGGCCGCTCCTCACCCCCAGAACTCCGCCTCTCTCTATGTTGGCGAGCTTGACCCCTCCGTGACCGAGGCTATGCTCTTCGAACTGTTCTCCCAGATCGGTGCCGTCGCCTCCATCCGCGTTTGCCGCGATGCCGTCACTCGTCGCTCCCTCGGTTACGCCTACGTCAACTACAACTCGACCCCCGATGGCGAGAAGGCTCTCGAGGAGCTGAACTACACTCTCATCAAGGGCCGTCCTTGCCGTATCATGTGGTCCCAGCGTGACCCTGCCCTCCGCAAGACCGGCCAGGGCAATGTCTTCATCAAGAACCTCGATGTCGCCATTGACAACAAGGCTCTTCACGACACCTTTGCTGCCTTTGGCAACATCCTGAGCTGCAAGGTTGCTCAGGATGAGAACGGCAACTCCAAGGGTTACGGTTTTGTTCACTACGAGACCGACGAGGCTGCCCAGCAGGCCATCAAGCACGTTAACGGCATGCTTCTCAACGAGAAGAAGGTCTTTGTCGGCCCTCACATCCCCAAGAAGGACCGTCAGAGCAAGTTTGAGGAGATGAAGGCCAACTTCACCAACGTCTACGTCAAGAACATCAGCACCGAGGTCACCGACGATCAGTTCCGCGAGCTCTTCGAGAAGTTCGGCGACGTTACCTCGTCTTCTCTCGCCCGCGACCAGGAGGGCAAGAGCCGTGGCTTTGGCTTTGTCAACTTCACCACTCATGAGGCCGCTGCCAAGGCCGTCGAGGACCTCAACGGCAAGGACTTCCACGGTCAGGACCTCTATGTCGGCCGTGCTCAGAAGAAGCACGAGCGCGAGGAGGAGCTGCGCAAGTCTTACGAGGCCGCCCGCCTCGAGAAGGCCAACAAGTACCAGGGTGTCAATCTCTACATCAAGAACCTCGACGATGACGTTGACGATGATAAGCTCCGTCAGATGTTTTCCGAGTTTGGCCCCATCACCTCTGCCAAGGTCATGAGGGACTCCTACACCGAGGGTGACGAGGAAAAGGAGGACAAGGAGAAGGACAGCAAGGACAGCAAGGACAACGACAAGGAGAACAAGAAGGAGGAGGCCGCCGAAGACGCCGAGGAGGAGGGCTCCGACAAGGAGAAGAAGTCTGAGAAGAAGACCACGGACAAGAAGCTCGGTAAGAGCAAGGGCTTCGGTTTCGTCTGCTTCAGCAACCCAGACGATGCCACCAAGGCCGTTGCCGAGATGAACCAGCGCATGGTCGGTGGCAAGCCTCTCTACGTTGCTCTTGCCCAGCGCAAGGACGTCCGCAAGAGCCAGCTTGAGGCTAGCATCCAGGCCCGGAACCAGCTGCGCATGCAGCAGGCTGCCGCGGCCGCCGGCATGCCTCAGCAGTACATGCAGCCCCCCGTCTTCTACGCCCCTGGCCAGCAGCCAGGCTTCATCCCCCAGCAGGGTGGCCGCGGCATGCCTTTCCCCCAGCCTGGCATGGGTATGCCCCAGCAGGGTGGTCGTCCCGGCCAGTTCCCTGGCTACCCCCAGCAGGGCGGTCGCGGCGGCGTTCCCCAGCAGATGCCGCCCAACATGTACGGAATGCCCGGCCAGTTCCCCCCGCAGTTCGGACAGCCTGGCACTCCTCAGTTCATGGCTGCCATGCAGGCTCAGGCCATGGCTGGTGGTCGTGGTGGTGTTCCCCAGGGCGGCCGTGGCGGCATGCCTGGCAACGCTCCTCCTAATGCTGGCGGAATGCAGGGTCCCGGCATGCCCGGATACCCGCCCAACAGCCGCCAGCAGGGTGGACCTGGCCGTGGCGGCAACGGCAGCGCCGGTCGCGGCAATGGCAACTTCCCCAACCAGCCCCAGCAGCAGCAGGGCGGCCGTGGAAACGAGGCGGCCCCTGGTACCAGCATGATCCAGGCTCAGCTTGCCGCTGCCCCTCCCGCCCAGCAGAAGCAGATTCTGGGCGAGATGCTCTTCCCCAAGATCTCGGCCATCAACGCCGAGCTCGCCGGCAAGATCACTGGTATGCTCCTGGAGATGGACAACAATGAGCTCATCAACCTGTAAGTCCACCAACTCCCTTTCAACTACTAAAGACTGCTTCTAACACTGCTCAGCATCGAGGACGACGTCGCCCTCAAGGCCAAGGTCGATGAGGCCCTTGCCGTGTACGACGAGTACATCAAGACGCACGGCGGCGGCGAGGCCAAGAAGGAGGAGGAGACCAAGGCTTAAGCCTCGGGTTCCCGCTCCTCTTGCGCTGAAAATTTTCCTTTGTCACGACTACCCAGAAAATATTTAACTCGTTTGCAGCCCATGCCTCTCACAACAGTAACCGCGAGGGGCTCAAGACAAGTATCACAGTGCTAGCTTGTTGAGGGCATTTTTAACGAGGCAGTATCATGTACGGATAGACTTCATTGCGATTTCTTCACAGGGAAGAAGGGAGGGAAAAGTTTTTTAAGGTTGACAAGGTGGCTGCGGACAACCACCCTTTGGGGATGGCGACAGTTTCTGTCCGTGGACCAAGACCACCTCGGAAGGCGTTGAGGATCATAGGTTTTTCTGAAGTGGCCTGTTGGTCGATACCCCCAGGATGGCCGCCTTGTTTTTTCTTTAACAGGCACAATTGGAGCTGTTATTTTCCATGCGATAAGGGATAGGGGCTTCTCTAGCTCAAGGAAAAGAAAACAAAACAAAATAAGACATTCCTTCAAACCATTAGTACTTGGACCATGCTCGCGTGAATGTAGTTGCTCCTCCCAGGATATCGAAGGACGAGTTACGGCATGACCTTCGAACACGACATCAACTCGCTTTTCAAACTCAATACCGTACCGCATACCTAGGTCGCTAACAATCAGAGTGCTAGACAAAGCTTTATAACCAAAATAGGTAGGTAGGAGGCCACTGTAGCTTGCCAGAAGAGCACCACTATCTGCATACATTCGTAAGTAAGTACCTTCCAGGTTACCATGCTAACCGCTTCGCCCTGTGTTGTGCGTGTACATCAAAACGCCATGTAACAAAAAGCTCAGGAACCTTTCAAAAAGACAAAAACAAAACCCCACCCACCCATATCCACACTCAACTCCTCTTATCCGTTTTACCTTTTTTTCCTTTCCAGTTTTCCCCATCCCCTTGGAGCAACACCGAGTCGAAAGCTGGACTCGGCCTCTGAGAAAGTAACATAGCTAAATCAAGATAACCCCCGCCTGCCAAAACACAAAAGGGCGCCCACCCCTACCTCCTCTCGCCGATAGGTTCCCTTCCCTGGTCGACGAGGTATCTCCTCCCGGGGCTACTAGCAAACATGCTCTCCATGACCCTCCCCTTCTGCACTCGACGAACGTCGCCGAGGTAGCCGCTCACGTCGGAGATGCCGCGGATCTGATCCTCGAGGGACAAGGTGGTGGCGTTTGCGCCGCGGACGAGCGGGGAGACGAGCTTGGCACGGAGCCCCTCGAGGGAGGATTTGAGGCTGAGGAGCTTGGTGTTGTGGTCCTCGAGGACGGCGCGGTTGCGGACGGTCTTGTCGCGGACGTCGCGGAGGAGGAGGCGGTTCTGCTCAAACTTGCGGACGTCGGCAGCGCGGGGGCCGAGTATGCGCGCCCAGAGGCCGGAGAGCAGGTCGGCGTGCAGCTCCTCCTGGGCGGAGGACTCGCGGACGACGGTGCGGGCGAGGTTGAGGAGGTGGCGGTCGACGGCCTCGAAGAGGGCGAAGAGGGTGAGGGAGTGCTGCAGCTCCGACTGGATCGAGTCCTCGAGGACGGTGAGGAACTCGCGGAAGACGGATTGGACAACGCGCTGCTCGCGCTGCGGGTTGGAGGGGCCGAAGAGGAAGGAGGCGACGGTGCCTAGCGGGGTGAGGGCGCCGGACGAATCTTCGAGGATGTGCGCCTGCGAGAGGATGTTGTGGACATTGTCGTAGGCGGCAGAGAGGGTCGAGTGGCGCTGGGTGCTCTGGAAGCGGTGGAGGTGCATCTTGGCCCAGTCCATCACGTTGAGTATACTGCGGCTGGGGTTCAGATTGCCTGTGCGCTACAGGAAAAGTGGGGGGGGGGNGGGGGGGGGGGGGGAAGGTAGGTGAAAGTGCGAAAGGGGCAACTTACGCATCCATATCGCCGTCAACCCGGGAGAGAAACCTCGTCATCTCCTCGGCCAGGGTCTTCATGGTCTCGCTCAGGCCGTCGAGGTCGGACACGATGCTGGTGGCATCCTTCATGTCGCTCGCCCGCACGCTCTCTCCCAGGTCCCAGATGGCGATGCTGGTAGCTTGCAGATCGTGAACCTGTACGATGGCGTGCTCGGAGTAGTAGATGAGGGGCTCGAAGGAGCGGGCCAGGCCGGCGACCTTGACGAGATCGCCGGCCGGCCGGGGGGCGGCGGGCTGGAGGAGGGTCTTGAGCATAGATATGCTCATGAGGGCGACGAGGACGGAGAAGAGGGTCGAAGTCCAGGTGGCGGTCATGGAGGCGTAGTGTTTGCGGATAAAACCGATGGCGGTCTCGATGGGCTCCGTGCGTTGCTGCACCTCGGCGCGGACGGCGAAGCGAATATCTGGTGATGTCAGTTGCGGACCATTGAGAGAGAGGGGGAGAGAGAGAGGGAGCGGGAGAGGGAGCGGGAGAAGCTTAGTGAAGAGGCTGCTCACAATTCTCAGTCAAGGATTCCGGGGTTCCCTCCGCAAAACTGGCGCTTCTTTGGCGGACTCTGAGCGTCTCATCCTCCACTATCCTCTCGGGGGTCGAATTCCTAGTCCTCTCAGGGCTTTGGCTCCCCTTAGGTAGCCGCGTCCTGATGGCCCTCTCAAGGATACCATTATCGTCATCACCCTCCTCACCGTCACCGTACATCGGAGATGTCTCACGGGATGTTGGGTAGAACGGCACAGGCAGCACACCAAGGCCATCAGCCGGGCCTCTCCAGAAGCCGCTGCTGCGATCGCCGTTGCCGAGTCTCCGCCACGCCGGGGGCGAATAGCCATCGACGGAACCGGCCTCCGAGCCCTGGAGATCCTCCTCCCCCGCGCGGCGGCGGTAGTCCTCGCCCTCGTCGGGCTCGTCGACGTCCTCTGTCGTCGCTGCCTCGCTGGGGCCCATCGAGTGGCGCAGCGACAGCGGGCTGGGAGGCACGTCGAAGTCCCGGAGGGAGACGTCGAGGTCGTCGAGGGTCTCGCTGCTCATGGCCTGATGGTGGTGGTGATGATGATGATGATGATGATGATGATGTGGTGAGTTGCTTGCGCGGTTGGCGCGCCAGGTTGTATCGGACGAGCTCGGGGCGCGCGAGGACGAGGGATTGGTCCTGGAGTATGAGCCGGCTGTCGGCGTCGGTGTAGCCGTGGTGGTAAGGATAGGATTGGTAGTGGAGGTTGTCGTTGTCGGGAGGAGGTTCCGGCAGTGCCTTGTCGGATGGCGGCGATGCGAGTGAGCGCAGGAACGGCGGCAGAGTAAACGACCAGCGCGGCAGAGCCAGTGGCGGTCGCGGAATGTACAGGGCCAGGAAGAGGAGCAGGACGATGAAGCTGGCGAGGTATGTGCTGGGGGAAACGGTCAGGCTTATGAGCGAGAGCGAGACGTTGTTGTTGACGGTGAGGAAGGAAGGCATGGGTGCGGTTGCGGTTTGGGCGGTCGCTCCTCCGGGGCGGGGGTCTGACGAAAAGGCCAAGCGGGACCACGAAGAACCACCGACGACCAGGTCGGCCAGTTTGCCGTCCGTTCGTGTGCGATTTAGAGACGAGGTACGTCTGTAGGTTGGGCGGCCACCTCGGACGGCCGGGGCGGGCGCAGGGTGAAATCGGGAGGTTGGGAAGGCCTCACGCCCGCCGCACCTGAGATGGTCTGTGACACGCCCGCCGCCCCGCGACAGCCAAACGGGCGTCTCAGCTCTGCTGCTGCCAGTGCCAGTGCCAGTAGTGGTGGCCAATCACGGCCATGCCCCCCTCACGCTGCACCCATGCATGGATACAGGACTTACTACGAGTACTCGTAACTTCTGTCTTCTGGGAATTGTGGTTGAACCTTGGTCTAATGTCAGGTGTCTGGGGGAGGGCGGCGGCGATTCAGTTGTTAAGTACTGGCGTTAGTACCTACGGGATGTACTCCAAGGTTCAGGGACGCAACTTTCCCCACCCATCTCGCTCGGACCTCGACTGGAAATGATGTAGGAGGCAGTAAGTTAATAATAACGGAGAGCCCTCGGTCGACGATAAAGACTAGCTCATGGCACATACTCTTGATGCAAAGTGCTTGAGTTCCTCCTCGGTGATAACAATATCAGCCTCCTCCCCACCACTCGCACTGCGAAGGAAGAGGTCTTCGAACTCCAGCCTAAGCGCCCCTCTAGACACGCGATAGGATTCCGGAGATGCTGAGTGGTGATCCTCGTTCGTAATGTTTATGGTGTGTACGCATTCCGGTACCCTCCTGGACCCGGCGCGTGTTCTCACCGTGCCCGTCCGACCACCTGCTTGGACGCCCTTCCACTTTTCCAACATGATCCGCCCTTCCAGCATAAACATCTTCGCTAAGATAACTATCTTAACTTCGAAGTTCGAAGCTAGAAACCAAGCCCCAGCTTTCATCCTTAATGCTTCCACGGTTTGGGAATAACCTGCTTCGATGACAAGCACGGGCCAAACATCACGCCCGGTTCTTGAAACCGGTATGAGGCATGAGTCGCCCTCGAGGCTAGTTTGAAGATTCCGGCCACTTCTGCTTGTATATGTTGTTGCCCCAACTGCCTCGTATTGGTCTTCCATTCCCATCGCATCCAACTTCTGTTCGATAATCTTACTAAGCCGCTTGTGGAGTATCTCATGTGGCTGTGTTGGGATGGTGATGACAAGAGTTGTTGACTGGCGTTCGTAGAAGAACCGGAGTTTACGGCCCTCCGAGTCCCTCAATTCTTCGATAGCACGGAAGTCGTCGATAGAAAAATTGTTCACCCGGACGTAGTCGCTAGTCGTGACCTTTTTTAGTGAGTCGAAGAGCTCCTTAACACTCATGAATGAAGTAGGGGCAGTGGCAGTGGCGGTGGCATTCGTCTTTGAGATCGTGGACCTGCCTCGAGTCGATCCCGATGACGGAGACCGGGACTCTGCTGGTGCTAACTCCATGACTTCTTTCACCTCGTTCCTTCGCTTCTCATTAGCTTTAACTGATGCACGCATCTGAGCGGGTGATGGGCGATCTGCATACCTTCAGGCTGGTTGGTGGTGCTATGGTATTGCAGGAGGGAGGGGAAGGGCTTTGAAATGCACGGCCAGCTTGAGTCCGTTTAAGATAGCGCGGACTTCGCGCTAGGTCGGTGCTCCCGTAGTCCGCGCTCTGGCGTGCGAGCGTATTTGTACCGTGCGCTGCTGGATCGGGAGGATCTGTGGCACGATACACGACAGTCAGCGTCACGATACATACGGAACTGGGCCGCGCGCGGCGTGGCATCGTGCCCGCCACGCTGTGAGATCACCTACAGGTTGTTGCGGCTGTTGCGGCTGTTGCTGTTGTTACCGCTGCTGTTGCTGTTGTTACCGCTGCTGTTGCTGTTGTTACCGCTGCTGTTGCTGCCGCGGATGAGGTTGATGATGAATTGATGATGAAAAGAAGAGACGGACGAAGGGCCACAAGCGCGAGGTGGAAAGTGAGTTTGGTCCCGCGGCTACTACCCAGAGCGCGGCCTGCCCAACCCACTGTTCACGATCGTGACATAACCGCCCCTCACTATAGGTAGCCTCAATTTCGTAAAAACCGAAGCCAAACCCCCCTTGGTGAACAAAAAAAACAACCGAAAAGATGAACAAACAAAACTCATCTCTATGGGACTCGCTCGCTAACACCCTTAATCGACCTTGGCACTGGCAAGACTCCGCGCCTTCGGATTGTGCAGGTTGTTCACCTGCCGCACTGCCGTCCTCTTGTACTTGCTCTGCTTCCGGAGCCGCTTCCGGGCCACCATGACGGGCACCGAGCTCTTGGTCACGAGGTAGTTGGAGAATGACCCAAGGATAACGCTGAAATCATCGTTAGCATACTGCGGAACGGAAAACCAAAAGAGCGACCCTCAAAACAAGAGGAAAAAAAGAAAAAAAAAAAAAAAAGTGTCTGCCTAGGGAGAAAAGTACGTACCCCTTGAGCGCGCTGCGCCCTCGGCTGCCAATAACCACCAGGGTCGGCTCCACGAGGTCAATGACCTCAGTGATCAGGTGCTTCGGATTCTTGCAGTGGAGTACTTCCACAATGACCCTCACCTGCAGCTGCGTCTTCCTCAGCAGCCGGACCACCCTGTCCGTGATCTCCCTGACCGCTCGGTGGCGCTCCTCCTCGGCCTTGTTCACGCCTCGGGT
The DNA here is from genome assembly GCA_000769265.1 of Hapsidospora chrysogenum ATCC 11550. Taxonomy (NCBI): domain Eukaryota; kingdom Fungi; phylum Ascomycota; class Sordariomycetes; order Hypocreales; family Bionectriaceae; genus Hapsidospora; species Hapsidospora chrysogena. The sequence continues at coordinate 74,703 of JPKY01000020.1, forward strand.
CGATGGCGCCGGTGATGCCCCCGGCGTGGTCGCCACGGACTCTCCCTTCAGATGCAGGCCGCCGGGTGCAGACTTGGAGGCACTCATTGAGCTGACGGCCGCTGCCTGCTCCTTCATTGACTTGGAGTCGTCGGCCGCCCGGCCGCCGTCCTCCCCCACGATACCCGTCTCCTCATCGACGCAGTAGATGGCGATCAGGGTGTCCCCGTCACGGAGCACCGTGCCGATGGCCCACTCCAGCGCGTGCGTCGACTCGTCACTAATATCCGTCGCTACAAGATACTTCCTCAGCCGCATATGCTCCTCCTCGGCAGCCTCCGCGACCTTGTTGTACTCTCCTCGGTAGATGATGCGGACCGCCCGGTGCGCTTCCGGTTTGGAGAGGATGTTGGTCATGGAGAACGATAGCTTCTGCGCACGTCTGATGTCGTTGAACTCGGCCTCCTCGTCCGAATCGATCATGGACGGGGTTGCCGAGCCCGGATTCTGATCGTAGCTCGTATGCGGGTGGACGGCATTCTTGCTCGGCTTGACCGTAACACCGGAGGAATTGGTAATTTTGATCTCCGGCTCTGGGATCAGTGAACGATACTCGTACTTGTAGTTACCAGCAATTTGCGTGCCTGATCGTATGGTTAGCCGATGTGATAACCGTTTATCAAAGTAACGGCGCCGGTTTTTTTTCTTTTGGGGTGAGGGGGGGGGGNGGGGGGGGGGCTACTTACGTTCTTCTTCGGCTGCTGCGAGAAGAGTGAGCGTCTTCCTCCCACTTCCGGCAGAGCGCGAGCGTGACTTCCCCTGGCTACCCTCACCCTTGGCGTCAGGATTGAGCGATCTAGGTTCTGTCTTCCGCCCCCGACCTTCGTCATCAGTCGAGTACGACTCCTCGTCATCGCTAGAGCCGAGGTGCTCTCCGTCCGGACCAAGATAGTCTTTGATCAGCCGGCCCTCGGCTGACGACTTGCGCAAAGGCAGCTGCGATAGGCTTCCCGTCGAATACGCAAGATTGGCATCGGAAAGACGGCGGTACGCGTTATTGAGGTCCACGACCTGCCCGTCGCCCAGGTACGCCTGGCCTGCAGAAAGCTGGGAGGAGTAGGGTGCCGGCGATCGGGATCGGTTGCTCGGGCGACTTTGCGGAGACTTGGACTTGTTCCCCAGACGGCCACGGCCGCTGAGCGATGAGTTACGCCCTCTCTCGCCGGGCAGCTGCAGGCCGCTCAAGTCGCTGTTCCTGAGCGCTTCACCTAGGGAGCCACCTCTGGACGGGTTGTTGGCCTGGCTGCGGCTACTGCCTTGGGTCGCCCGCAGGGGCAGCTGATGAGACATGCTCTGGCTGCCGCCCAAAGTATTGTATATACCCGAGAACTGGTATCCTGCGGTCGGATCCTGGCGGCCGAGCGAGGAACGTGGGCCGAATTCAGCAGGCTTGTAGGGCGCATCGGACAAGTTGCGGTGGTGGGACGATTGGCTCGGACTCCGGGCCAGAGAGCCAGACTCGACGGACCCCGTGGGCGAGCTGGGGGTCGTGTTGTTGCCTCCCTGCGGCTTCGGCGATGATGAAGTAAACGGCGTCTCGGTATCCAGCATGCTCCTCACGGGACCCTGGCGAGGGCTCGGGCGAGGTTTGGTCGTATCCGGCTCCTCGCCGATATCGAGCATGCTCCGCACAGGGGACCGCGGGGTGGCGTAGGGAGAGGCAGAGCGGCGCTCTTTCTCGGGGGAGGCGCTGGCCTGGTTCTTGTTCTCGAGAAGGGCCAACACCTCCTGCCGCTCCATGTCGAGCATAGCATCTATGCTCATGGGCCGCTGGCTCAGCGAGTGCGGCGATGGCATCGACGACCCTCTCTTGGGCCGATGCATGTTGATCGATTGCTACCGAGAGTCGGTGGAGCGTCGGAATCGATGGGGTCGTCGTCGCGGGGGGAGGGGACCCTAGGTGGCGGCTCGTTTCGCCTTTTGGTGGTCGATGACGTTGGGGTGGAATGAATGGATGATAATGATAACTTCGTCCCCGGTGCGAAGGGATGGCGTTAGCGGGGAAAGATGTAGTGATGATAACTGATTGCCGGGCGGGACCAGAGTAGCATTGTGTGACGACAGATATGCCGAGATCAAAACATCGCCTTGGATGGGGTCGCGCGAAAATGCGGTGGCACTCAGTATTGGCTCGAGATGCAGAGAAAGGAAAGCTGGTCGTAGGGAAGCTTTGCTAAGCTTTGCGAGGGCGGGGAGGGCCGAGGTCGTATGCAGGGTGGAGGTGGGATTGCGCGCGTCTTGCTCAGTTTCGTTACGTTACTCGAGAGCGGTACGGGATGTGCAACGGGTGGCAGAGGGGTTGGGAGGAGGAGAAGGAGGGGGATGCAAGTCGGTTCTTGTGGAGTTTGGGAGGCCCCGCGGATTGAGGAACGGCGTCGGGTTTCATGGTGGTATTCGTACGAGTACACTGGTACTTGTGTGGACGTGGAGTGTGAGGGAGGCTCAGACCCCTGGGCGAGAGTTAATACGTACTAGTATTAGTATGTAGTAGAGTGGGGGCATTCCGTACTTGTAGCCTGTTGTGTTCGACTGAGCAGACGATGTCTGAATTCAGCACCCGTCAGAGTCGCAGGTTCCGCCCGACCTTAAATCTGACCTTAATTCCGAGCTAATAATAATGGGCGCTCTACCTAAAGCGGGGAGAGGCATCGCAGCACCATCACCTTGCCAACATGGTGGGCCTGATGGAGTTTATACCCTCTCGACCTGAAGTCCCGTTATTGCTCCCCGTATTGCTTGTACATTTTATTCTTACAGACCAAAATAGTAGTAGTGTGTATATGATACACGAGGCGACGCATAACCCCAACACAGCCTTAACCGCTCTTCTTCTTCTTGACCCTCTTCTTGCTGCCCACGTTGACACGAGCCGCTGTTCCCAGCTTGTGGATCATCTTCCGCTTCTCCCACACCGAGGACCTCCCCTCCACCACCGCGATAATCTCCTCGGCCAGGCGGTGTCCGAACTGCTTTTTACCGCTGCCCTTGGACGGCTTCTTGGACACCGCCTCCAGGATCCACTGGAAGGCGTGTCTCCTGCGCGTCCGCAGGTGCAGCGGCACGGGGATCTCGAGCGCGCGGCCACCACCGGCGCCGCCTGCCAGATGCTTGATCTTGAGCAAGGGCGCGACCGAGTCGACGGCGATGGTCAGGTACAGGATCGGGTTGAGGGGCAGGTGCGAAGCCGGAGGGGTCCCCGGTAGGAGCGGGAACTTGGGGCTGTAGATGGGTGCCGGCGAGGTTCGCAGGACGTTCATGAGAGTCGCCATGTGCTATTTAATAGGATTTTTGTCAGCATCCAGCATCCAACATCCAGCAGCAACAGTAGCAGCAGGGGCGGCGGCGGCGGCGGCGGCAGGGGTTGGGGAATGGTGGCGGTGACGAACCCTTTGAGCAGCAGCGAGCTTCCCATCCTTCATGATGAGGCGGACGAAGAGGTCAACGACGGGGTGATAGCGTTTCTTGTGGTTGAAGTCGGCCGGGAAAGGCTTCTCCGGCAGCGGGAACTTGTGTTCGGTGCGTCGACGGAATCCCCGGGGGAGAGCCGGCGACGGCTGGTCGGCTGCCACGAGAGCCTCCGCCTCCCCAGACGGCGGTATCCTCCCCGAATGGTAGAGGCTCTCCTCCTGGGCTGGCGTCAGACCTCCATCGGCCTCGCGTGGCGCAGCCCGGCCGCCGTAGAATAGTTGGTGCAGAGCCTCATCGCCCAGAGCATCGGCCGGAGAGCCACCGGCTTCTGCAGCAGCAGCAGTAGCAGCAGCAACGGCACCGCGCGAAGCTGACGCCTTGTCCTCGGTCGGCTGCGGCGGTTGAGATTCGGGCAATTGGGTCTTGCCGGCGTCGTCAGAGTACCATCGTCGTCCCGAGCGTACGGAGCAGAGCAAAGGTTCCGTCCTGGGGGCGGCAGGCCTCGACCTGACGGCGAGAGTCCTGCACGCGCCCCAGACCCTCGACGTCGCAGACATGGCGATCCTCCAAGGGAAGCTGGTGCGGTCGTCCAGCGGGTTGTTGCTTCTCTCCTTGAATGGGCGTCACGAGTCCGTCCGTGTCGCCTCGAGCGAGCTTCGCGACGAAATTTCCCCCCCAAGGTGCCCTGACCGGTCGGATTAACCCGGTGCCGGAATACATGACCTCGTACACTGGACGGATTATATAAGCGAATCTCTGTCCATGCGACCCAACCTCTTCTGTCACCATACCCCGGAGATTTATTATGCAAGAGACCATAATATCCAATTGTCCGTTGAAATGTGATCATCGCAAGAATGTCAAGCAGAACTGGCGTCTCACGACAGCAGCTCGTCCCACGGGGTGCGAGGTTCCACGACGCGTTCAACAGCGCAGCACCCCGAGTGGTGAGGCGGGAGCAAAGTCTCTCCCCCTTCTCTTCCCCCCGCAGTCTTGTGAGATCGGTTCATCTGTCCGTCACCGACGTCGATGTCCAGCCAACATTTTATTCTCGCGCGGGGCCCTGTCTCTTGCTGGGCTCGCGGCTCGCCCTCATAGCTCCGGCTTAGATTGGCGATTCCCAACTGACGCACCTTGCAAGCTGGCGCGTCACTTCGTGTGCACGACTGATCTCAGCAGCCAAGATGAGAGAATACTGCGAAGGCCATCATTTATTACACAGTGAAACGGCCAACTCATGGACCCATTATCGTCCTACAGATCCCCTCATTATGCTGCCGACTTCCCAACGTGGCAATCCTGACAACTAGCCAACAGACACCGGTTGACCATCATAATCGACCGAAAATGTCTCTCTAACACCGATGAAGCGAGGAGATGACGCAGAGAGCCCAATGCCTGGGTTAACGCTCCGTGTCATATCGTCTCCAGTTCCCAAACAATGACCCAATCCTTCCCGTTCGCCCTCAAAAACTCCAAAACTGAATGCCAACGCTGAGAATGCGGAGACGACAGAAAACATACAATGACTAAAACCAAGATTGGGCAGAATGCCCCAAAAAAAAAAAAAAAAAAAAAAGGAAAAAAAAAAAAGGNAAAAAAAAAAAAAAAAAAGAAGGAAAAATAAAAAAGGGAGAATTGCAACATTGAAGAGGGTCACTGCGCCTGGCAATGCTTTTTGGCCTCCCATCGACAGACGGTGAAGGGTATTCGCCCTGTTTTTAGGCGGTCTCTTGTTATGAGCCGCCCGTCAGCCAGTTGTAGGCCACCTCTGCCACATCTTCTTTGGCATTGTTGAGGTATCTCCCGTCGTACCAGTACCTGGCCGACAACGAGTGGCCATCGATGGTGACCTTGCTGGACCAAGCAGTGCGGCCCCCTTCAGGTCGACTTGTCAGCCTGATGAACCCTTACGCGGTGAAGGCGGCCGGATTTGCAAGGCACCGAGGGGCAAGGGACTTACCGCGGCGGTCCGAGTACATCTGGAAGATGGGTGGTTGGATCTGAGCGTCGCGGCAGTACTCTGTCCCGCCAACCCGAATTAGCACTGCACACGTGTACGCGGGGAAAGGGGGATGTCTCACCTTCTAGGCGCTCTTGCCAAGTCATGCCCGGGATGGGCGTGGCGGAGGAGGACGTCATGATGGTAGTCAGAGTCATGGTCGTTGCTGTGAAGAGTAATGACTTGTGTTGTGTGTGAGATGGCGAACGGATGGTGATGGGCCTCTGGTCCCCGGCGAGTGGTGGGTATTATGTCGCGAAGCTGAGGGCGCGTGGGGGTAGGTGCTGCTCTCTCCTATAGTATCCCCAAAACGGGATGTAGCGTAGGCTAGCAAGGAGATGAGCGATGAGTCCGAGGGAAGCTGGTGAAGCAAGGGTTGATTCAGAGACGTGTGGGGGAGGGGGAGCCAAGCTGGAGCAGGTATGTGTGGTGGCGGTGATAGTGGTGGTGATGATGGTGCGGTGCGGTGACGGCGGCGGCCTCGACGTCTTATAACTCGAGCTCGTTCCGTCTTTTTTTTCCTTCTTTCTAGCCTCGCGGTAGGACAGAAGAGAGGAAAAAAGAAGAAGGGGGGAAACTGAGGGCCCGCAACTGTTGTTGAGTACGGCGGCGGCGGCAAAGGGAAGAAGGTGTCGAGCAACAACAAAGCAATCACCCGCCCGGGTTGCAGCAGCGGCGGACGAGGCAATCAGGTCCACGCAGATTCCAAAGAGGCAATGACGCTACCGACCGGTTCCAGCTGGCTGGTTGTGTGATGTGGCAGAAGCGGATTAGTTGCTGCTGGTGGCCGGGTGTTTGTGTGTCAAGCTGCAAGTGAGGTGCGTGCGTGCATACATGACATGAGGGAGCAGATGCGGAATGCGGGATTGTTTGTATGTAATAGCAGCCGACGGTGCGGAACGGCATCCAGAGGGATCAAATGGATCGAAAGACAGGATTGTTATGGCGGCGGGAGGTGGGTTGAAATAATAAGTAGCAGCAGAGGGCGTCTTTCTACATATACTTTACATGTATCCATACTAGTAGTACTACATACTATGGCTAGTAGGTACATGTAGGTAGTATTACTACCTTGATACTAGTAGGGGGGGGCCCATACTCGGATACATATCGAGTCGATTGATCACAACTTTTATTTCATTTTCCTTTCTCGCTCCGACAGAAGCAAAGAGGGGATTCGCCCAAGTCCTCCAAGGGGTCATGGGGAAAAAATGAAATGACGATGGCAGCGACCAGGGCAGGGCCCGTGGCGGCCTGTCAAGGCTGTCGTTGCTTTTTCCCCCAAAGACCTTTGGAGGGGGGCGTGGTTTAATGATGTCGCATGGTGCTAGTCGTGTTAGTGTGGTGTAAGTGCCGAAGCCCGGAGGGGCAAGTCGCCAAACTGACGCATTTGATCTACACAGAATATTCATCTGCTTTTGATCTGGACTATATCCGCATGATATGTGTTACGGCTCCTATGTATGTACGAACTGGCCTTTGCTGTCCTTTCCTGTCCTCCCGCGTTCGTCTCCCAACAGGCGAGGAGGAGCGTGCCTTGTGAGCGGGGCCCGCCGATGGCCTTGTGCTACGTAATACCGATATGTACGGACTACAGGCGTTCGCACAACTGTAGGTGCGGACACTACTCCGTACACTAAGTACATACCTAGTACATACAAGTTGGGACTCGGGGACTCGGGGATTGGGGATGGGGGGTTGGAGTTTGGAAAGTGCCGGGGCAGGGGCCCGGGGGGGGACAGGGAGGGCCATGAACGCCCGTCTGTCATTGTGTGTGTACCGCATGCAATTAATGTGCAAATCTCCGTACTAGTACCATGGATAAATAGATGCGTCCGGTGCAAAGTCGCACGCGCAAGGTTGGCAGTTGCCCACTCCTGTGTACGCAAGTACATGTATCTGCGACGACGTTGTATCTATCACTCTGAGATGCCGCAGGGCCAGAGAGCATGCACGAGCTTGAGCGTCCAACTGCCAGCGCTCAGTCGTAGTGAGTTGTGTTTCCCAATTATCCATATCCGTACATGAGTACGTACAGACTACGAGTGCTCGTACATACGTCTGAACGACCAGCCCACCCACCCCCATCTTACCGACCTTAACTTCCCCACTATCATGCAATGGATGGGTCGTTGACGTGAGGGAGCGGACCAGGGCCTGCGGCTAACCGCTGCGTACATATGTACGATTGCACGAGTACCTACTGTAGGCGCATGCGGATACAGAGCACCGGTAAAAACAAAATAAAGCCAGCAAACCCACCCTGCCCACGACGGAGGAAAAAGCAAATACTCGCTCACCGGTCCTCCACCTTACCGCCGTAGCGTCTTGGCTCTCAGCTGTGGGGGGCCTCCCCCCCCCATGTGCCATGGCCCATTTCACCCCTCCTCAGCCCTCTTGCCATGAACCATACAGTTTGGGTGGCGTTTTGCGAGGGCCAGCGGCTCAGCAGCACGCACACGCGGGTTGATTTATCTCTTTGGCTGTTCTGTTTCCTGTCGTGTACATACTAGTGCGACTCCTTCTCCCCCCCCCCCCCCCCCCCCCCCCCCCNCCCCCCGGTTCCCCGGGTCCGGCCCCCGTGGCTCGTCCGCCTCGGAGCGGCCTCGAGCGGCCGATCTCGTACCTCCCACACACCGTCCGAGGCAGGCTCTATTTGCGCCAACGAAAACCCCCTGGCTAGCTGGCTGGTGGCTCCCGTTCCCCTGCTCTGTATGTGGGAATCAACGGTCCAGCCAGCCACTGGGTCACATGGACAAAACCGTGGCATTTCATCGTACTCAATCAAGTACTCCGTACGGGCTATATGGAGCTGCAATCATGTACCGTATCCGGGCAATCCACAATCAACATGTATCACTGCAATGGTTAACCGGGACCGAGAGGCTGGGTAAGCATCATCGCCCATGTCTCACACAGACTGCGACCCCGGCTCTTACCTGGTAGGTACGAGTACTGTATTAGGTCCTTCAGTACTAATTAGCAGGTATAGTAGTATATGGGAAGTGCCATCTTTTGGGCTACAAGAGTACGGGTTCGGTATGCACTGCTACGGTAGGTACAGTAGTCCGTAGTCGTACCTGCCTCTATTCTCGGTACGGATAGCACTAGTACCTATACCAGGTTAGTACGAGGTAGTTCCTGCCTCGACAAGGACTCCAGTTGAGGAAGTCACGAGGGACTTGGCCCTGAATTGTTTTCAGTGGCAGTTGCGATGGGTACGAGTGCAGGGGCAGTTTCTTCAGGGCCCTAATAACGGCTGCTCGTCGATCTTTGGTCACATTTCACATCCCAGTCTGCATCATCCTCCCGGTTTCCCTATCCCCAGTTCCCCACCACGTCTTTCGTCTCTACTCGTACGAGTACGAGTAATCCCTCGAACTCTTGTGGGCTTCCATCTGCCGAGCCCGCTAAGCGCGCCATCCTCGGCAACTGTGCGAGGTGTCGAGGACTAGCAGTTATCTCCGTATCTTCTTATACGTACAAGGCTAGATGATGACTGCATTGGGGTTTTTGGGTGATCCCCGCATGCCGCCGTTCGCCGACGCGCCGTATCTCCCCGGAAGCCTTGTTGGGGCCGTTGAGCCCGGGAGGATGCGCACTGTCGCCCAAGGGGAAGCCCCCTCTGCGACCCTTGGGACTCGACACTCCTCCGTAGATTGGCAACTCGGGATGACTTCCTCGGCCGGGGGGAGCCGACAAGTGATCCTCCAGCACGGTGCGTTCCCTCCTCTACATAACCTGAACCGCAGAGGAGACTCCGTGAACTGGAGTTCTTGTTAAGCCATGACTCGCATTCGAGGGTGGCGGATGGGTGCATCCTTTTCTGTCAAAATCGTAACTCCCGAGCCTCATCGCAACCGCACAGGTCCAAATGCGGTAGAGGTTGCCGCAGCAACGCACATATCACCACCCGACCAACAGAAAACAATGCGTGTTGGTACGAGTACCTACGATTACGTACTTAAGGTAGCCTTGTCAAGTTATTAGCTGCCACACTGGTGAAATTGCTGTCAGACTTCATTCAATCGAACCTTCAACCATCCTACTCCATTTCTTTTGAGCTCATTGTTGTGCTAAGCACCCATCACACTATGGCGGCCACCGAACTTGAAGCTAGCTTCCAACGACTGTCGGTCGCTGGGAAAAATAAAAGAAAATGAGTATCCAAAGGTACCTGATGCGCCCCCTCAAGATATTTTGTTATCATCAAACTAACTCATGGAATAGACCAAAGCACCCCCGGTATCGCGTTCGCATGCTACAACCCATCCAAACCTCCTCAAAGTCGCTGTCCAAAGCCAAATGGAACAATCATCCGTCATTTCAGGGCATAAATCAGTGCCTCCGACATCGCCTACACGAGAAGCCCTAACAACTACGGGGAAGTCGAACGAGGAGGCTCAAGTGGAGAAGAAGCCCATCACCCTTACACCACAACCTGCCATGAGAGCCTTCCATTTGGGCATGTTCGAGATCGGCAAGCCACTGGGTAAGGGAAAGTTTGGCCGAGTATACCTGGCACGGGAGCGTCAGCATGGCTTCATATGCGCCCTCAAAGTTCTACACAAGTATGAACTGCAGTCAGGCCGCGTCGAGAAGCAGGTACGACGCGAAATCGAGATCCAAAGCAACATGCGTCATCCCAATATCCTGAGACTATACGGTCACTTTCATGATAGCAAGCGCATCTTCCTTATCCTCGAATTCGCTGGTCGGGGTGAGCTATACAAGCATCTTCGCAAGCAGAGTCGGTTTGCCGAGTGGAAGGCGGCGCAGTACATCGCGCAGATGGCGGCTGCACTACGGTATATGCACTGCAAGCATATCATTCATCGTGATATCAAGCCGGAGAACATACTGGTAGGCGTTCATGGCGAGATCAAGCTTTCCGACTTCGGCTGGAGCGTACACACGCCGAGCAACCGCCGAAAGACTTACTGCGGAACGCTTGATTACCTACCCCCCGAGATGATCGTTCCGAAAAGTCTGGACCAATCCTACGACGAGAAGGTGGACATATGGTCTCTCGGTGTGTTGACATACGAATTCCTCGTGAGCGAGGCGCCGTTTGAGGATACGCCCCTGATGACGACAAGGAGAATCGCGCGTGCGGATATGAAGGTTCCATCATTCGTTAGCGCACAGGCTGCGGATTTCATAAAAAAGGTGAGCCGCCTTAGGCTCCCCGCAAATTGTTGAGCAAATACTGACATCGTCCAAGTTACTGGTCGTCGGCCCCGAGAAGAGACTCACTCTTGAGGAGGTTGAGCAACATCCTTGGATCGTCAATCACTGCCGGAAGATCGATGTTGGAACGAAGGGGGAGGACCCCTGAATGATCGAGTGGAAGCAGTGTGAAGCCGCCGGGGTATCGACTTCCTGCCTCACAACCCGTGTCCTGCTCTCGGCCACAGACTGACGATGAGAGTGGATGGTGGCCATCTCTGCCAGTACTCGAATCCCGGGGTCACACTCCTGTCTGTCTGCCGCGAGTAACCTGCTGAGAGAACGAGTAAAGCTTCGCTTCATGCCGGCTTCCGTTGACCGGCCCTCCGGAACGGAGAACACGCGGGTTGGCGGGGAGGACATCGAAATTGTTTGGCTCCGAGGAGATTGCAGACTAGCCCGCAGGCACATGCGGGAGCGGTCCGAGACGTAGGGCCCTGGAGACACCAAGCCACTTCTTACCAGTCACAGCGGCTTCCCGCCTTTGACGGGTCCTCCCGCCGAAGCCGCAGAGGGCTGTACGACGAATTATTCTCTGTGCGCCATCACTGGCATTCTCCCTTGCCGCCGGCACCATGGGGGCTGGTTCTGAGACCGAAGGGCGTGCGTTTATGTCCTTTCCCTGCCAGGGACAAGTCACTGTGCCCCGTATGTGAAGGCTACTACATACCGCTCGCCGGCAGCTGGCACCCGACATGTTGGCGAAAATATGGAGTGTCCATCTCAAGAGGTAACAAGAGATGCATCACACATCCCATCTGCCCATTGCCTTGCTGTGTAGCCGTCGCAGGTTGTATCACCCCGCCGTCCAGAGGATCCACCACATATAGTCATGGGCCCGAAAATGCTACAACCCGCCCGTCCAAAATGTTGGTGTCTTGGATGTTTTGCAACAGACGGAGCTAGGTACAGCATGCTTTGACATGTGTATCCGAAGCCGGACTGGCTGGTGCGACCAGAACACGGTTTGACGGAGACGTGGTGCACCGTGGGGTGATGCCCAACTTGGGTCGCCTAACCTTGGGACTTTGGTCATCGTCCCGGAAGAGGTTCTGGGCCAACCAACCTGTGTTACGGGTCCGGTTTCGCCTTCGAAATCGGCCTTTGCAACTTCTTGGAATGAATGCGCCACATGGAAATCTTTCGCGTCAGGTGTCAAGGACACTCACTTCTTGCGAGAGGAGACACCAGGCTCTTCTTCACGAATACGATTATACGGGACGCTTCATTATGTACGGCTCGTCGACATCATTAACCCATAATCCTCCTCCTGCGGAGTCTTCCGAGATAGCACGATGCGCTATCCCTTGCCAATCCACACGTGGCCGTAATCACTTTCAGAGCTCGCCGTGGTGGCGCATCGAACTGGTATCCTAGCTCAGCTCGAAGCTGTCACTGGTGCCCTCGAAAGCGGTGATGGACCCCCCGAGCGACTTGCGGTCCCCGTAGTACTTGACCCGGTACGTTCCCGGCTCAGCGTTCCCGCCCGTCTCCCAGGTCACGTCGACCTCGCTGTGGCCCAGGAAGCCGTTGGTCCTCCGCCAGGTGTACACCAGGAACCAGTCTGAGTCGTCTCGGACACGGGTCCAGGTGTCGCCGTCCTGCTTCTCGATGGCGACATAGGTCTCCTCCAGGCGGAGGTTGTTGCGCGGGTTGGCGCCCTGGAAGGTCACCTTGACGTCGTCGCCGATAGAGTAGGATGTCTCGGGCTGGGTGCGGACGGCGCCGAAGTCGTAACCGCTTGGCCTGCCATCGAGAACGACGCCGGTGATGAAGGACAGCGACTTCTCGCGGTTATCCGGGGCCTTGGGGCCCGGGTCGGGGAGGTCAGTGGCGTCCGGGGAGAGATATTTGACGTTGCTGACGGTGAGGTTGATGTAGGCGTCGAGCGAGTGGCGGCCGTAGAGCGTGGATGCGCCCTCGTAACGCTGCACGTCGTACTCTTCGGGCGTCACCACGTAATGAGCGTACGTGTTGGCCGGGCTGCCCAGGACGACAATGGGTTCGTCGTCGAGGAAGGACTTGGCCTCGGCGGCGACAGCGTCCCTCCACCTCCGGCCAGCCATGGTGCCGGTCTCGCTGGGGCTGGTGACGATGAGGAACTGGCCAACGCGGAAGGCCTGGATGTCGACGATATTGGGCGCCCACGGGTAGGGCTTCGACATCTCGCCCACGTCGAGAAGAATGGGCTTCTCTCCCTGGCACGCTTTCTGCTCTTTGCTGGGCGTCTTCAGGAGACCCTTAACAGCCTCCCAAAGGGGGTTAGCATCAGGATTACCAGAGTCGCCTTGCGAAAAGTCGAACATGCCAGGCCAGTCGGAGGTACCAGCGGCAAAGGAATAACCAAGGGCGGCGGGGCAAGTCTTTGCAGCGGTGCCATCAGGGAGTTGGAAGTCCCAGAAGGTCATGTCGTGAAAGAAATGGAAGGCCTTGACACTGGTGCCGACAACGGGCGTGGATGATGAGCCCAGAGAGTCCTGAGGCGCGAGGTTAGTGCATACAAGTCGCCCACCGCCGAACGTTGGGAGTTCACTCACATATGCCTCCCTGGCAGCGGAGGCCAAGCGATTTGCGATCTCGTGGCAGCTCGAGACGCCAAGGTCGAGGGCCTCAAACTTGGGCCCACGTCCATGGCAGGCCTCCACTGTGCCGTCTGCGCAGGTGGCCCTCTCGAAGTCGCACTCCTGACCGGAACCATCGTCACACCAAGCTCCCAGGACGTTGGGAGAGGTATCAGCATGGTTCGCCTGACCGAAAGCGGCCACGAAGCCGTCGGCCACATTGCCGCTGCCGCCAAGCTCGCGCTCCAGCATCCATGATGCAAGGCCCTTGTTGTCGCCGGCGGCATGAGTGTTGTTGCCGAGGAGAGAGGTGGCGTGGACGGCGTGCCAGGTGAGGACGCCCATGTCCTTGCCGTCCGAAGCACGCTGGAACCGCAGCAGGGTCATGGTAGTGTCGACGCTGTCTTCATACTTGTTGCGCTCCTCCTCGGGGTTGTTGTCGTAGGCGAACTGGGACCGGTTAATGGCGCCATCTTTCACTTCGGCCGTGGCCACATCGAGATATCCCTGTGACTTGTTAGCATGGGCTTTGTGTTAGGACATGCACCAGGACGCACCTCTTCGAGGCTCTCGTGTGCTCGCTTGATGGAGAGCACAGCACCGTCCACAATGGCCTGGTACCCCTGCTTGTCGAAACCAAACGTGGTGATCTGAGGGAGCAAGTAGTTGAACCAGGCACCCGAGCCGGCGTGGCTGTGTGTCCCCGTCACGGCTATGTTGTGAGAGCCATAGGCCGAGTAGTCATCTCCCAGCGCCTCAAGGGACTCGAGGATGCCGTAGCGCATGGCGGTGTCACCAGACAGCACGTCGAGAACGAGGTAGACGAAGCGGTCATCGGGCTTGTTCACGTCGCCGACAATGAAGGCGCGACTGTAGAGGCGCTGGCGCAGCCCAGTGCCCTTCTGGGCGAGGTCGGCATAGCCTGCGAAGCCAATCTCGACGACGGGACCGGTGATGTCGGCCTTTCCTACGCCGAGGAGGTACTTGTCGCCTTCGGCGCGGGGGTTGAGGAATGGCACGCTTGGGCCAGCCGAGACGGACGTCGCCAGCAGCAGGATGAGGCCGCTGAGCGCAGCGAGGAGGCCGGAGAAGGGCGCCCGTCTTGCCGAAGCCATGATGGGCAACGGTGGCGGCGCTGGTGGGCGCGGGGAAGAATTCAGCAGCAGACGCCGGAAGTCGAAGCTGTCACGGTCAGCCGAGTGTACGGATACGCGTGGGTCGGTGTATGTTTTGTGCGACAGCGGCAGCGGCAGCGGCAGCAGCAGCACGAAAATCACATCGAGGATCTGCCGCTATATCAACCTGACAGCCCCCATCCATGGCCACCGTGATCCCCACAACCGGCCGGGCACGCGGGCAGACCGTCATGCCCGGTCATCCACCCATCGCCAACGTAACCCCCCCCCCCCATGGCCAGTGGCCAGAGGTACAAAAAGGGGCGGGGAGCTCTGCCGCGGCACGCCGATAGGTGCTGTACGCGTACGACGCCATTCGATGGGCAGGTGGACAAGCTGCAAAGGGGCCGAGCTGGACGCCGACAACTGGCAGGTTGGGCCCCAGCTTCCGAGAAGAGGATGCTGGAGTGACGATCCAAATCCCGTGGGTCAGGCGTCCGGCACTGGTAGCGCGGGGGGAAGGATGACCAATGGGAGGGCCGGGCGCGCAACCCAAAAGGCCGACCTACCCCAGACGGATCGGCCCCAAGAATCAAAGAAGAGGACTGTGATCCGGTGGCGCTGACGGGTTGCCTGTTGCCGCTGCAGTTTGGGTTGCCTTGGGTTGCCTTGGGTTGTCCCCGATGGCAGTGGTGATGTGCAGGCGCTTGGCAAATAATATCTGGGGCAGAACAGGCCTCTTTACTTGCATCGAATGGGTTGCGGCCTGCGTTGCAACGTCATCGTTGCCTACAGTCATGTAAGTACGAGATACCTAGGCAAGGTACTACCTACCTTAGTAGGTACAGGTAGGTGTCAGAAAGCATATATACTTTACAGTGCCTACTAACCTTAGGAGGGGCCTGTATCAGAGCTCCAGTTTTACCTCCGACAGTACTAGTAGGTAAGTACTAGGTACTTCGTACCATTCGAGCACCAGGCCAGAGTGGGAAGGCGCGGGGTTTGGAAGAGCAAGAGCGTTGGAAAAACGCGACAGACAGGAAGGAATGCGACGAGGACGATGGAGGGCAGCTGCCAAGTCTACCTAGGTAGGTATCCCATGGTGCCATGGTGGAGCCTGCCTTTTGCCATGGTCAATGATTACTTCCCCGTCTTTCCAAGTCACCTGCTGCTAGTATCACCAGCTTCTGTTCATTGGCCGTGTGGAACGGTGACCTAACCTCGGCGTGCATACTTACTTGCCTACTACTATACCATCAATGCAGGGTCGTATTATTGAGTCCCTACATGGAGAGGTAGGTGACCCTTTTGCCCGACTTCACGAGAATATGTTACCTATCAGTCTCACGCAGCATTGCGGATGTGGGGTCGACGATTGGCAGACCCTTTCCCATCAACACATACCCTATACGAGTATAATTACTTCTCAACGAGGAAAGCGAGTTGTCAATATATACGTACAGGAGCATGGGCAAAGATATGTAGTGATGCGGAAATCATACAATACATGTATATGCATAGGTACGTACATAACCGTTAGCATGGTTTTGCGTGCCTCTCCAACAAATATCAATACCTTTACCTCGGTATACTAAATATAGCCCCTTAATCCTCTATTACCTAGCTCAGTCGTTGCAAAAGAGTGGCATATCCTCCTCTTGCATCCCGTATACCCCGTTGTCCCCGTACTCGATTCCACGGCCCCCTCCCCAAGGCCCCATCATCCCTCCAAACCGGAATCTACTTCTTTTCGTCCCCCTTGGCAGAATCAGCGGCGCCGAACCACCGCGGATAGTAGTTGTACATGACGTAGCCGTCGACGGCCGCGCACGTGGCGGCCCCGTAGACGACGTACCGCCTCGTCTGCGGCTGCAGCCTGCTCCACCAGCTGGTTGAGGTGGTTGAGGTGGAGGTGGAGGTGGCTGCTGCGCTGGTCCTGGCCGGCGCCGAGGTGGAGAAGAGGGCGCGGCGGGTGGTGGCGCCTTGTGCGGTGGAGAGGCGGCTGACGATGGCGTTCATGGTGATGGTGGTTGCGGTGGGTGTCTGTCTGGTGTGTGCGTGCGTGTGTGTGTGTGTGTGGTTGTGGTGGCAGCTGAGAGTTTTGTCCCAAGTCTTGATTGCCTAAGCTGGTAGAGTGCTCGACTGTGATTGATGGTCTGAATTGTATGAGAGTGTGCCAGACCGGTCTATTCATTGAACTATGTCCGTATATATACTAGGTGGTTGCCATAAGCCTTTACGCCGTCTGTCCCGTAACCCGTTATGCATAACGGTGATGGCCTCCAGACCACCCCACCATAACGCCGCCGCCTGCAAAACAACATGTCCCCTATATTCTCATTACGGGTCATCCTCGCCGCACATAACTTACGTTTAACCCCGTATTTCGCCTAGGATTACGGCCCCGGGCCCCGCGGACGATTCATCGTAAGTGGCTTGAACGGCTTCCGCAGCCGGTCCATTGACGGCGGCGGTCCGAGGCCTACCGGGCGCCTGATGGCACCCGGCTGATGTCGCACCGATGTAAAGGTGGTCGCATGGAAGCTCGTCGCCGGTCGGTGAGGAGCCGCCGTCTTCACCTCTGCCTGCTCTCCCCCCTGCGCCGCCGCGTTCGGGGATGCCGGCTTGGATGGCGAACTGGAGAAGCACGCGTACTGCTTGCGCGGCCCATCATCAATGGGCTTCGGTGTCGCCGGCCGTGCCAACGGCTTGCCGGTAGGTAGTTTATGGTCGGTGAGCTTTGGGTCGAGGCCCGACGGTCCGGATAATGCTCGTGCCGCGGATCGAGCGGCAGCAGCCTGATACCGACCGTACGACGATGTTGCCGAACGATCGTGAGGCGGCGGCGGGCGGTTCTCCGGGGCTCGACTCCCCTGGCTCACAAACCCGAGGAGGCTCTTCTGATCTGCAGGCCGACGGTTTGTGCTCCTTTTAATGGCAGTCTTGTTGGAGGCTGCCTGCGCAGCATTGGCTGCAGCGATGGTATGTTGGTGCGCCCCGGCCGACATGAATCCTGGCAGCGTAGACATGGTGAAGCCCGAGGACTGCTCCATGGTTGTCGCGTATTCTCTTTTCCAGTTGTGTTCTCCATCATCAATTGCCTTATCGCTGATCCGCTGCCGCTTCAGGGCTCGAGGCTGGCCGTCTCCCGAGTCCGCGTTTGGTGGTTCATCGGCATTTTTGAAATCGACGGGGTTGGCGGGATATTGGTCGTCCTCCGTTGCAAACATCGGCGGCAGCTTGTCGAATATTTCCTTCTCAGAGGGCACGTCCCTCCCCAGGATCCTACCCGTCGTCTTGAGCACAGCCCGGTCGAATGACGGGCCCCTGGATGCGAAAGCCTTCGAGGCGAATGGCTCCACAAAGTCGGACAGCTCGACCTTGCCCATTCCTTGTGACCCGTAGAGCGGGCAGCTGAGGTATAGAAACGCCTGCGCCCGCGTCATGGCCACATAAAGCAGCCTCCTTTCTTCGTCCACATCCTCCGAGCGCGAGTGAGGAATGGCTCCATTGTACACGGCTGGAACGAATACAACCGGCCATTCGAGGCCTTTCGCCGCGTGTATGGTGGATATCGTCACCAGGGTTGACTTGTCATGCTCTTCGCCATCTCGCTGCGCGTCAGATGCCAGCGACACGTTTGCCAGGAATTTCCCCAGCATGTTGTCGTCTTTGGTCTGTTCCAAGTCGGCCACCTCGGGGAGGGCTTCTTCATCTATGCGCGCAGAGCTGCGCATAAAGTCGCCCACAAGACTTACGAATTCCCGGACGTTGGCCCAGCGTTGCTCGTGATCGATACTGTACTCCTCCTCGAGGTGCTGCTTGAACCGGAGCTGAGAGATGAGCTGCTCCACCAGGTTGATCAGGGTATATGGGCTGCTCTGAGTGACGGTTTCAGCCTTCTGTCGCAGGCTGGTAATTATCCTGACAAGCTCGGTGTTGAGCTTTTGTTCCATTTTTGGTCGGATCTTTGTTGTCGCCGTCCGTTCGCCTCGGCAGTGCTTGCAGATGACTGACCACACTGACATCTTCGCCTGTTCGGCTTCTTCTAGGAGAGACTTGATCGTAGCCTCGCCGATACCTCGTCGGGGAACGTTGATTATGCGGGCAACTGCGTCATTGTTGTCCGGCTGGTGGACGACGCGCAAATAGTCGATCAGGACCTTGACCTCCTTGCGCTCGTAGAACTTGTGCCCGCCGACCATGCGATAGGAGACCCCGGCCTTACCGAGGGCCGATTCGATGTGTCGTGAAAGGGACGCGGAGCGAAGAAGAATTGCTATGTCCTCGTATTTGAGCATTCCTCCAAACAACATGATGACTCGCTTGATCTCATGCACGATCCAATCACCCTCCGTAGACGGGGTCGCAAGCTTCCTCAGTACCGGTTTCTCGCCTTTAGCGTGGACCGGCAAGAGAACCTTTTGATACCTCTTCTTGTCCTCTTGAATCACGCTCAAGGAGACGCTCAGGATGGATTGCGAGGACCGGTAATTCTCCTCCAGGGAGACCTCGTCTGTCTCTGGGTAGTCTCGAAGCAGGCGGTACAGGTTGCGAATCTCGGCAGACCGCCAGCCGTAGATACTCTGATCCGGGTCTCCTACGATGGTGATGCGCTCCCGCGCCTGGGCAAAGAGCTTCATGAGCTCATACTGGATGCCGTTGGTGTCTTGGTATTCGTCGATCAAGACGGTCTGGACGTTCGAGACGCACGACGGATGTCCGCGGAGGAGCTCGACGCACCGGACGAGCAGGTCATCGTAGTCGAGGAGATTTGACCGCTCGAGATGCTCCTGATACTCTTTGAAGCACGTGTTGAGCTCCGTATGTGGGCCGTCCTTCTGTCGGTTCTGTGATGCCGCTGCCGATGTCCCCTTTGCCTTTTTCTTGCTAATCCAGGACTTTGCGTGGGAAGGATCGACAGTGAGTCGGTGCCTTTCGCAAATCCTCTTGATAATAGCCCTGGTGTCGCCATCGTCGGCGATATTGAACTTGGAGTCCAGACCGATCCGTTTGCCGTAGGAGGTAAGGTACCGTCTGGCGATGGAGTGGAAAGTCCCCAGGACAATCTTCTTCTGCACGTCCTCTCCAAGTATCTTTCCGATCCTCTCCTTCATCTCACGAGCCGCCTTGACGGTAAAAGTCGCGACAATGACGTCGCAGGGCTGATAGCCAGCATGCTGGATTAGCCACACCACCCGGGAAGTGAGCGTGTGTGTCTTGCCGCTCCCGGGACCCGCGAGGATAGCGACGGTGGGTGATTGCGAGGTTACTGCCCGCCGCTGGGCATGGTTGAGAGACTTTAGGATGGTGGCCTCGGACGGGGGTGTTGTTGACATGGTGTTGACGCGGTCATGTGGGCGCGCTTGTGCTGCTCTCCAGAGAATTGGGTCATCCTCGAGCCAGGGAGACGACTTTAATGCCCGGAGACGGTCCCCGGCTTGGTGACGACGATTTTAGCGGCCTTTGGTCTGAGCCCAGGCGCGTCCCATGTTGGGAAGCCCGTCGCGTCTCAGGGTGAGAACATCACGAAGTCAGGTGACTGCGTGATGACTAACGGCCCAATCACGCAACAACCAGGCAGGCACGAACCCAGCGACAGGGCAGTTGGGAATTTTTACAGGTAATTAACAAGGTCTGGGCTGTCTGGTTCAGTGTATTGTTTTTCTCATTGTTTTGGACTTTTTTTTTCTCTTCCCTTGGACTTTGAATGTAGTTTCCCCAAATGGGTTGTGCCAGTCGGTATCAGTACCTTAGGTCGCTGTGGATTTCCCGACTTCGATAGTGGTGGTGTTCTAGTCGACATGAGACACACTTTGGTGTATTCATTGCCGCGATAGGCGCCCGGACTAGGACGTCGAGTATCTGTTCATGAGCTAGGATACATGATATTTCGCTCGGGTTGTCGCGTTATGCAAGGTGGATTTCGCGAGGACTCATCACATCCCGAGTCACGGCAAGTTTTCTTTTTTTAAAGAGCCATGTGATCCAGGGTGGCGGCAGTCGTGATGTGACGGTCGAGTCGCGAATGCCAAAGACAATGTGAAAATTGCCTACCATGCCCAATCGGACAGGTACTATGCAGCCAGGATCACAGGGTGTGGAGATGTGAATTGTGAACGGCAGAGGTGGAAACGCAGAAACGCAGGCGTTTGGGATTCGAGGGTGGTGGGCCGGATCGTCGTGCTCTTGTGTGACTGACTCTCACCGCACCGCACCGCATCTGTTGCACACGCGAGATTCTGATAGAGTTGGTTGCGTTGGTACAGATTCCAACAACGTGGTCCGCCATGCTGCCATGCACATGCTCTGTACGTATACATACATACGTACCGGCAGCGCGAGCGGGCCGGGCTAGGATATGGCTTGGATGATGAGGGCAGGAAGTTGATACAAAGCGGGCAGACAAAAAGAGTCGAGACTCGAGCGGTGGGTGATGGCAGATGGCTGGGCAAAAAGACCCCGCTTCGGCTGCCACCTACAGGTAAGGTACTACCTGTAAATCGAGTCGTCCACCATCAAAGAATACTACTACTAGTAATACTGAAGTGGGACGTGATGTACAGCAACTGCCCACCAATCAGCACCCACCCTGATCAGCGTCGGCGCTTAACTGCCCCTGCCATCACGATCGACCGTCCAACCACACGACGCAGGCACCCTTTCTCCTCACAGCATCCCATCTCCTCATCACCAGAATAGAACGCTATCCAATGTTCCTCATGCACACGCGTCCTATAGACCACCCAGTGAACGGCGGCGGCCTGGGGCCCTCCCGCCGATGCCCAGCCGTCTCCAAAAGCCAATTCGCTATGCCATCCCCGCGCCGACTGGGGCTCCTCATGCCGCCCCTCTGACATGTATCACCAACCGCCCGCCCCCAATTGCTCGTATATACTCGCAAAACCCCAGGTCCAGGTGATGCTGCCGTCCATTCCGACACCTTCTCGCTTGCATGTAACTCCTCCTCCGTCAAACAATGTTTCGCCCCTTGCCCCGTCAGGAGGTCACATCACACAGCGATCGCCTTACTACCTAGTAAAGGACGACTCCCACCATGCTGGCGAGGCTCCCTCGTCCTCTCCTCCCCTTGCTGCTTCTTCTTGTGACTTGCCCGCTCACCTCGTCTCTCGCTGTCGTCTACGCCCAGGCGGCGCCCTCCTCCTCCCATATCACCAAGAAAGACATCACATATCTCGGCGCCGGCACCCCGTCTCCCGCAGAGGGCCCTCCCGTCTCCGCCGACGCGCTCCGTGACTTCGCATATCTACCCGCTCAGATCGGCGGTATCGTCGGTGCATACGCCGTGTCTCTGGTGCTGGTCGCCATCACGCTCCTCTCTCTTGCAAAGAAGCGCCGCGAGCACCTCAACGCAGGGAGCGACGAGGTTGACTTTGAGGACCCCAAGGGTGTCGTCCAGCTTCGGTTGATAGTTCCGGACAACGCTCAAGGAGGAGTACCCAATTTCTCGTATCCCTCGCCGAGAAAATCCCTGTTTGGCGACGAGGTCAACCCGGCTCCCTATCCTCCTTATATCTATCCATCGCCTGACTCCGCAGAGTCTATCCGTCTTCCCGGTGTCAGCCCGCTCGTGGACCAGCGCGTCGTCGAACAAGACAGGGCCATGGCGCAACAACAGCTCGAGGAGATGTACAAGCATGTGATGGAGCATGAGGAGGCGAAACAGAGAGGCGTCTCCTTTGAGCCCGTCGTGTATCCGGGCAGCCAGGCGTCGCGGCCGACGAGCCTGGAGAAGGTGGCTTCGAAGCCACAATCCACCAGCTCCAGCTCCAGGAAGAGCAAGTCGAAGCCCGCGAGCTTGAACCTGAGCAGCGCCAAAGAGGAAAAGAGCTCGGGGTCGAGGACGGCGTCTCTGCTGTCTGCGCTGAGGTCGCCGAAGAAGAAGTCTGTCAAGGGCATCAGCATTTCGTCACCAATCATGACGCCTCAGTCAGCCACCTTCCCCCACCACCACCACGATACTTCGTCCATGGGCTCCATCGCGCCGCGCCATTATGCCCCGCCGCCGCCGCCTCCGGTCCCGAGCGATCAGGGGTCCATTGGCGTTGCTAGGACACGAGCCAGCGCGGCACAGGATGTGTCGCCGGAGAGCGTGCAGAGCATCGACGAGCGCATCGGGGCGCAGCTGGACGCGCGTCAGAATGGCGGCGTCGGTGGTGGTGGCGGACGTGCTGTCTCTCAGGCCATCACGGAGCCGGACCCCGAATCGGCCGTCTCGGAGCACTCCCAGGTGCCCCTGGTTGGCCTGCCGTCATCACCCAAGCCGGGAGCAACGTTCCCGAACCTCCCCACGTCGCCGAAACCTGGCGCCACTTTCCAGCGGCCCAACGCTCCCTCCGCTGTGCGCACGGGCGGCGCCCTGCCCCTGCGAGCGTACGAGCCTGCCTTGACGTCTCCCTCGGCCACCACGCAGACGACCAAGCAGACGGTGTTTGAGCGTAAGGGCCCGCTCTCCCCGATGAGCGCGAGGACACCTGGCACTGCGGTGCCTTACTCCCCATACCAGCCTTACACGCCCTGCATTCCTGTCACGCCATCTCTGGTGACCAAGGAGGACAGGAAGCGTATGCGGAAGATGGTACCCAAGACGCCGACCCTGGAAATGGTCAAGAGCTCCGAGGATATCTGGTAAAGCCACCAGGCAGGATCTCGATCTCCCTTTCATTTATCATTTGGTTCCCCTTTCCCTCACACACATCAATGATGTTTGGTGGGAGGGGAGGTTTGCATTCTCGGCTTTCTTACACAACATATTCATTAGATGTCAGCTGGCCACCTGTTGAAAGTGGTCTTTATCATGTCGCCATGACTTATTTCATAAATATCCGGCATCAGGTATTGTCTGTTAATGTCACTTGGGGGGAAGGGGGGGGGGGATGGCGGTTGAACCGCCTTCTGGAGAACGACCAGGGGCGAACGTATTTGCTCAATCCACTCGTCGGCGGTGATGACGGGACGGAAGACGCACGAGACGTGTGATAGTTTCCTAGAAAATGTATGGAATCGACCAATGTCTTTAATATTGATTGACATGCAGTCCCCCGATCCCATGCGGTACGAGTATATGGTCCGAAGCTTGTGTCGGTACTCGTACTGCGTAGGTTTCGGTCAGTAAGGGCACTCATGGGAATAATATTTGCGGGAACATCAAGAAACTGCGAGAAATCCCGAGATTTGACCCTGCTGATGTTTTGAAACATAAAGCTCCCGTACGTACAGACTACCTAGGTAAGTATACACGGATAGCCAATTTTGGGTTGTGGCGGCGCCGCCGTGGATACTACAGTATACTGGAGTATGAGTAGTACTTGGCAATCGCAGCTGGGTGACAAAATGAAGCCGCCAAGGCCACGACGTCATCACATAAGAGGCCCGCAAACACCCGGTCCCGGTAGGGTAGGCAAATGGAAAGAAGTGAGTGCAAAGAGTGAAACGCCACTACTCTTCCTGTGAGGGTGAGCTATTAATTATACGTACAAGTACTAATAAGTACTTCAACATTGCGGAAGAGAGCACGGAGCATATACTTACGTAGGTAGGTATGCACGGAATACAGAAGAACGAACGGAACTTGATAGGTAAAACTTTTGTTATTGCAGTGAACATGGGGCAGTCAGAAATGACTCGTCCTTTTTTTCTTATACGTACGTACTTGACTAATTGTCACCATGACTTTTAAACAAGTCGGCCCGTAGCGTCATCGCAGCTGCCAGCGCGGAATAGTACTAGCGCGGGATGCCTGTACTGCAAGTACCTAAGGTACGTCCGTACTTCAGTTGCAAAGCCTCAAAAGGTACGTACCCCCGGGCCGGTCGGAAGCAGGACCTCTGATTCGCCTCGAGGTGATGGGAATCGTACGATTTCCCACCGTACGCAGGCCACCCCCATCTTCTGAGGCGGCGATTTTGAACCCGGAATCCACTTCTGTCTACCCAAGGCCATCAGGATCCTGGACCCCCAAATTCAATTCCATGTCATGTTCCAATCGGCCCTCGATTGCCCGTCATTCTTGACCCAGACGGCCAGAATCCCCGATACTGGCTCTCCTGCGCGCCCCGGCTTTTCGCGAAGCTGTTGAGACTGCGCAGTGCGCACTGGCCAACTGCACCAAGCCCCCCCTCTCTCCCCTACCCTTCCCTTCCCTTCCCAGGAGGCCGTCCGTCCGTTGGAACTTGGACCTGGCAGGTGCCGGGCAATTCACACGCACGTCCGGCCGACCCTCGACCCCCGGACTTAAGCGGACCTCGCCTGACTCTATCGGAACCTGCCGACCGCAAGCCATCCCGTCCAAGCCTTCTAGACTCTGCTGGCCCTGTTGAGGTCATACAGGTCCTGACAATCGCCGATATTATCTCCTGGCAACCTTCGCTGCAGGCACCCAACCGCCCCCCCCTCCTCAAGGACCTTCCCGCTCCATCGTCCGTCAAACATCATACCATCTGCGCGGCGAACCCCTCTCCGCCTCGGATTTCGAGGTTTATCTCGCCATGACCGACGACTCCACGACGTCCAACCTCTTCGGTCTGGACAGTTCCAGCTTGAGTTTCATCGATGATGGCTCCGCATCCAGCGACGTGAAGCCCGACCACTCCAGCACCTCCGATGACGCACAGTTCGACTCCTCCGGCTGGGAGTTTACAGACACGATCCCCTTCACGTTCGACACAGCCTCATCAGCGCCCGCAATTGCCCCCAGCTACCCGACGTCCGTCTGGAACTCGCCGCCATTCGAGCTCGACCAGTCTCCCCTCCAGGACTTCGACGACTTCTCGCCGCCCGGCAGCAACAGCAATGAGAAGCCGTTTCTCTTTGGGGGACCCCTCGTGCCGACCCCGCCAGAGCAGACTCGGCCGCGCAATCCGACGACAAAGGCACCCCGACAACCGCAGGCGACGACCTTGACGCCGGCCGCCGAGGAAAAACTGCGCAACATTGCCATGCCCCCGCATCTTCAGTATCAATCCCCCAAGAGTGCATCGAGTCCCGAATCAAGAAACGGCGACCCCAAGTCCGAGTCACCGCCAGCCCCGAGGAAGGCTTCGTCGAAACACAATTCGAAGAAACGGAAAATGTCCGAAGACACCGGCGACGATGACGACGAGGATGATGATGGGAAACCGGTCAAGAAGACCTCCCACAACATGATTGAGAAGAGGTACAGGAATAACCTCAACGACAAGATCGCCGCCCTCCGAGACGCCGTCCCCAGCCTGCGCATAATGTCCAAGAGCGCCAAGGGCGAGGACACCACCGAGGACCGGCAAGAACTGCACGGCTTGACACCAGCACACAAATTGAACAAGGCCACTGTACGTGATAACCCTTCCCTTCTTCTACAAGGGGGAGAAGACCCCCATTGCTTACAATATCACAGGTTCTCAGCAAGGCTACCGAGTATATCCGCCATCTAGAGAAGCGATACAACCGACTGCAAGAAGAGAACAACACGATGCGTGCTCGGATAGCGGCGTTCGAGAAGCTGTTCATGGCTGGTGCTATGAACGGCTCCATTGCCCCTATGCAGCACCCACCCACACCAATGCAGTATGCGGCCCGCGAAGCACAGCAGCAAGACTTCATGGAGCCGCAAAATACGGCGCAGGGGAACGCCGGAGCCCCATCTGGGATGATCCAGGTCCCCGAGGACATGAAGCAGATCCTTGCCGCCCAGATGGGTGCCGGGCAGGCGTATCCTGTACCTGCCCAGCCCTTCCACAGCGGGTCACAGACCATGATCCAGCAGCAACAACTGCAGCAGCAGCATCAGGAGATGCCAGGCCGATGGGGCAACGCTGCACCCTACCTTGGCAAGCTCATGGTTGGCTCGCTTGCAGGTCTGATGATCCTGGAGGCTGTCAGGGAAGAGGAGGTTAGCAATGAGCAGCCCGAAGGTCGGGGGCTATTTGCCCTGCCTTTCCATCTTCTCAGATATCTCACGACCGGTCTTGATTTCCACGTCATGGGATACCATGCGCACACGTCCCTCAAGATCCTTTTGCTCCTGGGTACCATCCTCTGGGTCTTCATCCCCTCGCTGTTTGCCTCGGACGAGGAGCAGCCCAAGAAGCCCCAACTCTCCACCCTGCAGGCAGCACCTTCTCTCGCATCGTCTATCCACGTTCGCCGTCAAGCATGGCTCACAGCTGTGCAGTCGGTGTGGATCCCCCGGCACAACCTCGTCCTGGAGGCGGCCGCCCTCATCCTCAAGGCTGCCAAGTTGAGCGTCCTGAACGTCGTTGGTGCTCATGGGTACAAGCTCCTGAGCCGGGTTACGGAGGAGCAGGAGACGGCTCGTGCCAAGGCGTGGTCCATTGCCCTTGATTCTCAGTTGGCGGGAGGCGATGTTGAGATTAACAAGAGCCGCCTCTTGATCACCCTCCTCGCGTCGGGAACCCTGCGCGACACTCCGGCCAAGCTCATGCTCAAGGCGCTCCATATTCGGGTGCTCCTTTGGGACATGGGCCAGCACCGCTGGAAGCTGGGGGCCACGAATGCCATCGCTGCTAGCCTCGCTCGGTCGAGTTGGAACGAGGCGCGTCATCTGAATCAAGTACTGGCTGAGAGCCGCAGGACCTTGTCGGTTCAGCACGAAGATGAGCTGCCGGACCACCTTGCGAAGCTCGTGGAGCAGCAGTGCGACGATGTTCTGAACCCCGAGCTGATCCAGCGCGCTCACAATCTCGCTTTCAACAAGGATACGAGGCACAACCTCGCGGCCCCCATCGATGGCATGGACTCTGTTGTCGATGACACCGCCATCGGCTCTCCGATGGACGCCGTGTCGGCTTGGTGGTCCGCCCAGGTGCTGCATGAAGCCCTGACGGAGACCTTGGACAGGGCCGATGGAGGACCATCCGCTCGGGACAGCAAGATTGAGATGGCCATCCGCACGGCGCCCGTGGGATCTGTCGCCCAGGCTCGGGCTATCGTTGCTCGTGCTGCGCTCTCGGATCAGCACCGCGGTTCTAACATCGCCCTTGCGCTCCAGACTGTCGGAACTGGCAAGAACGAGAACCCGCTGGCCGCATCGGTGTCGCTTGTCGACTCGGGCTCCTCCGCTTCGAGTCCAGACGTTCGTCTCGCGCTGCGCTGTGCCACGGCCATCGCTCATCTGCGGCGATGCCAATCCAAGGGCATGGGCCTGAACGATCTCCGCATCATTGACTCCATATCGACGCCCAGGGACCATTCCGAGATGTCTCTGCTGGGGTTCACGGCTGTCATGGAGGTAGTAGAACAGGTCCTGGAACACAAGCCTGCCGTTGAGACATTCTCACCTTCCCTGGAGCGTCTGGCTGGTGGTCTGCGGCTGTGGATCGGCGGACCGGCCGGGGCCTGCTGCGGTCTCAACGCAAACGTCCGCCACAAAGTTCTGGATAGGTGTCTGGGCATCACAAAGACTCTTGTCGGGATGGAGGTCGACACTGGGTACGGCTCTATGAGCGAGGCGGAGTCCTAAATCCGAACCCAAACCTTTTTTTTTTTTTTTTTTTTTTTTTTTTTTTTTTTTGCACACTGGCAGGTCCAGGTATACATCCTGGGTGAACATTTTCCTTTTCCTTTCCTTTTTTTTCTCGAATTAAAACTGTTGTATGATTACGAAAAGAATCTCAGCAAGCGCGTCTGGTCTGGAACGGAGGACACACACATACTTTAGGGTGGGCGGAACGTTTGGAATTTGGAAGGGAAGGGTGAACGAACGGACATTGAAAGCGGGCTGAGAGATATTTTTCGAACAAACGGGCCATCTCGACTCAAAAAAGTTATCCAAGAATACGGGAGTTTTCCACACGGGCATGGAGTTTAGCTGGAGGGGATTCAGGGAGGGGGCGATAGTCCTTAGGAGAACAAGAAGCCTCGTAGCCGTATAGAGGTATATATAATTACAGGGTGGTGCGAAGCTTTATACTCCATCAGACATAGCCCAATTTCCTGTAACAATGCAGTATGTTTAACAGCCCATGACACATTTCAGGGGTAACAATAGCAATCCCCCCCCTTTCCCTCATCCCGCATGGCACCGGCCGGAGAGGGATGCCCATTCGGCCACGAACTCGGGGGTTCCCGTCGCCGTCCGGCTGACCCAGACAAGCAGCCCCGGCACTCAGTAGTAAGACGCGTTTCCTGATCTCCGAAATGCACACCAAGGTCGACAACAACGGAAGCGCAGAATTGCATGCACCACCGTCATATTCAATCCCGTACGTACCTTAGCAACACTACACTACTAATTCACTATAACCCGCGATCACCGACTCCTTACCAGTCGGGCGCACTCCCACATCCCCCCCCAGCCATGAGCTCCACAGGCCTCGACGTCATGCCGCCCGAAGCATGCGGTCGAGCCGACGGCTTCTTGCCGCGTATGCCCACAAACTGAATCCTCCGATCTAGTTCCGCAAACGGCGCCTCCCCGCTCTCCCCCTTCCGGACCATCCACTTCTTGGTCCCCAGAGCGGCGTCCAGCTCCTCCACCGGTGGGAGCTTCAGGTACACGAGCCCGTCGTCCCTCGTCTCGACAGGGAACGTCGCAATGGATAATGATGAATCCGTCTTGCAGGCGCCGTCGTCGAGGTCAAAGTTGCGCTTGTGGTGCGGGCAGGAGACCCATGGTGATGACTGCTTCTGCGGTGCGTCGCCGGCTCTGCCCCCACAGGGATCTTGCCCCAGAAGGCCGTCGGAAAGGACAAAGGCACGCTTGTGAGGGCACATCTGCTGCGTAGCATAGAACCTTCCCCGGAACCTCCAGACCGCAAGCTGTGTATCGCCACGCTTGATCGTCGCCGAGATGCCGTTGGGGCTCTCGTCCGCCCCGTCAAAGTGCGACGCCTCGAGCACGGGCTGCCAGGTCGTGGTGCTCCAGCGATCGCGCAATCCCCGGAAATCCTCGCCGGCAGAGTCGTTCGTCCAGTAGACGGGTCTCTCCTGTCCGCGGTCTTTCTCTGTTTCCATGTTCTCGATGGTGTCGTCCGTGTTCTGGAATTGCCTGAACTTGGACGCGATGGCTGGCGTCTTGATGGCCTCGGCCCACTCATCGAAGAAGCTGTCGACGAGCTCCTGCATCTGGGCCTCCAGAGATGCGCAGATGCCCAGCTTATCCTCGAGGACGACCTCCTGGAGATACTTTATCCCCCCAGGGAGGTTCTCCAGCCATCTCGCGGTGCGTTGTAGCTTGTCTGCTGTGCGGATGTAGAACATGAGGTAACGGTCCAGAATGGGTACTACTTCTGACGGGGGCACGTCCTTTGCAAGAAGCTCAGCGTGCCTCGGTTTCGCTCCGCCATTGCCTGCAACAAATATGTTGAAGCCCTTGTCAGTTGCAATGAGTCCGAAACTAGACAATTGTTAGCAGCGGTGTAAGGGAACGGCTAGTCATCATTGTTGACGTACTCCTTGCTTTGTGCCTCTGCGCACTCTCGCACACAGCCACTCACGCCACCCTTGATCTTGTGAGGTGCCCGGATACTCTTGTACCTTTCCTCCAGCCTCACCGCCATGCCCACGCTGTCTCCAACGCCAAATCGACACCACGTGGTGCCCACACAGCTCTTGACGGTCCTGAGGGACTTGGCATAGGCGTGCCCGGACTCCATGCCAGCAGCAACCAGCTGGGCCCAGATGTCTAGGAGGTCCTGCTTCTTGGCCCCGAACATGTCGATCCGCTGGCCACCCGTGATCTTGGTGTACAGGTTGTACTTCTTGGCCACCTTACCTATGGCAACGAGCTTGTCGGGTGTGATCTCTCCGCCGGAGATACGTGGGACTACCGAGAAGGTGCCATTCCGCTGGATGTTGCCTAGGAAGCGATCATTGGTGTCTTGCAGACCATGCGTTGGCTTGTCCATGACATGGCGGTTCCATAGTGACGAGAACATGTTGCCGACGGCGGGTTTACAGAGCTCGCACCCGGAGCTATCCTTGTCGTTTCCCGCCTCCTGCATGACATCTCGGAATGTCGTCAGGCGTTTCACCATGATGATGTTGTAGAGATCTGCCCGGGAGAAGTTGAAGTGAGGACACAGATAATTCTTGACCTCGTTACCCATCGACAGCATGGTCTTGTTGAAAATGGTGGTGACGAGAGGCATGCAGCCACCGCAGCCTGTCCCGGCTTTTGTACAGGACTTGACGGCGCCGAGGTCCTTGCAGGTGCCATCCTTGACCAGGTTGACGACATCTCCTTTAGTGACGTTGTGGCAGGAGCAGATCTGAGTGTCGTCGTCTAGGTCGTCTCCTTCATCGCCATCCGTCTTCGCACCGAGAATAAGCTGACTTGGCGGGATGTCGAGTTCCTTCATGCCCTTGACCATGGGCACCAGCTTCACGTAGTCGGTGATATCGCCAATCATCATACCTCCTAGTAGGTACTTTCCATCCGGTGTAAAGATGTACTTCTTGTAGACGTTTTGGAACGGGTCTTTGTATGTGAGGGACTTGACTGTCGTGTCTGATCCGCTGCTCCCGGTGGTGCCTCCGTTGGCGACAGTCTTGGAGGCTTTGGCATACTTAGGAGGCAGGTATTTCGGACCGTCGCGGTCGGCAAAGTAGTCGCCAAAGCTGGCCACGTCGACACCGAGGAGTTTGAGCTTGGTGCTGAGATCCGGACGCTTGAAGGCCCGGGGCGAGTGCAGCCTGGCTTGTGTGAGGTTGAAGGCCAGGACATCAGCCATCTCCACACCCGGTGCGATGAGGCCGAATGTTTGGTTCTGCCAGCTTGCGCATTCCCCGATGGCGTAGATATCCGGAACACTGGTGCTCAGGTCGTCGTTGACGATGATGCCGCCACCCCGGGCGGCACATTTGATGCCTGACTTCCTGGCAAGTTCGTCTCTCGGCTGGACACCAATGGCGAAGCAAATGGTAGAGCAATCAATCTCCTCACCATCTTCAAATACGACGCCACAGACGTTGTTCTGCGCGTCGACCTTGATTTTCCCAACACGTTTGCTCAGCAAGACGTCCAGGCCCAAGTCTCTTACTTGCCGAACGACCATGGAGCCGGCGTCACAGTCTAGCTGTCGGCTGAGCACCCATCGGTTGCGCTCGATGAGCCTCACCTTTGCGAAGCACTCGAGGTCCATCATGGCCTTGGCGGCTTCGAGACCCAGGAGCCCTCCGCCAACGACGGCCCCAACGGACCCCCTTTTTGTTCCGGCAAAGTCCATCAACCGGATCAGGTCATCTATCGTCCGGTAGACAAAGACGCCCGTGGCATCATGGCCGGGGGTGTGGCGTGGTAGGATCGCATCGGAGCCTGTGGCCAAGACCAGGATGTCGTAGGAAACGACTTCGCCATTAGCGCAACTGACGGTCTTTGCGTGCGAGTCGATCCCGGTGACCGTTGTGTTCAAATGGTATCCCAGGGAACCTTCGGCTACTTGTGTATACTGCGACCTGTCATTAACGGGAGTCCTGTGCGTAGATGACCAGGGGCAGCGTACCCATTCCGCGGGGTTAAGGTAGAGGTTCTCGATCTTGCGATGGTCGAAGTAGGTCGTCAGGCCAACGCGGTTGTACGCCAAGTGCGGCTCTTCTCCCAGGACTGTGATGTCGTATCCTCTCGTCCGGGCATCGTACTTTAACAACTTCTCGCTGTCCGCCCGAGTCAGAGCTGGACCATCGTGGTGCATATACGGCGGGTTTTCCACTCACATGAAAGCAATGCCGACCATTCCCAGGCCGACAACGACCAGCCTCTGTTTCTTCACGGCCATTTTGAGTACTCAAAGATGACACACAGAGCGAGAGCCTCTGGAAAACTCAAGATGCGCGAGGAAGCAAGTTCAAGTTGTCTCGGTCGATGAGAATGCGGTAAACATCCCCCCCCCCGGAAACCTCATCGAGTACACTTTTTTTTTTTTTTGGACGCGACCACCGGTCCTATACGAAACTGATCGTAAACTGCATCTCCGGTCCATCTTCGTCATGTCGCAAAATGCATTTCCACGGATTAACAACTGCATGGGGTTTCTTAGGAGCCATGTTGATAAGACGTCTCGACGGCTTTCACACAGCCAATCAGCAGCGTTGTCCGTGCTGAGTTCCCAGGCGTGGGGTGATAAGGGAATCATCTCATTTCGGTGGCCTGATAGTTCGACAGCGACCTGTACGGAGGTACGGGATATCGCTCTGATAAGAAGCAGGATAACACCGAGAAGATCCCTTCCCGAGGGAATGCAAATTCAATGACAATATGCGGATGGGACTCCTTGAGCGGGGCGCCGACGCACACCGTGTCCAGTAAACTTGCAGCTCGGAAGGGCCATCGTGGTCGAATGGGAGGAAGGTAAATGCATTTTCGGTATTGAGCTTGGATACGAGTTATCGTAAAATACACTCGGTGGAGTGCAAGTCGTGAACATGCATGCGTCCGGTTGGACGCACAAGGCGAAGTGATGAGGATGAAGGGAAGGGAGAATGTAAGGTGGTAGGCTACTAGGTACGAATAATAATAGTCCGTACTACTAGCGTCAGTACGTCCTGAAGCACGTGGGGCCTGCGTCATCCCGCCTGGGACCCTTCAGGTACCTAACACCGAACCTCAACAACCCCTCCAGCTCCAACCATTGAAACTTCACCACTCACTTCCAGTCCCTCCGCGCGGCGGAAACACAACCCACCATCCTCCCATCAGAATGGCATCCTCCACGGCAACCCCCACCGAACCCTTCCGCTTCCCCCGCGAGTACTACTTCCCCGCCTTCTTCACCCGCCAGACCAACCTCACCACACACCACGCCCAGCTCACAAAGTGGTCCGCCCTCGTCCTCGCCTACGCCCGCCACCATCGCATCTTCCGCCTCTCCCTCTCCTCCGCCGCCGACTCCGACCTCTTCTACAACCGCAAGCTCGACCGCCGCCTTGCCCCGGCGGACATCCGCGAGCTGCTCGACTTTATGCGCAAGGATGGTCGTGCCGAGGACGTGTCTTCCAGTGGCGGTGGTGGGGGAGGGGCTGGGGGAGGGGATGTTGTGTTTATTCACTGGCGCAAGCCGGTGGAGTGGGCCAGGCTTAT
This sequence comes from Hapsidospora chrysogenum ATCC 11550, assembly GCA_000769265.1. NCBI lineage: Eukaryota > Fungi > Ascomycota > Sordariomycetes > Hypocreales > Bionectriaceae > Hapsidospora > Hapsidospora chrysogena. Next base: position 108,093 of record JPKY01000020.1, read on the forward strand.
CGAGTCGTATGTTGAGGATACCGGGCAGAAGGGCGGCGTCCTGACCCTGTATGAGCTTGCTGAGGGTGAGGGTACGCGGTCCACCGAGATACACGGCATCGACAACGAGGTGCTACTCAAGGCACTCAATATCCTCGTCAAGAGGGGCAAGGCCCAGATATTCGGCCAGGATGACTCCCAGGGCGTCAAATTCTTCTGACGGCCAGACAAGACGCGACGTCCCTCCTCCAGGAATGATTGGACTATCTACGTGGAAAACACAAATCATGACCCCTCGCTTCCGAAACCCCGGCAAACAGCAAGCAATTCCACAGATACCTGATCCCACAATCCCCCAGGGGCTGCTGATTCCTCCCCCGGCGTCCGGCCGTGGCTCGTACTCATTACGAATCATTTGCAAAGAAATTCTCCACCAGGAACCTCTTGTCGAACCGCACCTGCTGCGCCATGGCGACATCCAAAAGCCAGTCTGGAGCGACCACTCTGGGTTCCATGTTTCCCTTACGCGCCATATCCCGGAATCGCTCCCACAGTGCCTTCTCATCCGGGTTGGTGCTGCTCAGGAGGTATACTGGCTCAGGTGGCGCGCCACCATCCTCCTCGGCCGTCGTCGGCTTGATGGTCGTGCCGCTGCGGGCACGGTAGATCTTAAAGATGGCCCCGTTGGCCTCGGCGATGGCCTTGTAGCTGTCGGTGCCGTTCCGGATCTTCTCCGTGCAGTAGATCGGCACGCCCCAGAGCAGCCTGCCGCGGTTTGACTTGGCCCGGCCCACCGACCTCTGGAGCTTCACGTCGTAACGCGCTTCGGCTTCCTTATCCTTAAGGAGGAAGTCGTCAGCCGGCGGCACCGTGCCCGTCTCCAGGACCTTGTCGATGAAGGCGGAGGATATCACAGTTGGCCCGCGTGCCAGCGCGCAGAGGAACTTGACGGTGCGCACAATATGCGGCGCCACCAGGTAGTCGCATGCCTGGCCTTCCTGGACGATCTGGATGCCCAGATCCCGAAGCTTCCTCTGTTAGATAGCAGATTAGCCAATAAACTCCACAACGGCCTCGGTGTGAGAGCCAGATCGCTTACCCGGTCCTGATCCTCCCTGTGCTGGTCCCCGACCCAACGAGTGTAGCCTGTGACGACGATCCGCAGCTCGACTTCTACAAGGGAGGGCCGGGGCTTCTTAGCCGGCCGTTTGCGTTCGCTTTCGTCACCGTGCCCTTGCTCCTGCGCAGGGGACTTCGACTTCTCCAGCTTCTCTTTCTCGGCCAGATCCGCCGCCCGTTTACCTCCCCAGGGTGCGCCACCAGATTTGCTTGATCGCTTCTTCTCCTTCTCGTACAGGGCGATATCGGATGCGATGTTGTGCAGCATATCCCGGGCCTTGTTCTTCGCACTCCGACCGCCGGTGGAAGAGTCGATGGTCGGTGTATCGTTCTCCTTCCCTGGTGCCACATGTCGCGATCTGACGGGTGTCACGGTGGCCGACGCCTTGTCGCGCTTCTTCGCTGAATCCTCCCCGGAATCATCTCGCCTGACATCAAAACCCTTATCCAGACCTGGGCGGCCAATAACAACGCCCTCTGCTGGCCCGTGATTGTACGCGTTGTCCCCGGCCGCCTCGAGAATCTTGCGCTTCCGCTTTGCCCCCGGTGACATGTTCTCTTCCCCACCCGGGTAGTATAGTTCCCTCAGTCGGGACTCGTCGAAGAAGGTCTGACCAATAATCTCGCCCAGGTTCGTCCGCGGAGGGAAGTGGTTGTACTTCTTGATATTGTACGGCTTCATCTCACATTTGGCGTAGCTTTCTTCAATCCACAAGTGGTTGGTGACTGCAATTCCCCATTCAGGGGCGGCTTTGCATTTCTCACTCGTATTCCTTGCCGTGATGAGATGAGTGTTATCCGCCTTCATTGTCTTGGTGAACTCGGCGCCACACGCTTTGATGAGATTCTCCAGGTAGATGCGGGCCTCTCCGCCATAATTAGATACGGTAATTCGCATGTCCTTGAAGCCTTCGATGCCGTTCCTGGGGATCGGGTAGTGCATGAGACGGCGGAGGGGCGAGGACCATTCGTTGCGTACGATCAGGAAGTAGAGCCATGACAGGTTCCCGACCTCCTTGCAAGATTGGGCTGCCTGCACGTACTGCGGACCGTCTCGGTACTGGCAGATGAACATGTCGCACCTCTCCACATTGTCCACCAGCTTGCCCCCTCCATTGATAATGGTATCTTTGATGGCCGTCCGGAGCCTTTTGGTAATCCCAAGATCTTCCGAGAGCATGATCTTGCGATCTTGGAACACAGTTGCCGGGGGCCGCACCACGTCAGAGTTCGGAGGCAATGGGAGCCAATCTGGGACTGCTGAGGTGGCCCCTTCGAGATTGTTGTTCTCCGGGATGTCTAGGGCCTCGTCGGGTGCTTTTTTTAGGATCTCGGGGTCGGGAAGCAAGTACGGACCCTCGTCAATTCGCTTACCAAGCTTGAAGCAATCGTCGAACCTATTACGATGTGAGATCATTTTACGGAGCCGGGGACTAGAGATCGGTGTACGCACCAGTGCGGCAGGACCACCTTGCCTTTCCAGTCTCTCTCCTTAGCAGCCCTAATCTTGGGATGGTCGATGGACAGAGTGCAGATGTGAGTAGTCAATTTGTTCGCGTCCTTGGATTCCTGGCCACCCAGGGCCATTGTCGCTCCTAGTATGCTCTCCTTGTCCATGACGGGCAGGTCGCCGCACGTCACCACGACCTCGGAAAAGATCATGCGCGGGTCGGGGGAGAAGGGTCGGACGTTGGCCTGCTTCCGACGGTGAACCGAGGATGCGATCCACTGGGTTGTCACGACAGGGATCATGACGGCTTGCGACTCCGTGAACTGGGGGAAGTCGATGGTGTTGGATACGATGTGGGTGACCTTTTCGATGGGGATCGAGCCGTCGCGTCGCGGCTCGCAGACGGTGGCGCCATTATCCTGAATGAGGCTTGAGAGCTGTAGAAGTATTAGTCTTGTTGAACCCGATCGATGCTGTCATCATGCCTACGGACCTCTCCTATCTGCCGGGGGGCCAATGTGCTGCTGGGCACAAAGGCAATGGCGCACTCCTTGAACACGCCCGCAGACGCGTCACCCATGGCTGGTCGGTCGTGTCAAGAGTCACTCGAATCGGGCGTTGAAGGTGGTTAGAAACTCGTGTGGGATCGAAGAGTCGGCATGAAGATAGCACTCGGATCCGGGTGCAAGGAGGGGGAATTCGACGTATTATGGAAGTTGAAGATGGCCGCGTGCCACTTTATTGAGAGACAAGACGCGACGTGACCAAACGCGAATACTCCAGGCAGTCACCTGATGGGGCTGTATGTTTGTATGTAGCCGTACTCGTGACCTCTGAGGGGCAGGGAGCGCGATTGGACAGGATGACGACGAAAATAAACAGCCTCTCTCGGTTGATAATAACTGGCGGAGGTGCTCTAACAGTTTCTGTCATTGGGACCCACAGTGTTGTGGAAAGTACTGTATACTTACGTACCTTATAACGGCCCGGGCTGTCCACTTCAAGGCTCACTCACGCTTCGATCCACCCCTCTCCACGCTTCCGAGTCTTGGCCACTTTCCTCCAGGCAGACCGTACCTTTCAAATCACCCAAGCTCCTGTGTCTCGAACGGGATGCAGCTGCTCTGTACCTGAGTCCAAACATGTATGCCATGGGCCCTCATTTCCGGTTCCATGCCCCATATATCGCTAGTGCTAGCATTGGATGAGCCTTGAAATTCACCCACCAACGTGAAGAACTATTCCTCACTCACTTGGGTTAGCAGCGGTGAGAGGGTCCAGGATCTAATGGATTTCGATTACCCAGAAATCCCAGAAGAGATATAAACCAGCCAGAAATGACAAGTAAATACAAAAAAAACGAAAGCAATGCTAAACCTGGCGCCTCTATGTATGCCTCTCTTTGTCCAGCATACAAAAATTGCCAACCAAGATTACCGCTCCCATCTCCCAAAAGACAACAAAACACCTCCATGCAGAAACAAAGGTTCATCATGTTTCTGACCCCCTGATCTCCTTTTACTCGGCCTCCCCGGAGTCTGTGCCCGCCAGACAGAAAAGAAAAATAATCATGAGTCACTCGCGACACAGGCCGACGCCACCGCGGCGCCGAGCAGTGAGCTCTCCTTGGCGGGCACTAGCTCAATGGCGCCCATCTCAGGGCATTCGCTGCCCTCGACGAGCTGGTCGACGTAACGCTGGCAGTTCTCGAGGTAGTTGGGGTACTGCTCGATGACACTTCCGTTGAAGGCGACCATGGTTTTTCCGAGGCTCAGCTCGGCCTCGGCAGCCTGGCGCAGGGGGGATGACTCGGGGAGGTTGGACGCGTAGGCCTTGTCGCTCTCTAGGCGGACCTCGTCCAGGGAGTAGACGCAGGTGGCCACGAGGGCGCTGGAGCGGACAGAGATGAAAGAGGCTAGGGAGCGGAGGAAGAGGAGGTCCGCTGTGGTCGGTAGGTGTGTGGAGGGGTGGCGGTCGGAGAAGACCCTTTTGGCTTCCGCGAGGTCGTCAGACGTATCACTGCGGGAGAGGTCAGTTATCAAGAAGGGCCAGGGGGGGTTACATGGACACTGACCTTTCAATAATCGACAGAGTGTCTGTCCCTAGGGAGTAAGTACCGGTGAGCGATGACGGCACAGCACCGCCAAAGATGCCAGTCGTCTCGATGGCCTCAATGAGGGCATATCGTGCCACCTCGCCGAGGTACATCCCGCTGACCATATGCTCCAGGGGCTGAAAGTCGGGCCGCCTGTGAGCATCCAGAAGCTGGCGGTCCCACCTCGTGATGGGGAGGATATTGTGCCCAAACATGCCCATCTCGGTGTTGACGATGACGTGGCTGGCCCTATCGAACCACCCGACCGGCCGCGAACCAAACTTGCGGCGCCCGATGATGGATACGGGCAAGTAGGCGCCGATGTTGAAGCCGGTCCCAAGGATGAGGCCGAAGCGCGTAGAAGTGTGAGAGTAGGCCTGGGACAGAAGGCACGCACTCGAGTCGTTCAGGATGGCCTCCACCTCGACGTCGAGGCCCTGCTTCTTGCACGCCGCCTTGACGATCTCTCCCAGGTCCTGACCGACCAGGCCCTTGTTCGCCATAAAGCCCTTGCCCATAGCCTGGAGCTTGCCGGCGCCCAACGATGTTTGTCTATGTATACAGTCAGCTTCAGTCTCGACACCGTGGAGACATAATGGTGGGAAGCCTAACTCGATGGGAAAACTCCATGCCAACGCCATCGACAGCGGCGCCTCGGGGCTGCTCTCCCTCTCGAGCTCCTTGGGGACCGTCTCGCATACCCGCAGAGCCATCCAGTCGAAGAAAGCGGTGCCCTCCAGAGCCTTGATGGCGCTGTCGATGTGGAATCTCTGGTTGCTGAGAATCCTGCTCTCCTGCTTGCCGTTCTCGTCCCGCCCGCTCAGCTGCACCAGAGCTACTCTCAATGTCGAGCCGCCTACGTCCAGCGCCAAGTATTGGCCGGACTCGTTGCCCGTGGGTAGTTGGTGGCTGAAGGACGGCAGCATGCACTCCAGGTCGGACTCTAGCCTCTCCAGGTATTGCCTCTTAAGGCCCGTGGCTAGTCGCTTAAGCCCATCGCCGCTGACGGGCCCGACAAAGGCGGCTTCGAGTTCTTTTAGAAACTCTTGGATGTTCTTTGTGGCGCTGTGGGCGGCGATGCGGCCCTTCTTTCCCTCGTCGACGATCAGCGGGCTGACCCAGTAGGCCAGGAGAGCCTGTATCAAGGACTTGCCCCGGAGGAGGCTCTTGACTATGGCGGCCAGGATGGTTTTCCGAATAGACGACGCCATTGCAGAAACGAGTGACTGCACAGCGGCGATCTGCGGGAGGAACCTAAAAACAAGGGTGGGAAAATGGAGGGAAAGGAAACGATGGACGAGAATGGTTAAGTCGAAGCTCGCAAGACAGGCCCGTCAAAGCATAGATGGACAAGGCGCGAGAGTAAAATACCGTAACAGACCTGTAGCAGGAGGACTTGTGGCATGCTCGAAAGATCAAAAAAGGAAAAAGCCTCTTGCCAGGGTGGATGGTAACGGTCGTTGGTCTGTGACCTTGGTAGCCTCGGCCTCACTCTGGCGAGTCTGACCGCGACAGCAACGGCAGAAGCGACATGAGAAGCAACAGTAGAGAATCGAGAGGGCGACGAGACGGAGCCAAGACGGCGGCAACCGCAGCAGCAGCAACCAACGACACCAAAAAGAACACGAGGTGGGGAACGCTGGAAGGCAGTGGTCCAGGGGACTCCAGATGCTCGGGACCGCGTGGGAGGAAGTGACAAGCAAGCACAGCTGCTTGGATCTGCGCCATATACGAGGCTCGCAATGGAACCTACCCCGTTGCAGAGAATGGGCAATGGAAGCCCAGGAGTGACGGGCTGGGATGGCAGGGCTGGCCCTGGCTGGATCTTCGAAGTGACGATGTCGCACGGGAGGGTCCCCGGCCAGGCAGCGCAAAAGGGGCAGGCAGGCGGGCGGGCGGGCGTTGTCTGTCCACGTTACTACGCAGTTATTACAGGGTGCACAAAGAAAGGGACCTACAGTACACAACGGATGCTGCTCTGAACCTAACGTCGCAACAAGAAAGGCACCACAACAGCGCGGGGTGGGCCAATCGGCGGCGAAGATTCAAGGGCGGCAAAGGTTGTTGTTTGGGGGCGTCGTAAAGTTCAAAGGGGGCAACGCACTTCCCGTTGGCCCCCAGGATGAACCCTGCCTGGTGTTGCGGGAGCTTCGGCCAGGTCCGCCATGGTAATTAGGTGCTGTACGAGTTAGTACTCGTAGACGCGGAGGGCTGGCGGAAGGTGAGCTGGCGCCGCGCTGGGCGGTGGGCGGTGGGAGGTGGGCGGTGCGCAGTGGTGGGCCTGGCCGGAGATGGTGATGGGGAGACCCGGTGTGGAGATTGGGGAGGCTTGTTGTAACGTTGCCAGAGTGAGGCAGCAGCGTGGGTGGTGGAGGTGTGATTTGTGAAGGTCGGGTGGCAGCGGCGGACGCGCTGTGGGAAATGGTACGTGTATGCACCGTATTTCACACTGTACATTCCCACACAGCAGCCCACCAATGTTCAAGGTTGTGCAGCTTGTAAACACTGTACTCCAATGTACTTGCCCTGCGGGACCCAGCACAAAGAAAGACTGTTAGTTCCGTACCTACTGGCCTACAGTAACACCTGACGCGGTGTTGACCAAATTCCTTCCATGGTTGCTCTACGAAGACTTTGACAATTCTCGCCGCCCCGAGTCCACAAAATACAGTTGGCAAGAGGAAACGTTAGGGGCTTGCTCGGCCATGGTGCAATGTGCTGGGCATGACCCCTCCACCTACTTGTACTACTACTACCTATGTACGAGTACTACTATAGTACTCCGGGATCCATTCGTCCTGCTCCCAATAGGGTCGACAAATGGCGTCGTTTTGGGCAGGCGCATCGGAACAAGCAACTGCCACAGTTACAACATACACAGATCTTCCGTATTTGCCGTTTGCGATGCACACATCCAACACGGCATGCTTCAGAAGTATGAATCAGGCAAGTCCTTCCCCGCTTTGGTGATTTGCCATTCCCGTATCGCCGATCAGTATTAATTGTGCACCTTCGGCTGTTACCCTTTGTCGTTGTCCCTCGTGTAAGTCGGTGCCAGTGGAGTGGTAAATCCTGAACAACATATTTATCTCGGGGCATGCTTCTCATATTGGTTGCACCGAAAATTCGCCTCGAGCTCATCACCGTTCAAATCAGTACTACGTCTGTACATTTTACATATGTACAATCCTAAGTACTATGTAAATCTTCTTTTGCTCGCCTACCCTCTACGTACAAGTACGGAAACTCCTGGTCGCACTTCTACTACCTAATCCGGAAACCTCCGCGAAACCAAGACGCAAATCTGTGAAACATTTGAAACATACGGACTAGACAACGGCACAAGTGTCAGACCGCCGTGGTGAGTGACCCACTGGAAGCTGTGGAAAGACGGCCGTTTTCAACGCACGGCCACACTGCAACGCCCGGGCAACGTTGAAGCGGGGACGGCGGAACCCACCCCGTCATTACTTATCACTCCCGTGGATCCGTACAGGCGTACTAGTATCCGTAGTCAAGATTAGGTAGATTTGGCGCTGGAGCCGCTCGATGTCTCCAAAAAGTCAAAGAGGCTCCCGCCCGGAGCCTCCTGTTGCCAAAAAAAGTGGGGACAGGCGCGGGAGGGTTTTGCGGGGGTGACGTTCCATCGGCCAAAATCCCCCAATTCTCCATCCTCCACCACCACCACCACCATCCATCAGCAGCGTGTCATCTGTCATCCATCACCCGGCCCTTACTCCATCATCTTCATGGTGCTATTAGTCCCCGTCGCCGACACGGGCCACACCGGCACGTTGCCCGTCAGTGTCCGAGCACTGTACTGTACTCTTAGGCAAAGCTACAATGTCTTTGCGGTGCTGCCACACAGGGATGGAGCGGCGGGAGCGGCGGCGGCTTCTCATAGTCCCAACCTGGGCCAAACCTACGGAGTACCCAAGAATGGACGCAATCCGTGCCGATGGATTCCCGTCAGACGCTTTATGAGGCCATCATCCAAGTGACTCGATCTGCTCGCTCCTTCGCACCGTGGTGGAGTCGACCCGACACCTCATATTAACAAGCACCATCGCGCCTGCCATTCTCCCTCCCTCTGCTTTCCCCCTCCTCGATCTATCGAGTGAAGATTGAGCAGCCCCTACCTACCTACCTGAAGTACCCTTCGAAACCTACTGCCTCTCCGTATCCTTCTAGAACGTTTCTCTTGCATTGAGCAAAAACTCCCCCACCGTTCATCATCCGCACTACTCCTCTTTCATCCACCTGCAGCCACCATGAGACTCATTATCCGTGACGACGCCCAGGCCACAAGCACCTATGTGGCGCGGTACATCATCGACCGCATCAAGGCCTTCAACCCGACTCCTCAGAACCCCTTCGTCCTGGGCCTGCCAACTGGCTCCAGCCCGCTGGAAGTCTACCGCATCCTCGTGGAGAGATACAAGGCCGGCGAGGTATGACCACTTCCCATGCTCTCCTCCATAACAACATAGTTTCTGATATCGGAACCCTTTGTGCGTAGATCTCGTTTGAGCATGTCGTCACCTTCAACATGGACGAGTACGTGGGCCTCCCCCGCGACCACCCAAAGTCGTACCACTCCTTCATGTGGAAGAACTTCTTCTCCCACGTCAACATCCACCCGCGCAACGTGCACATCCTGAACGGCAACGCCCCCAACCTCGAGGCCGAGTGCGTGGCCTACGAGGAGGCCATCAAGCGCGTCGGCGGCATCGACCTGTTCCTCGCGGGAATCGGCGAGGACGGCCACATCGCCTTCAACGAGCCCGGCTCCAGCCTCGCCAGCCGCACCCGCGTCAAGACCCTCGCCTACGACACCATCCTCGCCAACTCGCGCTTCTTCGACAATGACGTGAACAAGGTGCCCCGCATGTCCTTGACCGTCGGCGTCCAGACTATCCTCGAGGCCAGGGAGGTTGTCGCTATTATCATCGGCCAGCGCAAGTCGCTCGCCCTGCAGAGGTGCATCGAGCAGGGTGTGAATCACATGTGGACTCTGTCCAGCCTGCAGCTGCATCCTCATCCCATGATTGTTGCCGATGAGGACGCCACGCTTGAGCTCCAGGTCAAGACGGTCAAGGTTCGTCCAACTAACTAATTCTATCATGTGTATTGTCATTTTTTTAATACTAACAACATCTGTAGTACTTCAAGAGCATCGAAAAGGTCGCTTTGGAGATGGGTTTCGAGCAGATCCTCCCCTCCAAGGTGCGCACCGGTACCGGGTCCCTGCCCCAGACCAAGGTCGACGAGATCACCTCGCCCACCATCCTGGCCCCGCAACCGACCACCTCCCGCCTGCTCCGCGCCACTCCGGCCACCGAGTACCCCGTCCGCTCCGTGTCGCCCGACCTCGTCCCGGACCGCATGGCCTCGCGCATCCCCGAGCCCAACCTCAGCCAGAGGCTGACGCCCAACCCTGAGCAGCAGCAGCAGCAGGTCCACAGCATCACTGCGTAGGCGGCTGGCGGTGTTCCAAGCTTACGGGGTTTGTATCTTTCTGAGTTGTGTTCTCTTTTATATTTAACAAGGTTTGTACGGGTTTCAGGGGAATTCTGGGTTTCGATTATGGGAGTTGTTACCTTCAGTCTGTAGGGGGTAGATCCTCTAGAGTTGACAGTGCTGTCCATCTGCACACAAGTATACCAATAACGGGAGGCAACGTCACAAAAGCATTAAAGCAGTTTTACGATACCACGGTTTCATGATTTACACAGAGAGAGAGAGAGAGAGAGAGAGAGAAAATATTATTTTTCCCCCTGCGGTCACCTAGTCTTGTCTATCTGTTCGTCGTTCGCATCGCTTTCTCTCCGTGTTCCAGCCATACCCTTGCTTTATGGGGTCAAGCGGATTCTCAACTTCTCCTTGAACCCCAAAACACATATTGGAGAGTCCCTCGCAATCTCACCAGTAATTATCGGGAAAAGCCACAAATTTCCCATATCCCAGCTTTTGGAGAATTTTTTTCTTCTTCTTACTGTAGCACAGCTGGAAACGTTGCCGCTAGGCAAGTCCCGTCAACCCGCATTCCCCCCCTCCCCCCCTTCCCCCCCGAATACTGACCTAGGGTAGGGGGCGCGGGCCTGTATGTATGTAACCAGCCCCGCTCAGCGTTACCACCACCCCACGATCATCAACTGCTTGGAGTCGATCTCCGATACACTTGGTCGATCTCCATGAGCAAACCGACTAGCAAGTTTACTATCCAATCTGCTATCCAACTTGACCACCACACCCCCCGGGGTCACCATTATCTCGACATTGGGGTCGATATTTCCCCCCGCCAACAGACGTCCTGCATGTAAGTCTCGGAAATCCGCGGCGACCGCGTTAGTTCCCGAGTGAACGAACAAGGACAATGTAACCAGCAATAGCTTCGCTTGGTATCAACTACTCCATCCACCCCAACTACCACCCCTGCTTGCCACTTCTTGGGTATAATCGGTGTGAAGGTTCCCATCCATCCCACGGATACACACACCTCTCCCATGTCCAATCGCCTGCAAGACCTATGTTGATTCGTGAAATAGCAACTTAGATCAAAGCAATGAAACTCCAAAAATAAAAAAGAATAATGTACATAGGTACAGGAGTAAATGTCATACATCGTCAGATTTCCCCGCGCATACACACATGGATGAGAACAGCGGGGTTGGAGTACACCACCACCACCACCCCCCTCTGTCGATCTCAGTCGGCGGTAAAGTATCGTTTCGACTTGGTCTGGACTTGTGATGTCTTGACTTCGGGCGGCACAATGGTGTGATGCACCACGTGTGGCCGGTATACAGCATCGACGGGCGGCATCCTGCAATCTGCCAGTTAGTAACACGGGGTTTATGCAGGTTTGAGGGGGGCAAAAAAAAAAAAAAAAAAAAAAAAGGAGACCAAGGTACGGGACAAAAGAAGTGGTATGGGGGGACGGACCAGTCATCGACGCTGAGGGGGAAATATTCGTAGAGCGGATCAGCCTCCTCAGGGGGACTGCTAACCGCCACCTGCCCCGCGGCCGCCTGGGCCTTTCCGAGCTGGGGGCTAGCGACCTCGGTGCTGGAGCGGTTGGAGCTCCTCTCGTCCTCTGATAGTGACAGATTAATGGGTGCTGATGAATTCTGCCTTGGCTTTGTGAGCCCCTGTTTCGTGGTATCTCTCGACCACGCCGGTACGGGCGGCTTCGCCACTGTTGTGGGAGACAGCGCCAGCCGCTTGGCCGGGTGCGGGCTCTGGCTCGGTTGTGCGTAAGGTTGTGGTGTGGCCCATTCATTACCCTGCTATGATGCAGAGAACTGTTAGCAACGCGCGTCGCGACATGGCTCGGGGATCACGTAGGGCAGTTGGTATTACACGAACCGGAAGAGTGCCCAGAGACAGTTGCTTCGGTAGACTCGCCTGAAAGGCGTCACGCTCGTTCTTGACAACGGTGTCGGCGGAGCTCGCCGTGTTCCTCCTCTCCAGCCTCTTGTCGCCCGTGACGGGCATGTCCTTCCGGCTGTCAAAGTTCCGGGGGCTCCGCCCGCGCACAATGACGGGAGCGGAACGTATCTCGCCGAGCTTGACCGTCTCCCCACCAGCCTTGGTGTTGGCCAGCAGACTGATCTGGACCACGTAGTGCTGTTGCAGGCCCTTCCTCCTCCCGTTGTTGGCGGTGGCATGCTTGAACTGCAACCGCCTCCAGGCGACCGGCAGGGTTACCCGGTCCGCGTCGAGCTCCTGTCCAGCCGCCGTGTCTAATGATATACTGGGAGGCGGGCCTATGATCTTGGACTCCTCGGTGCCCTGCGGGTTGGAGCTCTTCCAGGGAATCTGGATGATCTCGGTGGACTTGCCCTCGATGGACTCGACGGCGGTGATGGTGGCCGAGAGGTCCACCACGGGGACGTGGCGCCCATTATCGTCGATTACATGGGAGATGGCGCGCGGCAGGGTGATGTGCCCCGAGCACTGCCAAAGATTACGGCGATAGCAAGTCAGCTCCAGTGGTCGCCCCGCGTCGTTCTCGCCCCAGACATCCTCGGCGACGAAGAACATGCCGTGCAGCTCGGCGGTCATGTTGAAGTCGCCCATCTTGCCCATGTCGTCCACCACGGTAGTGGATGTCATGAGGTCGTAGAAGGCCAGGATCTTCTCGTCCAATACGGGGGGGGACGCCTGCTCATGATGGGGATCCGGGTTGGGCGGCGGCTCGAAGGCAGTCGGGTTGTAGTTGGAGAAGGGGTCTTCGAAAGTGGTTGCATAGTTCTCGAAGTCGTAGGTGGGCGTCGTGAATTGGAGATGGGGGGGTAAGGGGCCTCCGTCCGCTCTACGATGACGAGAACAGATCAGTTTGGCAATTCGGCCACATGCCCGCAAATGTTGTTCCAGCCATGCGACAAACTTACAGGATCGCCTCGTCGAAGTTTATGTCGGTGTCGAAGGTGTGCAGTCCAAGATCAGCTGGTTGCTGCTGGGGAAGCTGCTGCGGCTGCGGCTGCTGCTGTTGCTGCTGCGGTTGCTGCGGATGGCTCATGCCGTGGTGATGCTGGTGGTGCATAGCGTCGCTGGCGCCAGCCATGTGCGGCATGGAGTTGAAGGTCGCCATGGCATCGTTCGATGCCACTATTTGCAGCGGCGGCGCACCTTGGGGGCGGGGAGAGGACGTTTGGGAACGGTCGTGCTCGTAGTTGGTGGTGGTGGTGGTAGTAGTGGTACTGTAGTACTCGTGGTAGTAGGGAAGTGGTAGTAGTAATAGTAAGGCGCGCTTGCGCAAGTCCGGGGAAGCGATATCGAATGTGGACTGTGTGTGGAGTTGGTGGCGGCGGACGAGACGGCAGGGCGACGACGCCTGGAAGGCTGGAACCAACCTGGAAGCCACCGAAAATTGCGGGAGTCAGGCGAGCGGGGGTGGGAGCCGAAGAGAAAAAAAGGGCGCACAGGCTGGTCGGTTGTCTAAAAGCTGGCTGCTGAAACCAGCGAGCCTCAATCACAATATAGTACAAGAAGCATATGAAACCGAGCTGCCCAAATGGCTGATGCTGTCTGCTGTCCAGACCGAAACCAAAAGGGCGACGATCCAGAAGATGTGGAGTTTGGGAAGACGGCTTGAGTTTGGACTATGAGGAGTACGAACCATACCAGGTACTAGGTCGTTAATACAGTCACCAAGTAGTGCCTGTATTGGAGGAGGAGGACCGACCTCAGTACCTACCTGAGTGCTGCTGCTGGCATTCATCCCTGTCTCAGGCCGCCTGTCATGCTGGCTTCACCGGACCACCTGCTACAATCGGCCTTCACTCTTGGGCGGGCTGCTCTTAGCGGTCCGGCATATCAGTCCTAAGGAGGGATAGTGGGTGTGCAGCCCACTGCAGTAGTACCTAGCGAGCGAGCACGCGGCGGACGCTTGGGCCTGGGTTCGTCGTTTCACAGCGGGAGACCGGACACGCGGCGTGGGGTACAGTACTATAAGGTGTAGGCGATTCACTCGCACATTCGTACGCTGCTGAAAGACGAGGTTGCGCCTCGAACCTCTTGGCCTATCTATCCCGGACACTACGGTACTCGAAGGATTCCCTCCACATGCCAGTCCCGGCTGTCGCATCCGCCGAGACATCGTAGAAGACTAGAGTCCCTCGTCTCGAAACCCGCAAAGAAGGAACTGATCGTACCTCCACCCACCCCCCATCTCGTCGGCATTTCCGCCACCGGCATCATCTCGTGCCGAACTTGTTTGACCTCAAGATACAGGGACGGACCAGCGCCCAGGCTAACGGCGGCGCGCACATGTTTCACTGACCAACGGAACTGCTAAGCTAGTAAAGATAATAAACTTAGGGACGTTAGTGAAGCAAGGTTGGACCTGGTTGACCGCTAACCCCTCTCTTCTCCGTACAATCACCTGTGGGCTGTGGCCCTGTGGGGAGCATCATCCCTCATTCGCGAGAGTGAGCGGCCGACAGGCCTGTCATCAGGGTGCACAGCGAAACACCCGTCGTCCAATCTGTGGCACTGTGCCCGCCCTCCCCACCCTCCCCCCCCGGCCTGCGCCGCCGCCGATCAGGGTCGTTCGCCGTCCGGGTTTGTCGTCAGCCTGGGCTCTGTGGGCTGTGGCTTCTGTGCCGCTACAGTAATTTCGGGGCCGTCCTGTCATCAATCACCCGCGGACAATCCTGCTTCTGTTGGTGCCCCGCGGGGCTGCATTCCATTCCACGAGGGAATTGACCGACTGACTGCTTTGCCGTGCGCATGGCCCAGGCTCGCTATCTGCCGCTCGTCCGGGTTCCTGGTAATCTGCTGCATCGGGAAGGCCCATCCAGGCATGCCGAGATACGGGATGCGACGTCGCGCTTGTCAGAAGTAAGGCACGGCTCCCAGGATGGCCACGATGCTGCTTGCTGTACGGGACTAGATTGGCGATGATCACTACCTGACATATGCACTGCAGAAGATACCTGGATCCTCATTCGAGGCAGAGCGACATAGATTATCTTCATATCGTGACGGTGAGACAGCACGGCGCGTCCCCCTCCGATAGAGTCCCGACCCTGACCGTCAGGTAACCAATTGCAAGTCTGGCTGTGAAGATTCACTGCCTCGGCCTACGAGTTAAACACGCCCCCGGACCCCCCGCGGAAGACCTCCGCGCACCGCGAACTTGCGCTCCGCCGGCCAGTGCCACAATGCCCACATCCACCGTACCTGCTGGGTGGGGACCGCGGACAGCAAGGTACGGTGTTCATGACATGGTTGTGTGATGTGTATTTTAGGTATAGTCTACAGACTACAGCAAATGATTTACCTCTACCCGCCCGCTCTACCAATTTTCCAGGTCCCACCCATGTCCCGATCTCATTCTAGATACTCGTATCTTGTTCGGAATACTACCTATTTCCGTTTGATGGGAAAAAGCTCTCCACAGCATCATCGTTACCATCCTTCTTCAGGGTCCTCCCACTGCAGCTCCGGCAGAGGCCGGCCTCGAGACCCGTGTGCCAAACTTCCACACCTCGTCCAGGACCAGCTGGCTGGTGCCGTCCTGCTTCTCCTCCGAAAAGATAACCAGGTCCGCATCGGCCCCGGCGGCCAGGGTGCCCTTGACCCCCTCGAGCCCGAGCATGGCCGCGGGCGTTGATGTCACCGCCTTCAGGGCCGATGGGATGCTTGTGCCTGACCATCGGAGGAAGTTGTTGACGCACTCGAGTAGCGTGATGGAGCTGTGTTTGGCAGGTCAGTAAGCGGGTCCCGGACAATAATCCGACATGATGCTTGGCGGTGGAGACGATATGGGGCGGCGGCTGACCGGAACAGAGGCACAGCTCGCGCTCCCTCCTGCTCCGCCATCAATTCACAACTCACCTTCCTGCAATAGTCTCGGATCCCTCAAGGCGTAGCGTCGACCCCGACTTGACGATATTGCACATGCGATCCCCGTTGGTCCACGGGTAGGCACCGTCCGGCAGGCCAACGAGGTGCATGGCATCCGTCACGAGGATGAATCCGTCCGGGTGCGCGTTGAAAGCAATCTTGACCGTCGTGGGGTGGAGATGGATGCCGTCAGAGATGACCCCGTAGTAGGGCCTGGCGGTGCTCTCTGCGATGCCAAGAACGCCGAAGATGCCGGGGTTTCTGTGGTGGAGCGGCCGCATGGCGTTGAAGAGATGGGTGATCATGGTGGCGCCGTTGGCCACGGCCGCGGTCGCGTCCTCGTATGTGGCCTCCGAGTGGCCCATGGAGTAGATGATGCCTCGAGACCGCAGCTCGGGGATCAGGTCCACCATCTGGCCCCGCTCCGGCGCCGCCGTTATCATCTTGACGGGGATGACGTCGTCCTCCGAACGGGCATTCACATTCTCGGCCCCGTAGCATGCCTCGATATCGGCGAATGAGTTTGCTTCTATGAGGACGTCGGGATTATGAACGCCGTTCTTGGTCGGGTTGAGGAAAGGGCCCTCGCAGTGCGCTCCCAGCGACTCGGCTCCGTCTTCGGCTCTGCGGGTCCTTCCGGACGGTCCCAGATAGGGGAGGGCCTGCAGAAAACAACAACAACAACACACATGTTAGTTCGTGTCTAAACACATGTTCACGCATGTTCACACTAGAGACGCGGGCATCCACCCCACGGCTGTAATGAGATGCGATGCGATGCGGGATGTGTGAGCTCATATCATATGCCAAAAACGTACCTTTTGATACAGCTCCGGCTGCTGACTTGTGATTGTGGGAAGATAGGACGTCACTCCCGTCTGAACCAGCAGCCGGTTGACATCCTTGACTTTCTTTCCGTACTGCTTCATGTCTTGCAGCAGGGTTGAGAAGTTGAACCCAAACGCGCCGTTGAGCTGGCACTCAATCATGCCCGGGGCGACGATGCGGCCACCCAGATCGATGGTCTCGTCGGGCAGCACGAGCTCATCGTAGAACGAGGCCTGGCTGTGGACGATCTTTCCGGAGACGGAGCTGACCCAGAGGTCCTCGGTCACCAGCTCATCGCCTCGCAGCAAGCGGCAGTTGGTCAACTTGGAGATGCCATTCTTCGGCCCCGTTGGTGACAACGCAATAGGCATTTCTGCGAAAATGGGAAAATGGAGTAGGGCTAATGACACAGAGCGCCGAGGCTATCAAGGAGGGATGAGGATGTGTTCCGCGGCAGCCGAGGCTGAGTATGAGTTGCTGTCTGGACCGGGTGTCCTGTCGCGATATCTTGGGCGCTCCATAGCAAGAAGCAAGAGGCGACGTCGGGAGCGAGCAGCAAGACGTGTGATACTAGTAAGATTCGGCGTCGAACGCCCGGCCACCGCGGATGACGATCTGGAGTCGGAAAGCCGCCGTGGTGGCTTGCGGTATAACCCCATCAGGCAACGCCCACGGTGCTCCGGTGGTAGACTGTCACCATGCCATCATAGCCTCCGGAAGTCTATCGGCAGCGTGCCAACCCGCCACACAATGGCAGACGGGTGAGATGCCAGTGCGGGTAAATCCAACGCTGGCGTATCCCGCGCCTGCATCGTTGACAGGGCGTGGCGGCTCCACCGCAGAGGAGAGATGCAACCATCCCAGAGGCCGAATGTAAGCATACTGTACAGTAGGTCCCGCGTCACTCAGAGCCCATTGAAAACCTTTTTCACTGGCCATTGCATTTCTGTACGGTCTGTACAGTAGCCGCATCACCAACCACTGGGACTCAGGGTTGTTTGCGTGGCGCACGCACTCTGGAGACCCATCGCCACGTCTGTTGGACATTGTTCAAGTTGGTGATCCTCACATGTAACGTTGAATTTTTAGTGCCCAGAAAGGACGATACGATGCGCACGGACCACTAGCTTATGTACTGTATGTACTGTACTCGTACTGCCCGGGCACTTTCCGCGAGCCGCTGACAATCACAAGCGCGAGGAAAATGGGTTCGACTGGTTCCGCTGGTCCCACTCTGCTCTCTGTGAAGGTGACCCACGCCCCTTCCTTTTCCGGCATACCCCAGAGGGGCCCAGACACGGGGGATTTGGTAGGAGCGACGCCCACGCTGCGACGGCGATTACCCGATATTTTGCCGGGAATTCAGTACTACCGGTATGCGACGGGCCATTCAGTGGGCAGGTGCACTGCGCGCGGCGTAGCTTCCTCTCATCGATCTCCTGAAACTAGAAGGGTTAGAACCGCCTGAACCAGCTGAGGAGCCACATCTGTCGGCACGTTTCAAGGCGGGATCCCCAGCTCCCAGATCTCCGTAGAGTGACCGCACCACAGCACCACCACATCGCCACTCCGATCCAGTTACTCCGATCCCCAGCCAGCCAGCCAGCCAGCCAGCCAGCCAGCCAGCATCCTTTACTTGCTGTCCCGGCACGGCGGTTACCAGGGCCCTTCGAGTTATCCAGCAAGGGCTCCATAGTACGGACGTACTCGTACTATAGCTCTACTTGCGATAGCGGGACAGCAGCTTGACTGCTCGCTGTCGCCTCGAAGCCGCCCTCCACCCGTAGCCAAGATGGCGGCCAACAACTACAACAATATCGACCTGGACCCACTATGGCACGATACAGATTGGTACGCTGCCCATGTTGCCCTTCCCTATATCCCATGGCGTGGGATTCGTCTCAATGGCTATGGACTTATCCTCATGCCGTCGCCAAGTGGTGGCAATGGACGACTCTTCTCGTCCAGATCCGCACGATCCAATCATAGAGTAGCATCGGAAGGCTAACAGGCACTCTCATTATCATGCAGGGCGATCGGCCAGTCCCTGATAATGGGATGGGACGGGACCGAAGTGACGCCCCAGATCAGGAGCCTCATTGAGGACCATCATCTGGGTTCCATCATCCTCACGGCTAAAAACCTCAAATGTCCGCTCTACCTTCCCTCCCTTCTTGCCCTACCACTGTATCCATGGTGCCGTAGTCGGTGCAGAGTGGCTATGGGCCTTCTCCTTGCGCCGACTCGGATCTAGGATTTTGCTAATTCATTCGTCAATAGCCGCCCAGCAGACAGCAAGGCTCGTCCAGGAACTCCAGACAATTGCGAAGAATGCGGGTCATCCATATCCCCTACTGATTGCCTTGGATCAGGAAAATGGCGGAGTCAACAGCCTCTTTGACGAGGATCATGTCTGCCAATTCCCCAGTGCCATGGGAGTGGCAGCAACGGGGCAGCCGGACCTGGCCTACGAAGTGACCAAAGCTACGGCCACCGAGATCTCGGCCTGTGGGGTTAATCTGATGCTTGGACCCGTCCTCGACGTGCTGAACAATGCCCGTTACCAGCCTCTCGGCGTGCGGGCTACTGGCGACGATCCTCAGGAGGTATCTCAGTATTGTCTCGCCGCACTCAAGGGGATCCGGGACGCGGGCATCGCATCGTGTGGCAAGCACTTTCCCTCGTATGGTAATCTGGATTTCCTGGGCTCCAACCTCAATGTGCCCATCATTACCCAGACCCTGGAGGAGCTGAGCATCAGCGCTCTCGTCCCCTTCCGGAACGCCATTGCCTCAGGGAAGTTGGACGCAATGTTTGTCGGTGGCTGCGGCATCTCCAATCAATCGATGAATGTAGGTCATGCCTGCCTATCAGACCAGGTCGTGGACGACTTGCTTCGCGACGAGCTTGGCTTCAAGGGGGTGGCCATTTCTGAGTGTCTCGAAATGGAGGCTCTCAGTCACGAGCTTGGCGTGCAAAACGGCGCTGTCATGGCTATGGAGGCTGGCTGTGATCTTGTCCTGCTGTGCCGCTCCTACGAGATTCAGCTGGAGGGTCTGAAGGGGCTCAAACTTGGCGTCGACAACGGCATCATCACGCAGGACAGGCTTCTCACCTCCGTCAGACGAGTCCTTCAACTCAAGTCGACATGCACATCCTGGCCCCAAGCCCTACAGCCCCCGGGAATATCGCTTCTTTCCCAACTTCACCCATCCCATCTGGCCTTGTCTCGCAGGGCCTACGACGAATCCATTGCGGTAATACGCGATAATGAGAAGCTGCTCCCTCTCACCAGCTCCATGCACCCCTCCGAGGAGCTCCTCCTTCTCACGCCACTGGTGAAGCCTCTACCTGCGTCGTCTCTCACCAAGAGTCTACTCGAATCTACGTCGAATGGTAAGTCATCAGTCTTGACAAACCACGACTCCTGGGTTCATAGGGACCGCGACCGAGGCTCTATCATGAGTGGCGAAGGAGTTTTCAGGGAGTTCGGCAAGGGGTTGGCTCGCGCGCGGAACGGGAAGCTCCTGCATACAAGTTACACGGCCAACGGAGTGAGACAAGGTGAGTGGTATATCTTCGGACATGGTTTCAAACCCCGCTTCCACGGAGACACGGAGACTAACGAGATCACAGTGCATGAGAACCTCATCAACAGGGCATCGTGCATTATTATCGTGACTGCCGATGCCAATAGAAACTTGTATCAGGCGGGATTCACAAAGCATGTCAACATGATGTGCTCCATGCTTCGGAGTAGAGGTCAGAAGAAGCAAGTCATTGTCATCGCAGTGAGCTCACCCTACGATTTTGCCATGGACAAAACCATCGGAACCTATCTCTGCACCTTCGACTTTACGGAAACGGCTCTGCATGCCCTGGTCCGAGCGTTGGTTGGGGAGATTACCCCGACGGGAAGCTTGCCGGGTACTCTCCGAAAGAGCAAGAAAGTCCTGAAAGCAAGGCAGCATTGGCTGGTTGAAGAGTTTGATCGCGAGCGAGATGGCGAAGGGCTCGAAACTCTTCTCAACGCTGTCCATCGCGCCAGTGCCCCAGATCTGCAGTTCCTACAAAGCAGCAGCGCGGACACCTTTGAGTTGCACAATCCGAACGTGAAAGAAACTCACTATTCAGTCCGGAACAGCAGCACAGGCGCAGTCTATGGATTCGTGGCTACCTATTACACCTCAGGTGTTGGCATCATCGGGGCGCTCTTTGTTGATCCCGCCAAGCGCAACGTCTCTATTGGTCGGTCGCTACTCCGTCGAGCTCTCAAGAATCTGAAGCAGCGGAAGGGACTCAAGAAGATCCAGGTAGGCATGTGCTTCCCTGGTGTCTTCCTGGGAGCACCTGTCGATGCCGGAGCGAGCCCTACAAAAGAGTGGCTTGGAAACAGCGGTTTCGACATTCAGTTCCCTCGCCGATTAACCAATATGGTGATATCTGATCTCCCGAACTGGTCGGCACCCGAAGGCCTCCCCCAGAGCATTCAGAGAGCAAACATCAGCTTCGACCTCATTCACGGCCTGGACAATGCAGACGGGGTCCTCAGTCACGTCCGCACCAACGCCAACCCCGAAGTCCTCGAACTGTACCGGGCGGCTCTGAGCGATTCCAAGGCTTGTGGAATCGTGCGGGCGAAGGAACCTTCTGGGAACCTTCTGGGGACCATCATCATTTGTCGACAGCACAGCACGCTCGAGACTTATATCCCAGCGCTCATGTCTCATTCCGGGGACATTGCTGGAATCCTGGCGCCCATCATTCCTCCAGGTCCGCTATCGACTCTCGCTCTCCAGGGGTTGGCCCTGATGGGTGTTCGACAGAACAAGAGCCACAAGGCATCCAAGACGGTGTTCAGTTGGGTACGTTCTCCTTTTGCCATGGTTTCTCAACGCATGCTAACGATACCTAGGCTGTTGACGACATGTACGAGCCGCTGCTAGCGATGGGCTTTGAGATCTTGCAAGTCTTCGAAGAGATTACCAATTCTCCCGACACGGTGAGTTGCGTCCGATAGATATTCTTTCTAATCTTGTAGGCGCTAACCCAACATTTAGTTCCCTGATCTTTGATACTGATACGCGACGGCCCCTGGGTTGGGATGTATTTTTTTCCATGGCGGATTCCTGTTCTGGAAATGGTAAACTTTCTATTCCAGGTTTGCTACGATTATGAGTTAATGGGTAGATCGTCTATGCTGGGAGTTTTGCATGTATTGTTATTCGTCTATATGAGTTGATGCAACAAATCATGGCGATTGCGGCCGTTATCAGTCTCTATTACTTCTCATCGGTCCTACAGCGCCACGATGGAGACGGGCGCATCGCCTTCCAGACTTCGACCGCCCTCGCTCACCTGAACATGCCCCTTCAGAGCCGATGTATCCTTCAGCTTGCCGTCAGAGCCAACCTCGAGCTCCCCGACCACCTTGCCATCGTAGTCGACCACCGTGGTCTTGGCCCCCGGTACGACATGGTACAGGGCCACCTCGGCGTCTGCGGTGTAATCATACACCGAGCCGGACTGCCCCCTGTTGCCTAGGACGAGAATAGTATTCTCGCGCACGTACAGCGGAAGCGTGCCAAAGGCGTGCTTCTCCCTGAACCACCCGGGACCCGTCCTGGCCTCGTTGGTAAAGTAAGACGTCCACTTGCCCTTGGGGAGGTAGAACTCCACCTCGCCCGACTCCTCGAAGACTGGCGCCGCCAGGATCTGGGAACCGACCATGAACTGGCGGTCGATGTACCAGGCGGTGGGATCATCGGGGAACTCGAGCGCGAGGGACCGCAGGGAGAGTGGTATTCCCCCGTCGATGGCCTCGATGGCCTGGGCGTAGACGTACGGCATGAGCCGCGTCTTGAGGCTCGTCCACTTGGCCAGGGTGCGCGAGCAGCCCTCCTCTGTTGCATCGTCGTCGTCGACGACCCAGGGGACGCGGTAGGACGCGCTGCCGTGCAGGCGGCTGTGGCTGCAGAGCAGGCCCATGGCCACCCAGCGCTTGTACACCCACGGCGGCGGCGACCCCTCGAAGCCGCCGATGTCGCAGCTCCAGAATGCGAAGCCGCTCATGCCCATGGATAGACCACCGCGGATGGACTCGGCGAGGGCCTCCGGCGTGGACTCGCAGTCGCCGCCCCAGACGAGCGGGAAGCGTTGCGTGCCGGCGGTGGCGGCGCGGGCGAAGAGCACGGCCTCGTCGTTGCCGTAGCGCTTCTGCAGGGTCTCGTAGACGAGCTGGTTGTACTGGAAGGCGTAGTGGTTGTGCATCTTGTGCGGGTCGGCGGTGGGGTCGTGCCACTGGACGTCGAGGGAGGGGATGCGCTCACCGAAGTCGGTCTTGAGGGAGTCGACGCCCATGTCGAAGAGGCGGTTGAGGCAGTCGGCGTACCACTGCCTGGCCTCGGGATTGGTCACGTCGAGGATACCCATGCCCGCCTGCCACAGGTCCCACTGGAAGATGTCGCCGTTCTTGCGCTTCAGGAGATACCCCCGTTCGGCGGCGTGCTTGAAGACGGCGCCGTGCTGGGCGATGTAGGGGTTTATCCAGACGCAGACCTTCTTGCAGAGACCCTCCTCCTTGAGGCGGGCGATGGAGCCCTTGGGGTCGGGGAAGCGCTCGGCGTCGAAGACGAAGTCTGTCCAGGTGAAGGCCTTCATCCAGTGGCAGTCGTAGTGGAAGACGTCGACGGGCGAGTCCCGCGCCTTCATGCCCTCGAGGAAGGACCGCACGGTGGCCTCGTCGTAGTTGGTGGTGAAGCTGGTGGTGAGCCAAAGGCCGAAGCTCCAGCCGGGCACCTTGCCGGGTCTGCCGGTCAGGATGGAGTACTTCTTGAGGACCTCCTTGGGGGAGGGTCCGTAGATGATGTACCACTTGATGCGCTGGCCCTCGATGCTCGTCTGCACGCGGGTGGCCCTCTCGCTGCCGATCTGGTACTCGACGCGACCGGGATTGTCGACGAAGACGCCGTACCCGCGGTTGCTCATCCAGAAGGGCACATTCTTGTAGGCCTGGTCGCTGGAGGTGCCGCCGTCGGCATTCCAGAGCGAGACGGACTGGCCGACCTTGTTCCAGGCGGTGAAGCGCTCGCCGAGACCGTGTATCGACTCTCCCACCGAGAGGTTAGTCTGGAAGAACATGTAGTGCCTGAAGTCGCGCATGTCGCCCAGCTGCATAGGCGTGCTGGGCGCGGGCGTGTAGGCGAAGCCGAGACTGCGGCTGCCCAGGTTCGTGAGCTGCCGGGTGCCATCGGTGCTGTGGAACTTGATTCCGAACTTGTGAGGGGCCGGGTCGATGGTGGCGGAGAGCGAGCCGGAGCTCAGGGTCGTCCCCTTGTCGTCACTCTCGGTGATCTTGGCCTGGGCGGAGGAGGGCTTGCCGTCCGGGAACAGATCGAAGTGAGGTCCATTGTTCTGTGCTCCGGCCCAGTGTGTAGACTCGAGAGAGATGATGCCGTCAAACTCGGCTTTGACATCCTAGTACATCGTAAGCAGGCCGGCTCTGGCGCAACGGATATGCGGATGCCACGCAAGTGCAGTCAAAACATACCAGAGTGACGGTCGGGGTGTTGAGAGCATGGCCTCGGCGCAGGATCTGCTTCACCGGGCAGAGCAGGCTTAATCCCTGTCCATCGCCGAGAGGAGCAATATCGTAGACCTCCTCGGCATACTCAGTGCTCACCCCCTCGGCGGGCAGCCACATGCCATCTCGAAGTTGGACCATGGCCAGGAGTTTGTCCTCGGTCAGTTGGCAGCGAGTTTGTCGTTTCCTGGACGTTGTGAACTGAGGAATGCCTAGAGACCAGATACAAGAAGACAGTAGAGGGGAATAAAAAGAGAAGAATAAAATGAAAATAAAAATAAAAATAAAAATAAAAATGAAGGCTCTACAAAGGCGACGACGGTGTCTGCCACATTTCGTTCATGTCGTGCAAGCGAGGAGTTGGGAGACGAGAGGTCAGGAAAGAGTCCCCTCAACCCCACCCCCACCGGAGTCAACCCCACTACCCCACGGGAATATCAGCCACAGTGCCCGACGCGACATTTACCCTAGCGATGGATAATATGAAACTACCCCACCGTTGTTAGCCCATGACTCGAACTTGTATCGTACGGAGTCTAGCGCCACATGAAGGGCTGAGATAGGTCGAAGACGCGGAATACGGAGGGGTAGCGGGGTTCCACGAACTGGATCCTGTGAGTGCATAATTGTCATAGTCGACCAAGACCAAGCCCACCAGCTCAATTCGAGCGCTTACCTCGAGCAGGGGTGGGTTTGCACTGCCAGACTATTCATTGGTGGGTAAATCTCGCCCTTCGGATGAAAGTCGACAGAAGCGTCAGGCCATGACTCGGGGGCGCCATTGGGGGTTCCTTGGACTGCGGGTTTCCGCGGGACGGAAGTATATGCTTCCTCTCGAATTCATCCAGAACAACCGTTGAGCTAAATGAACGGCTTAGCACTTTTAGTATCGTCGGAAGCTGCTCCGAGGTTCCGGGGACTCCGGGGGAGAGACTAACCTTTTCGAATTGCCAAGATGACGGAGGGCGAGCTTCTCCAAGTCGGCCGTCGCTTCTCCGCATTCTCCCAAGCTCGATCCCCCCGCGGCCACGTTTGCTAGTGGTTCACAACGTTTCCCGGAAACCCCACGTCAAGGACTTCATCCATGTCCCTACCGAATTCCATACTCACTCTGGAACCGCAATGACGGGCGTGCCTAGCAAGGAGCGGCCTTGGATTTGTGCCTGGGTAGGGTAACATTGTCCTGGAATTTCCCCCGTCATGGCCAGGTTCCTGCAGATGGACGATCTCCTCAAATATCGAGGGGGTCCCTCCCCAGGAAACTCCTGTTGCCTCCTCGTAGATGAGCTTGCGCGATTCCAACTGAGTTGTCCGTGACTCTGTGCAAGGTTGCCATCATGAAGTTCCCTCTCGCCCTGGGCGCCACCGTGTTGGCCACCCTGTGCCAGGCTGCCAACCATAAGAAGCCTGTCTATAAGGATCCCAATGCCAAGATTGACCACCGGGTCGCCGACTTGCTCAAGCGCATGACTGTCGAGGAGAAGACATCCCAGCTGATCCAGGGCGACATCCGCAGCTATCTCAACTTGACCGATGGGCGCTTCAATGAGTCCGGTCTGGAATGGACCATGACCAACCGCGGCCATGCCGTGTGGACCGGCCTGTACACCAAGCCCGAGACCGTAAACAAGGGCGCACGCATTGCGCAGGACTACCAGATGAACCAGACAAAGCTGGGTTAGTCAATGGACTGTACTTCGACTGGGTTGACACATTTGAACTGACTTCGCAAAAGGCATCCCAACCTACATCCAGAGCGAAGGACTCCACGGATTTCTCGCCCTGAACGCGACCATCTTCAACTCGCCCATCGCCATGGCCTGCTCCTTCAACCCCGAGCTCGTTGAGAAGATGGCCAACGTCATCGCCGTCGAGGCTGCAGCCCTCGGGGTCAACCAGCTCTTTGCGCCCGTCATTGATCTTGCGAGAGAGCTCCGGTTCGGCCGGGTCGAAGAGACATTTGGCGAGGATGCCTACTTGTAAGCTGCCTCGAAGCTGAGCCGCTGCCTGGTATAAGTTCCTAACACGATAGCTAGGGCTGGGGAGCTTGGCTACCACTTTACCAAGGGGCTCCAGGACAAGGGTGTCTCCGCCCAGGTCAAGCACTTTGTATGCGACCCACCCCTATCCTCTTCTCTTGCCGTCGCTGACCACTTTAGGCCGCTTTCGCTTCGCCCGAGCAAGGCATCAACACCGCTCCTGTGCACGGAGGCGAGCGCGAGCTGCGCAGTCTCTACCTGCGTGCGCTGAAGCGCGCCATTGTCGACGGTGGTGCCTGGTCCGTCATGTCGTCGTACAACTCGTATGATGGTGTTCCCACCGTAGCCGACCACCACCTCCTGACTGAGATTCTCCGCGACGAGTGGGGATTCGAGTACTATGTCATCTCCGACGCGGGAGGCACTGCTCGTATCGCTGATGAGTTCCACCTTTGCGAGGAGGGTGACAACGAGTGCATTACCATGGCTGTAAGTATTGTATTCCCTCCCACTCGGCCTTCGGAGTGTGGGGTCTGACACGACGGGTGTAGGCGCTCCCCGCTGGTAACGATGTCGAGATGGGCGGCGGCCATTACAGCTTCGAGACCATCCCCGACCTGGTCAAATCCAGAAAGCTCGACATGAAGACACTAGACAAGGCCGTGGGGCGAGTCCTCCGCGCCAAGTTCGCACAGGGCCTATTCGAGAAGCCCTACTCCGGTGTCCCGGACGATGAGATCCACGACTACCTCAACACGAAGGAGCACAAGAAGCTGGCCCAGCAGCTCGATGCCGAGAGCATTGTGCTGTTGGAGAACCATGATGACATCCTGCCCCTGAAGAAGGATGCCAATGTCGCCGTCATCGGCCCCATGGCCCATGGTTATGTCAACGTGAGTTGCTCGAGAAGGATTTCCCCTCTGTCCATGAGCTGACTTTTCATCTCCAGTATGGAGACTATGTCATCCATACCTCCATGGACCGTGGAGTGACCCCCTTGGACGGCATTGAGGCAGTCAGCGAAGGCAAGGTCACCTATGCTAAAGGCTGCGAGCGCTGGTCGAACGACGAGTCGGGTTTCGAGGAGGCCATTGCCGCCGCCGAGGGCGCTGATGTCGCAGTTGTCGTCGTGGGCACCTGGTCCCGCGATCAAGACGAACTCTGGCAAGGGCTCAACGCCACGACCGGCGAGCACATCGATGTCCACAACCTGAACCTCGTCGGCGCCATGCCCCGCCTGGTCAAGGCCATCATCGACACGGGCAAGCCAACCATTGTCGTCTACAGCTCCGGAAAGCCCATCACCGAGCCCTGGATC
This sequence comes from Hapsidospora chrysogenum ATCC 11550, assembly GCA_000769265.1. Taxonomy (NCBI): domain Eukaryota; kingdom Fungi; phylum Ascomycota; class Sordariomycetes; order Hypocreales; family Bionectriaceae; genus Hapsidospora; species Hapsidospora chrysogena. The sequence goes on from JPKY01000020.1 coordinate 135,798, forward strand.
TCCGAGGAGGCCGCCGCTCTCGTCCAGCAGTTCTACCAGTCGGAGATGGGCGGGCACGCTCTGGCCAGCGTCCTGTACGGGGATGTCAACCCCTCCGGAAAGCTGTCCGTCAGCTTCCCCTATGACGTCGGCACCCTACCTATCTACTACGATCACCTCAGCTCGGCACGTGCCTACCCGAACCCGGGACGCGAGTACGAGAACGGGACCATCGTCTTCGGAAACAACTATGTCCTCATGGACCCCACGGCTATGTACGAGTTCGGCTACGGCCAGTCGTACAGCACGTTTGAGTTCTCCTCTATCTCCGTGTCCAAGGACAAGGTCTCAGCCAAGGACACCGTCACCGTGTCCGTTGATGTGACCAATACGTCCAAGCGCGACGGCGCCGAGGTTGTCCAGCTCTACGTCAAGGACCTCGTCAGCAGCGTCGAGGTCGCTCGGTACACCCTCCAGGGATTCAAGAAGGTCATGGTCAAGGCGGGTGCGACGGAGACGGTCGAGATTGACCTCAAGGTCGACGAGTGGGGTCTCTGGAACCGCAAGATGGAGTACGTGGTTGAGCCGGGCAAGTTTGTCGTGCTGGTTGGCACCTCGAGCGAGAATTTTGTCGGGAATGTGACCGTCACGGTTCAGTAAATGTATAGACCGTAGTTGTTGAGGGAAAATTCAAAGACGGCGAAATTCAAGAAAATGAGCGAGCCACTCTGCGCTTTTTACTCATATGATGTAATCAAGAACTTTGGAACGCGATTGGAAGGCGCGGCGCAGAAGTCCCATGGGCAGAGCGCTATGAGAGGTAGTCTTATCAGGTAAGGTAGGTAACATTGGCGGCATCGGAGAAACAGGCGCCGCACCTCGCTCTCTGATTGGCGCAGGCCCAGCCAGGGCGGTCATGGCCCACCGGGAAGGCGGGCAGCCTCGTTTCTGCCAGTTGTGCCTGCCGTTGGCTCGCGTTCCGAGGTGCCTGCCCTCCTCTCGTCCTGGGGTCCGTATTTCCTTCCCACAAGCATCTCCCCAAGTTCATGTAGAACGCAGTCGACCTTGAATGCGCTTCCGTCTGCGTCCATTCTGACGCCCCGCCACCTTGCTACCGATAACTACTAGTAGTACTATCGTCGAACGACGTTTTCTCCGCCTGACCTTCCCCTCTGTGGCTCTGCGACGAGCCACCGGTCGCCCACCTGCAATTCGTTGAGACAATCACCAGACGACGAGCCCAAGATGGCGTCGCAACAAGTTCTGTTCGCCGAGACTATAGCCGGCATGAAGAAGGCATTCAAGCGAAAGGCATACGGTAAGCTACTGCATTCTACCTGCTCCACGCATTCGCCGCTAACATTTGTGGTCCGCTCCAGACTCCGACTCCGACTCCGAGATTGAACACTACAGTAACCGCGGTCACAAGCTCAAGCGACGAGCCCGTTTCGCACACAAGGGGCAGCTAGTACCACCCGAGGGTCCCAGTGCCTACAAGGAGGCAAGTGAATTCATTTGTCACTACGGTAAACTTAGCCGCCCGGCTGACCATACCCCGTACAGAAAGTCGATTACGCCGGTTCCCAACGAACGATCATCCATCGAAACCCGCCCCTGGTTGATGAAGACGGATACGAGATCGATAGCGATGATGACGAAGACCGAATTGAGGAAGCTATGGCGTCGGCCGCAGAGCTGAACCCCTACGCGAATGTCCGGCTCGAGCGTGCGTAGACCCGCGAAACGTCAGCTGCGATTAAATTGCTAACCCCTTGCGCAGAGGTGCTCGCCCCATTGACGGCCTCGACGGACCTGCCTACTCACCCGACACTCTCGAAGCCTTTCACATCCGAAAATCTAACCAAACTGGTCAACCAAAGCGGCGTCATGATGCGCAGAGAGAATAGATCGCTGTGGAAAGTCCGGCACCTCTGGACGGCTCTCTGCGGCGATCACATCTGGATCCCCTGTGGCGACATGATCGAGCCCAACGACGCCGAGCTCTATACCGATGACCATGTGGCGCGGCATCTGCTGAGCCTAGCCAAGACCCCGGCAGGCGAAGATGAGGCGCTGGTCAATGGAACTGGCAATGCTGGGGAAGCTGCCAAAAACGGATCGAAAGGCACGGACACACAACACAACGGAGACGCAGATATATCGATGGCGGATGTGGGTCCAGCGAGGGAGGATAATAACAACGCTTCACAAAACGTCGCGGAGGCGCAAACCAAGGACTCCGAAACGAAAAACGCCGATGGACCGCCGCAAGATCAGAACAGTGCGGGCAACGACCAAACGCTGACAAATGGCAATGCAAACATGCGTTCCGCCGCGAACGAGAGCGGAGAGGGCAACGTACAACCACCTGCGGCAGCGGCAACCGCTCTAGCCGAGCGGGACGGGCCTGCAAACCATACTTTATCTACCCTGTCGGAAACCTCGGCGCAATCACCGTTCGTCCACCCGATGTTCCTACCACCTGCTAGTATCAAGGCAGACCGCGATCTGGGCCTTCCCCAAGGCGAGGCGGAAGACGTCCGGCGACTTCTCGCTCTCTTCGTTCAGAAACAGGAAGAAGTCTGCCGCGGGGTTCGAAGATTGCACGACGGCTTATACAAAGCTCACCGGCTGCGGAAGGACGTCTTCCACTGGTCAAAGGCTGAGGCTCACTCGGGCGTCAACCGGGATATGTCTGATGGAGAGGACTGGTACGATAAGGAGGAATGGGGGCTGACGGAGGACCTGAAGAAGGGTCAGGACGATGAGGAGGAAGACACGACAACGACGGCGAAGAAGACGAGAGCCCGCCGCTAGTCGCAGCCCCTCCCCTGGCCGGCGACTGGCCCGGCAGTCCGTGTGGAAAATTGCGTTGTTTCTGGAGATACCCTTGGTTTTCTGACGATGATTACGACTGGAGAAGAGACACAGAGCATTTGGGGAACGCGCCTACAATGCGGCCGATTTCCATGATAACTTGATGTGTTGTTGGCCTGGCCTATTAGAGTAAGTACATATGGGGGAACAACAGATGGAGTTTTTGGGAACCCGCGCGTATCGATAGAGGGGCACCGGACCTATTGATGGGTTTGGATGGGATTGGCGCATAGCTTCGGCGTCTTTTTCTTTTTGTTTATGTACTAAGGCAGGCACGGCGAAATCAATTGAATCTACCTAGTATTACCTGACGGATACCGTACGTACTCCTACTAGTAGTATAAGTACTACTACACTAGTACCTACTTAATTACCAGGTGCCGTTCGGTAAAGCGACGCTGAGCAATTACAGATGAACGCTGCTGACGACATTTGGTGGGCCGCTCACGCTTTCAGGTGACTTCACTGGACAGAAGCTCAAAGAACCCCCGCAACATCTCTCTCCCCGGACAAACGCTCGCTCGCTGAATGAACTTGCAACTTTGCAAATCCCATTCCTCACCACAGGACCACTGGTACTACTCAGACACGCTCTCAGGCCCCAACTTCTTTGTCCCTCGATTTTTGACAGTACGGCATTGCAAATCCACCATGGCGGAAATCTTCCGGGACTTCTTCGTCGACTATGTCGACTTTGACAAGAAGAGCTTGCTGGGTACGTGGTCGGAGCTCCCCCTAGCTCGAGACGGAGGCAATCCCCCGCTAACCACCCAGTTGTCGCGGAGCAGTGTCGGCCGCCTCCATCGCGTTCAACCCGACCTTCTGGAAGTAAGTACAAGGCCAGCACAATATACATGTGCGTATGTGTGTGTAGAAGCAAAACTAACCGCGCGCTTTAGTATTGTCGCCCGTCAAGGTCCGCCGCACAACCTACCCACCATGACACCCCAGAGTAACCGAAGAAACTGACATTGTCGATCGAATTGGCAGAATACCACAACAAGGTTCTGACGAAGCTCTTCGGCGGCCGCTCCGTGACGGCATGCTACGCCCTCGCCGCCACCATCTTCTCCCTCGGCATCTTCCGCGACTACCTCTACAAGACGGCCATCACCGAGCAGCCCACGCACCCGCTCCTCCTGTCCGTGTACTCGCAGGCGGCCGCCTACACGCTCATCGCCCTAGGCAACATCTTCGTCGTCAGCTCCACCTGGAGGCTGGGCATCACCGGCACCTTCCTTGGTGACTACTTTGGCATCCTGCTCGACGAGATGGTCACGGGGTTCCCCTTCAACGTCGTCGGTGCGCCCATGTACTGGGGCTCGACCATGAGCTTCCTCGGCACCGCGCTGCTCTTCGCGAAGCCGGCCGGTATCCTCCTCACGGGGTGGGTGCTCCTTGTGTACATTGTTGCGCTGCGCTTTGAGGATCCCTTCACGGCGGAGATTTACGCCAAGCGCGAGCGCGAGCGTGCCGCTACCAAGTCGGGCAAGAAGCAGAAGTGAAAGGTTTCGTCCTTTCGAGTCCGAGCCGGTGATTCTCGACAGGATACGGAGCAGCGCCCAACGAGAGTTCATTCCGGCCGGGCCGCAGTACCGGGGGGGAAGGGGGACGGCTGGCGGGACAGACACTGTTACGCCGGCTATTTTGTTTGCATTTCAACCAAGCACCTGAAGAGTCAATTTTCATCGATATTGGGCGCGGAGTTTCGGGGAGTCTAACGCCGTTTCAACAAGGCATACATACACACGGGGGCGAGTCTGTTACAATAGTACGGGGCGCACATCGTTGACTGACGGTGATATCTGGGCATGTGGAGGTGGCTCAGGCATACAGATAGAACGCCGGCTGAGTGATAAATAAGAAAAGAAAACGGGTATAATAATCTCACGTCTACCGACTGTCTTGATACTGAAGCTTCTGTTTACGCGATGGAAGTTGTACGGGCCACAGCCTCTCCGAGCTCATTCAAAGCAAGGCCCTTTGCTCAGCCCAATGACGGGCCCAAGGAGACGCCCTGAGACGCACAATCACGTTGACAAACAATTACCCGCTTAAAGCAGTATTTCATACTAGTATATTGGAAGTCCTAGCCATTGCTCGTCAGATCCGGGGAGCGATAAGTACTAACTTACTAGGTACTGCTCCAGGTAATCAGGCAGTGGACATGAAATACGGTACCCGGCAGGAGAAAACGACGTCAGCGAGCATAACATCCCCACGAGCCCGACAGCCCCGCGTCTGTCGGCCCCCCCCACCCAGTAGCACCACCCCAGGTACTGTACCCAACGTCACCCACATGGCGCATCTCGTTTGCCCTTGATCGCCAACAAGCTTCAAGGCAAAAGATCATTTCTGTTCGTCGTTGTGCCACGTTCCATAACCGGCGCAGCTTGGAGCTTAAAAAAAGGGCCCGTCCGGCAGAGAGATAATAACCCAACCGGCACGTCGTCACGCGGGGTTTGCGCTCGCGTCCCCTTCCCACATTGCGACCCAAGCTCCCACGATAGCTTCACCTCGAGGCCTAGGCTAGCCCCCTCCGAAGTCTCAGTTGGCTTGGAGGCGATACAGCATCACCATGTTCCAACAGGTGAGGAGCGCCCTCCCCCCACCCCCTTGCCCGTCTTGACCATGAGCTTCCTTATCGCAGCTCCCTCCCGTCGGTGCCACGTCGCGCGGACCGCGTACGTTGCAACCATGAGGAGCCCCTCGGTGCAGATGCTGACTCCCGCATGCACAGAAGAAACCCTACTCGGCGGTAACCGTCACAATCGAGAACCTCACCGGCGAGGCCTACGAGGAAGACGACTTCAGCGGCATCCCCGAGCTCGTCGAGGTCATAAAACTCCAGAGCACCGGCCCGACGGAAGCCGCCCGCGCCATCCGCAAGAAGCTCAAGTACGGCAGCGTCCACCGCCAGATCCGCGCCCTCGTCATCCTCGACGGGCTCATCCAGAACGCGGGGCCCCGCTTCCAGCGCGCCTTCGCCGACGAGCCGCTCCTCGAGCGCCTGCGCGTGTGCGGCACGTCGGATCTGTCCGACCCGGATGTCAAGAAGAAGTGTAGGGAGCTGTTTCGGCAGTGGTCGGCCTACGCGGGGACGCCTGGGCTGCAGAAGATTGCGCAGCTGCACAAGGTGAGAGAGTTCCCGGCCCAAGCGGTGAAGTAGAGTCGGGCAAGTTGCACAGACTTGCTGACGACTACCTGCAGGAACTTCCGAAGAAGAAGGTCGCTGTGACCCAGGAGAGATCCAAGGTCATCCGAGAGACGGAGGAGAACCCCTTCGGTGACGACGAAGAAGAAGAAGCCCGAAACGCAGCCCAGCAACGAGCCCGCGCGGGCTCCTCATCCGCCGCCGCCACCACCGCCACGAAAACCCACAAGTCGTCGTCCAGCACCGGCTCCTCTTTCTTCGGGTCGTCCTCCAAGGACAAGAAGAAGGACAAGAGCAAGTCATCAAAGCGGAAACCGTTCAACCTCGAGGCCGAGAAGGAGCAGATGAAGAGCGTCATCGCGGACGCCACCATCACCTCGACCAACCTGATGAACACGCTGCAGACCATCAACCGCGAGGCCGAGCGCATCTCTGAGAACCAGCAGGCCGTGGAGAGGTTCGAGGCTTGCAAGCAGCTCCGGAGGAGGGTTCTTCGCTACGTATGTGCCTCCCCTACCCTAGGGGTCACGGATCTTTGCCCGGCGGCTGACAAGAAAACCTAGATCCATCATGTCGAGCATGAGCAGTACCTAGGCAGCCTGCTCAACGCCAACGACGCCCTTGTTCACGCGCTCATGACGTTTGAGCAGCTGGATCGCTCTATTGACGCCGACAGCGACTCTGACGACGAGCTCGCGGAGCAGGCTCATCTGTATCGGAGTATGTTGACCACCCCACCTTCCCCCCTCGTTCATGGGATGGCAAAGGTGAACAAGCGTCACTAATATGCAAATCACGCACGCAGTGACCGCCAAAAAGGGGAAAGAGACCTCGCCAGACTCCCCATCGCCAGTGTCACCTCAGCCTCCGGAAATAGGAGGACTGAACCTGGGCGCGGCCGCCGCTCCCCCTAGACCTCCCGCGGCGACGAAGCCAAACGCGCCGCCTCCTCCCAAGCCCCCGAGGCCTGCTCAACAACAACAAGAGCAAGAGTCTGAACCAGAGGAGGACGAGAATGATCCATTCGGCGATAAGAATGTGGTGGAGACTCCTGCCTTCGAAAGGGGGGAACCTAGATGGTGATAGCCGTATGAAGGGGTGTTATGGATTAGTCCCATTTACGTCTTTCACGTTGAGCGAGTTCATGTTTTATCCAAGCTATCTAGGCATGAATGGGAGCACTGAGAAACCGTCAGTCCGCGCTCGTTGACATTGTACACCCAAGAGCCGAGATTCTCTCAGGAATTCGTTGGGAGTCCTGAGCGCAGGTCCCGCGGCGATGGATGGACAGGCACACGGATCCCCTGATCATGCTGACGGGCCGATCCTGTCCAGGGTAGATAGAGATCAGTGCTGGCGATATAAAAAACCGCGCGCTACCGGACGAGCCAGTTCCTGTATCTGGTCGTACGACCGAGGCGTTACAATGTACGTGACTCTCTTCCGGTCTAAGCACCAAACAAAACATCGTCTCGACATGGCGAGTTACACCCTATTCGCCCACCGCTGCACTGCCGACACGTCTTCCCTCCCTTGACTATTCTCTCCTCCTGATATGCCTCAGGCAGGCCTGAACAGCAGCTACTGGCTACAAGTCTGTCGGGAATGGGCTGCCCCATTGTCTCACCATGGAGCACTATTACTCGTAGTGAGAGCACTTCTCAATCCTTCCATGAACAGGCAACAATCTGGGAATTAGGAAGTGAGATTCTTGATTCAAGGTGCCCGATGACTACCTAGGGAGACCGTGCTCACCAACGGTTGGTCCCGTTTACGGGGCCAGACCCCCTCGCTTTTCCTTTCCTTGGGCGTGCTGCTTTCAAGGCGGCATGAAGCATAATGAAGTGGCGCCCCTCCCCCCCTCCCCCCCCAGCACCAGGCCCCCCGGAGGAGTGAAAGCGAATTTGGACGGGGCCACGCCGGGACGGCGGGGCGGACAAAAGAAGCATACGAGTACGGGATAGATCGCGGTCTCGAAGCCGGGGGATCAAATTGCAAAGTTTGACAATTGCAGGTACGAAGTAATAGTAGATGGCAGCTCACCCCCTGGGCCCTGATTCAGCCGGAGTAAGCCTAGCTGGATAAACGCTGCCCGGCGATGATTCGTCTGTCCCGCATTCTGACAGCTGTCAGTCAGCCTGCGCAGGCATAGAGAGGGGGGAGAGTAATATGGTAATATATCAACGGGCATGGAATGAATACAGTTCGTCGGCGAGGTTGCAGAGTCTGAAGAGTCGAGGCATAATCCACAGGACAGACAGCCCGGGAATGAAACAGAGTCATATATTGCAGGCATCGATTCTCGGCCTCGATGAGCTATTTAGACGTCGTCGGCTGCGATGTTGACCACTTAACCGTCAGAATCCTCACATGAAGCACCACTGACTGACGCCTCCCACCCCCAGTTGGGAGTTGGGGGCGGCGACTTACACCCAGAATCAGGCATCGACAAAACTCCTGCTCGCGCGGTAAGCATTTCAAATACCGTGAGCGGAGAAACGGCGGTAACGTAAGTGACCTTTTCCCCCACTTCTTCATCCTGAAGGGGGATGGAAGTCCAGAGGGCCGATTAGGGCTGTTTGTCAGTACAGGTACTATTAGTTTGCGCATTAGGCGCCGTCGAGGGAGATGTCGAAGGATTCGCGGGCCCTCTGGGTGGAAGCCTAGAGCGGCTCTCTTTTTAGCCTGGAACAGTAGCTCTGCAGCCATGTTCTGCAGCCCATAGTCGCGACCCCCTGGTTGGATTTGCAAAGGTCCTTGTACGGAACCGGCGATAATTTTTTTTTCTTTCATCAATCCGGCTGCTCCAGTCGGCTGCTCCAGTTCTCGTACCTTGTCTCGGTCTCATACGTCGCTTCCAACCCGGCGACGACGCCCAATGTTGTCATAATGAATGCAACCTCGACCTATCGGTCACATAGTCGTAGCTCACTGTCATGTCAGGCAACTCAATTCCCCCTGTCGATCGGTGATGCTATGCAAGTGGAGGCGCAGACCGGACTTGGGCCGGCGCCCTGATGGCAACGGGGAGGGTATGGTGGCTGCATACAGCATACCTGTGCGAGGACGCCAGTCCGGGCGCAAAGCTCGACGACCGGCTCCAGGTTTGTTGTTGACGCCGTGGGAGCGCCGAGCACAGGCACTACTAGTATAGGCGCGTGCCGTCCACATCGCCGTCGCGATCCTCTCGCACTGAGGCACCAAGGGTGGCTGGGTGTTGTGGCGCGTCGTACTCGTATCTTACATGCTCGGTAGGATGCCTCTTGGTGAACGACCGCAGGAGGAATCCTTCTAGAAAGCTTCCATGACAGGGGTGGCGTGTTGCATCGTGGCACGGGGTCCCCGAGGAGGCTCTTGCCGCCGTTCCCCAAGGGCCCAGCACTACCCGTAGCACATGAATGCCACTAATAATGATGAGACGGGTTCGGCTGGCCATCGGCGTCTCCTGCTCGCGGGTTGATGTTGATTGTGCATGAACTTGCGCGCTTGTCTCCATTCGAGCGTCAATAGGACCTGCCGACCAACAATCCAACTGGGTTAGTGCAACGGGACCAACCACAGCCTTTACATAATTTGGCAGCCAGGCCGGCCAATGGCCGGCTCCATCGCTTTTGGTTGACGTCTGGTGCTACGTACAGACCGTACTGTAGGTAGTATTATTGTTACCGTCGGCCTGATGATGGAAGGGAGCTAATGCACGGCGCACCCTGCAAGGGCAGGTTGGGAGAGGAGCTCGGACTGATCGACAATCGACAATAACCAAGAGCCGAGAGCAATGGCCACTCTGAAGCCATTGTCCCGTTCGATCTGGCAACGGGGAGCCGTCGGGGACTCGGGGTTGCTCCAACACAATCGGAATGCACCATGGTAGCCTTGCCCCGGGCTGGCGGCTCCCCTGGGATGGCGTTAGTGTCGGCAGCAGCAACTATCCGTAGACCTCAGTGCGAGGTAGACCTCACTTGCGAGGAAGGGGGATTGTCAATCCACACCGGGCTGCATTTGGAATTTCCAAAGTCCGCTCTGACGAAGGATTCAGCCAAATGGGTTCCTGTGGCTCGGCGTACATACGGCACCCGGTCAGATGCTTCAGCCTGGCCAAGACACAGGAGAGAGAGAGAGAGGGACGAGGAGGAGGGGTTGCCGTAGGCGCTGTAGGCGCCGTAGGCAGACGAGTCGCCGGAAGACGACTCCAGCGTCGCGTAGGCCTTTATCGCGCTTGATTGACTCGGAATAGCCTTGCAAACCTGGCAAGATTGCCTGGCCAGGAAGAAGATTCCGAGCGCGTGGCGCTACATGGCACCAGGGGTCCGCCGCCTGAACGGTGAACCTGACCGACCACCCTCGATCCCATACCATGCCACACACGCGAACTAAATTGGGCGACGGGCTCGTTTCGTAATCCGGAACCGTCGCTTCCCCCGAACGGTCGAGTCGACGACCTGGTTACCGCAACGCAGAACACCGCCTGCGTGCGTGTCATATTAATTAGCGGTTGATTGATTGATTGATTGCCAGCAGGCTGTCGGAAACCCTAACGAGGGCCACCGGCCCCGGCGGCACCAAGGTTGGTGGACAATAGGCAAAGCACCGCACCCTGCGTCTATTGACGCAGCGCTGTGTGGGACGAAGCTCTGGCAACCAGACATCAGCCCGCACACGCCAACTTTAAATGGTGGGTGGTGGCTAGTAACTAGCTATTACCCAGGTGACGCGAGTTCTGGCCAAGAACCCGACAAGCTTGAGCCTTGTTGCTGTTGTTTGCCCAGGGTCCTCGGGTCCCGGATGCTCGGGCGCAGATAGCCTGCGATGGTGGGTGGCCTGTGTTGGACATAGGTCGATAGTCGATACTCGTACGCCCCCAACGCGCCCTTGTCCCTCTAGGTAGCCGGGGGACATACCGAAAGTCCCGTAGGGGGCCTGCACGAATTTCCTCGTTCATGCCATAATTAACAAAAATTAGTAGTCCGCACAATAGTTTGCGGCTCCAGGTGCCCAATTGAACGGCGTTGCGGTCTTGCACACCAAGCAGGAGATGCCTAACTGGACATTCAGCGCTCCTATGATGTAGAGCGGATGCTCAGCTCTCGACGGAAGGGATCCATGTAGACTTTCCAAGTGCCGAAATGATGCAGTGGGCGTACAGGCATCATCCGTACTCGTACGGTCGTACCACAGCAAAGCGCGCTCGGCATGCGCGCATTAGCAAGGTCCCTGGGCCGCCTGGCGTAGGAGCGGACGGACCATGATCGCTGCAAATCTCGGTGCGAAAGGTGTCCACCGTCCGAAGGACCCCTGCTGCCCGATGTTAAACTGGTTCACAACTTCACGGCTGCAGTGTTGTTCGTGCCAACTATTGCCGCACCTTGAGAGACCACCAGAATAGCTTTTGAAGGCCTGCAGGATGATGAACAATGCCTGATACGCCGAGTGCGGTAAAAAGTGAGGGAGAATCGGCCGCTGGAGGATGTGCATGTACCGTACCTATGATGTGTGAGTACTCGTAGGCGGGCGGAGACCGGCTCAAGTTTCAGACACGCAGATGGGGATTTTGTGGCTTCGGCGACCCCAGGACAACGACTGGTGCAGAAGACCCGTATCATTCCAGAAGACTTCTGGAAGTGACCCGCTGACACACAGGCCGTCAGGCCCGTCACCCACACCCCCCCCCCTCTCCGTGGAGCTTATGTGAATATCCATGTTGACAACTTGACAGCCAGATCCCAGTGATGGCACCCCAGCGGACGTGTCCTGAACCCCGGCCGTCCGTCCTCCGTAGACCTGTACGGGCTACTTGTGGGTGTCACGCGACTCCCAAACGCCCACGGCTGCCAGTTTGCTGCTGGCCCGAGATCTGCGTCGAGGCATCTCTGACGACGGCTCAAAAGGCTGCATTGAGCTGCAAGAATTGCGGTTTGGGGGCCGCTCGATGAGAGCAAAGCCGATACGAGTATTGGAGAAGAAGGCGACGCTGGAGTTTCAGTGCCAATGCTGATCTGGCGATGGCCAAGAGGTACCCAGCACAGTGCTCAACCTAGTCGGTTGGGCTCGTGGCCCATGCTTTCGAGATCGGCAACCAAGTGGGCGTGCGCCAACGCGGGAGTCGGGGAGCAAACCTAGACGTATTACGGGGTACTAGTCGCGTATTACGGAGGTGCTGTAAATCGAAGTGAGGTAGGTGTGGATATTGGAGAACCTACCTGCCTGCCATAGCAGCGAACTCCCTGCTAAACGTGAGATCGCCTACGTGCCGGGGGGGCGCCGCGACAACAAGCTCCGCCGGTACACGTAAGGCTCATCATGAAGTCTGCCCGACTCTCCCGGTGACTTAGTAGTAGTAGCTAGATAAAGCAAGTGCCCTCACGAGTCGGCAAGGGGTCGCGATCGTGTCTTCCAGAAACAGTGGATTATTGTTATTACATCACGACGAGGGACCGGGCCCAGTCGTGCTCAATAGGTAGGTACTGTCTTTGTGGTGGACGGAGGGAGAGGTGCAAAAATTCCAATGTGGAGGAGCATGGGGCGGTCAACGACGCGGACGAGGGTTTGCTCCAGTCTCACCGAGATTTGCGAAAGAGAGATAAAAGCGACAGAGACGGGACTGGCACATGAGACATTGAGGTCGGTCGGCAGCAAACATTCCCTCGTGGTGCAAACGGTGCAGGCGTGGTGCAGGGAAGGCACCTGGTTCCTTGCTCACCTGGTGGTACCATATTACTGGCCACAGTGGCTTGTGGAAGTTTCCGAACCGCAGGCGAATGGGCATGAGTAATAGCGCTGTTAGAGCCGACAGGCGTTAACCGTAGCTTTGCTTCCGAAGGGGACGGCCAAAAAAGAGGGAGTCACATCCATTCGCAACGCCTTTCTCAAAGTACGGATACCTAAGGTACTTCCTATATTCAGTACCTATAGTAGGTATGCTGTCGGCCATCTTTAACGTATTGCTGATTTACCCTCTCTCACTCCCGGTGTCTGTATGTGTACTCGTCCACATACATAACTAATAGTGGGTCACTAGGTACCCGGGGACCACTGACACGCAATCACGCAACACGCGACAAGCCACAATTGGGTTCTTATTACAGTTCGGACCAACGTCCATTCAGCCCGACCCGGGTTTCTGGTCCTGGCGTCCGCAAGGGGAGGGGTTGTCAGTCATTGAATGGTGATTGTGTGCACATGACCTGTCCATTGAATGGGAAGAGGATGGGCACGACCCGGACAGTTGGTATTAGAAAGAGGGGTGTGAGGATCTTGTGTGCGTAGGTAGTACCAGTACCACTTACTTGGTATTGGTAGGTACCTACCTACAGTGCAAAGTGTAAATCCACTCAACACAGAAGGCGCGATGAACCTGTTCCTGCTGGCTCTCCCATCATCGGCCAGCTGCGGCGGAAACGTTGCCAGAACACATGTCTGCTGCGATTCGGCTGGTCAACAAGAGCAAACTCTGTACATTCGGTCAAATTTACTAGAAGCCAACATCTATTGGTCGAGCACCACAGGCCAGCTTGATATACAGTAGGTAGGTAGACTAGCTGCAAGGAAGGAGTCATGGTGAAATTCATGCAATCTTAAACGAGAAGTCGTCGATCGGAAACCCCGTCCGAGACATGCACTGCGCTGTCGCTGTCGCTATTCCATCATCCACCTCTGACGACATCGACTAAAAATGAGCGGCATCGCATTCTTCTCACGAGGCTCTCCACTGTTTGTATCGAGCATTAGAGACAATATGGTTGGTTGGCCCAGGGGCCGCCAGGTTAGGAGGAAGGGGGAGAGAGGCCGCGCACACTACAACTACGAGTACCTACGACAACAACAACAACAAATTCCTACTTATCTATATTCGCCTTATTCCCTTCGATAGGGCTAGTATTTAAGAGCTGCCCGTGCCCCCCTATATTTGTAGGATAAGGCACTTGAATACGTTCAGAAGCCCAGTTCCCGTAGCCTTATTTTTGGCTTTGAGCAAGGGACGAACGAAGCTCTGGCCGTCTTCGTGCTGGAGCGTTCCGTGTCCTGGCACTGTGTGTATATACTGTGTAAGGTACCTCGAGCCTGACCGTCCCATCACGACCAACAGCATCATCGCTCTCGCACTCCTCCACCCACCCTCCTTCCGTCTGTACAGGTCTGCTTTTGAGCAAGCAAGCAGTCGCGGTTCCGAGGTGCATTTTATAACTTCGGCCCTGTCCCAGACCCATCGGTGATCAGAACCCTCCAAACCCCGTTTCCTCCACCATCGCATCAACCGCCTTGGCCTTGGGCGTACTCCCGGTCAAAGCCTTCCGGTCATACCAACTCGGCGGCGACTTGCCAAAACACCAAATTCTCCGACAGACTCTTCACCCCCGACGTCCCAAAGAGAAACACTGTGGCTGTCGCTGTCCCCGTGGCGCACATAGCAACACACATACGGTATTGCCGCATCGAGGTCATTTCCCTGGACATTAGCGCGCGATTCTCTGGTGAGTTGTAGATTTGCTTCCTTCTTCCTTCAACTCTGTGCGAGCGAGTCGTGGTGCCTGCTCTTAGTCGCAAGCGCACCCCTGTCCATCCTGCGCCTGCCGCGCCTCACCGACACCCTTGCTCGCCCCGTTCCAGGGGGGGTCCTTTTCCCTTAGGATCGCCATCCCACCTGTCAAGGACTGTTGACCCGCTTGCGGACCCAACCTTCACATACAAAAGAAGTTGGCCCCGACGTCGCCGTTCAGGATCGCGTCCCGGTCCCGACTCTCCCATGCTCGGACCAGTTCTCTCTTTGCCCTGAGTACCGCTTCTGGCCACTAGTAGTCCCATTGATACCTAATTCCTATCACCGTCACTCGTTCATCGCGTCGCGGCTGGAGACTGACCTCACTCGGAAGTTTCTGCACAGCATTCCGCGACGCTCGCCCTCGGCATCATCGCACCTATTACACCAACGACGGACAACCACCTTACCAACCCACGAGGGATTGTGTCTGTTGCAGCTAGACTGTCGAGCCCGATACCCATCTTCCACGGACGTCGAAGTCAAATCATCGGCCCGACCTCCCGTCGATCAACAACAGTCGAACCAGCCGTCCAGTTTCGAGACCCTGCTCCCTTGGGTTGGATACGATCTCGGGTGCCACATCTTGTCGAAGGACTTAAATCCGAATAAACGTCGGCGCTGTTGCGACTACGTTCTTTCCTTGACGACGTTTCAGTTTTCTGGGCGTCCCAACGGCTCCTCCTACCGCGCCACTCCCCGGTCCGTGTGATGGGATCTCTGGCGACGGTTGAGGTTATGAACATTGGGAGCATGCTGAACAACAAGACGTTACAGCATCAACTCCACGGCAACTTTCTCGACCAGCAACCACACCACTTCTCCCTAATCAAACCCGAACCCATGGAGCGGTCCGTCTCGCCTCACGGGTCCGAGCACTCGCACTACTCCGCTTCTCACCTGTCTCGACCGTACCCTTCGCCGAGCGCCATGCAAGCCCCGATGAGCATGCACAATCCCATGCAGAACTCGATGCAGCTGCCGTCCTTCCCTGATATGCCTGGCATGACTAGCATGCCGAGCATGCCGACCCAGCAGATGCAGCAGCCGCAGCCACCGCAACAGCACCATATGCAACAACCTCAACAATCTCATCAACCTCACCAACCTCATCAAACTCACCAACCTCACCAACCTCACCAACCTCACCAACCTCACCAACCTCACCAACCTCACCAACCTCACCAGCCTCACCAACCTCAGCAGCCCTCGACCACCTCCAAGAGCTATCCCTGTAGTACTTGTGGGAAGCATTTCGCTCGGCGAAGCGATCTTGCTCGTCATGGTAAGCGCCCGCGTGGTTCGGTACTGGCCGTGTGTTGAGAGTGCTAACAGAGGTCGAAGAACGTATTCACAGTGGTGTGCGGCCGCATGTTTGCGACTTCCCCAACTGCGGCAAGATGTTTATTCAAAGGTCGGCCCTCACTGTGCACCAGCGGGTGCATACGGGCGAGAAGCCACACCATTGCGAAATCTGTGCCAAGGTGGGTGATGCCGGGTACCATAGCGCTACTCTGTGATGCACATCACTGACACGTCAGCAGCGCTTCAGCGACAGCAGCTCTCTAGCACGACACCGCCGGACACACTTGGGCCAGCGCCCTTATAGGTGCCCCTATGCCGACTGCCAAAAGACGTTCACGCGCCGGACCACACTCAACCGTCACCAGAACCATCACAGTGGGACGATCGAGGAGGCGGCGGCGGCCACGGCTGCGGCCCTCGCGGCCACGAGGGGCAAGGCTTCTCAGGGTCATTCAGAAGGCGACCATCCGTCCAGCCACGGCTCCCCGATGTCAACACCCTCTCCTGGCCAGCGGACCATGTCGATGTCGCCCAGCGTTGATCTCTCAGGTGCCGGTATGCCTCGGCACGGCAGCGATGTCCAGTACATGCAAAACGGTTCCCTCCCGGTTCACCTGCGTGTGGGCAGCCCGGTGGCAACGTCATCGGCTGGCTATAACAATGCCATGCGGCCGACATCACATCCCACCGGCTACGGGCCACCCTCGACCCTGGAGCCGAGTCTCGAACAGCACCAGTCCGGACCGGCGAGCGCTGGTGGCAGCCCGCACATGACCAATGTCGGATGGCAGTCTCCCTCGCACATGCCGTCTCCGCCGTCCCAGAATGGGAACGGATACGTGTATCCTGATCCTGCCGACTACCCGCCGAGCACTGCCATGAACCAAATGTACTACGGCGCGGCCCCGCAGATGCGAAGACCTCAGAGCACTGAACCGGGGATGGTACACATGGCGTAGGAAGGCCTCCTGCCGCCACCGTTCGAAAGCAACCGACACACCCCATGAGTTGCTGCAGCTCATTGATACCCCGCGACTGTTGTTTGGACTACGTTTGTGCCAGGAATTCCCCATACGCCGTGCGGTCCTGCTGAGCAGTGCGGGCGGGTGGTTCGCATCAGTCTGCCGCGTCTTACCAAGCAAGAATTGTACGGCATCTCACTGCTCATTATTCTCTTTTTTTTTTTTTTTTTTTTTTGCCCTCTTTTACTCGAATCTTTTGGTTTCTGCGGATACTCTCATAGACTGGCGGTTGGGAACAGTTTTTATTTTTATTTTTTTTATGATGACTACTAGGACAGCACTCGACATGGACGCAAAGAGAACGGAAACAATATCGGAACGACTCCTTGGCCAAGGAGCATTACTAGAAGCCCAAGGTTTGGCCGGCTGGCATGCATGGGACGCGTTAATCAGTGTAATAACATGTGAACACTCTACTAGACTTTGGGGGCCCGGGGCGCAATGGACATAGACGTTTTGTTTCTTGGTACCTGCGAGCTTGACCGACTTGGCGGTTGGGTTGGACCATGACCTACGACGCAGTACCCCACTTAGCGATGCTACCCAGCACGCAACTACCAGGTACTAATAAATAGACCATGATACTAAGTACTAGTATGGTAGCAGGATTAGTAGTGAAGTACGGATCGTTAAAAAGATTAGTGAGCCAGCAAGACCCCTCATGCGCATCGCGGCCTTCTGCTGGATCGTGTTGACTGATCTCAGATCTGCGGCTCATACAACAGAGCTCCCACCCCAGCTCGTGGTGTCTCAGGCATCCGCTCCTCCCGATATTTTTCGCAGTGCTCATCTCATGGGCCAAGGTGAACCAGCAAAAGAGAGAGAGAGAGCTCGAGAGAGAGAGAGAGAAAGAGAGAGAGAGAGAGAGCTCTAAACCGCCCCGACGGGACGGCGATATGGCTGCCTCGGTCAGTCACGGGCGGTGGAGGTAGTTCGTACCCGCTTGTCTGGGCGCTTGTGTGACTGCGTCTCGCACAACTTGCCGGGACCCGGGCCCTGGATGGAACCGTCAGTCGCCATTGGGGAGGGTCGGGGCACTTGTGGATGGCGATGCGAGGCAGCCACGCGTTTGCATGTCTCTTGACTACGTGGGTGTGAGGTGTGTGTGTCTAGAACTTACCGTAGGTATTAGTGCCTACCTGCCGGTAGTAGGTGGGTACCCTTGGTACATACTACTACTACTACTACTGCTGCTGCTACTAGTACCAGTAGGTAAGTAGTGACCAAGAGAAAAGAAGTCGGTAAGAAGAAGAAAGGAAAGAAAGGAGGAGCGCGATGCAGCGCTACCTTGGGCATCGGCAGCTCATCTCAGCTCTCGGGGTCTTCCATGTTCTCAGAGCCCGTGTTTGCATCAAGCGAAAATAGCATACAATGGAGGCACCGCGTCGGGAGAGCCTCACGCTTCTAGAGCCCCTAGCGAGTAGGGTGGTCATTGAAAAGCGAAACAGGACAAGGTTATAGAAGCCAATTACATGGGAATATTCATTATCTGATTTATAATCGCCGCGTGCTGGCGGTCCCCCCTCCCCCGGGTTGCCGAGTTAGTGCTCGCGTACTGGCGTACCAATACTAGTACTTAAAAACAGTATTATCACCTATCAGGAAATACTTCCGACCTCCCGACTATTTACCTTTCAACCTTATTTTTTTTCCTTTTCCTGCCCTTGCTAGTACGAGTATACGGACTACAGAGTGTACATGTACTCGTGATAGCAAAACAGCCAGCCAGTCCCCTCCGCCCCCGATGCGGTGGGAGGGGACCCCTCCAACATTCCCGGGACGCCGTCCGGTGGAGCGCGGGGGGAGGGGGGGAGGGGGATTGTTTTGGTGCCTCTCCCCTTGCCGCATCTCGGCCGGTGTTCTTCTTCTTCTGTAGGGGTCCGTTCTTCCAAATCCCCGCCCTTTTTATTTACTTTATTTCTCCTTGCTTTTTTATGTCGGCCATGGACGATGGAGGGGTGTGGCGGATCTCGGGGTGTTCAAGACGGGGAGGAGTGTGGCTCCTCCCACCCCCGGCCGAATGACCGAAAAGTGCGAAATATATCGGAGGTCGCTCTCTCGAAGTGGAGGATGGTGTTACTACTAGTACTATTCACCATGCTAGTAGCACCAACCTGCTAGGGCGAAGGGGACCGACCCCTTGGATGTACATGGGTACACAGAGATTCCATCCGTCGGGGAGGTATATAAGGTCGCCGGGTGGGTTGGAGTCCCGCTCCGCCGGGAAGGGGGGAATACCCCCGTTCCCCTCCGGGCCGCCGCCTTATACCGACCTGAATGGGTTGATTCTCATGGCATCTGGAACGTCCTTCTCAGATTATCACCGCCACAGAGAGAGTGAATTGGCAAGTTCGACCTCCGCGACCTCCAACCAAGACACCCGTTTGTTGCGTTGAGCCGGCGTGAGAGAGAAGAGAGACCGGGAACAGCACCAGCAGAGACGACCCAGCCAGCCCTGCCCTCCGACGTCCCCTACCGGAACGAGGTGAGGGAGACTGCATGGTGAGAGGGACAGAGAGGAAGGGAAACAGAGGGGAGATATGGCCCTGCCGAGAATAACCGAGAAGATCCTGATCAGGATCGAGGTCCACGTCGACACGCTCTGTCCCTGGTGCTACATCGAGAAGCGAAGCCTGGACGCCGCCATGAGGCAGTTCCAGGACAGGCACCCCGGGGTCGAGTTTGAGGTGCTGTGGCGGCCGTTCTACCTCTACCCCATGTTGGATGCCGGTGAGTACTTTCATGTTGTCAGCCCTGATACACTCGCCCACATGTTAGCTTCAGTCAGATCGAAGCCTCGTTCATGAGCAAGAGACAAAGCATCCATTCTTCTTTCCCAGTTACATCCCGATGTGTACACACACACACACACACACACGTTACGCAATGTGCTTCGTCTCTCTCACACACACGCCCAGGTTGCGACAAAGCCTCCTTTTACGAAGGACACGCCAAGAACAACGCCTCCCCCGCCCTGCAGGACAAGATCCGCGCCGCCGGCACCCGGCACGACATCACCTTCCGCCTCTCCTCCGGCGCCACGGGCCCCTCGCGCAACTCCCACAAGCTCATCGCCCTGGCCCTGCAGCAGCGGGACCCGGCCGCCCAGGCCCGCGTCGTCGAGCACCTCTTCCGCGGCCACTTCGAGCAGGGGCGCGACCTGACCGACGACGACTGGCTCGTGGGCGTCGGGTGCGAGGCTGCGGGGCTCGAGGCCGAGGACGTGCGTCGCGCGCTGGCGAGCGACCTCGCGGGCCTGAGCGTCGATGACGAGGTGCGCTGTGCGAGTGTCGAGAGGGGCGTCAGGGCTGTGCCGTGTGTCACTATGCAGGGGCGCTATCGCGTCGGCGGGTACCAGGAGCAGGGGGTATTCGAGAACCTGTTTGACAAGATTCTGAAGAATGGCGGCAGCTGACACGCGGGTTGGGAAAAAGATGATGGAGGTCCCGCTGCTTCCATGCCGAGGTGGAGCCAAAGATGGGCCGGGCGTTGCGGGAGTTGGGACCTCTTATTTTCTTTTTCCGCAGGAGAAGGTCGGGACAGATGTCACGATGTTATGATGACTTATTACCTACAGATGATTATGAATTTTAGAGTAGCACCCTAGATGGGAATGGGTTCTGGAGTAGCCGCCGGCCTTTCGGCTGGTTAATATCAATGTCGCGTTGCCGCGTCCCATTCTCTAGTAGTGCCTGCGTGTATCGAAGGGAAGGGAACCCAGAGTGGATTCCCCGTTGGGCGCTCAACTCGACTACTACGTAGAGGCAAAGAAGTGGGTGATCGAAACACAACAAGTTCCCCAACTCCGATACCTTGGATGGCAGCTGCTTGCTGTGCCCCTTTTTATGCGCCATGTTGTAAATAAAATCACGTCCCGATCCTTAAAACGCCTTGAGCTCCTGGTCCATAGCACAAACCTCAATCGATACCCGTATGGTTGTGTAGGGCCAAGCCCCAACAACATGATGTTTGTCCGAGTGCCGCTGCGGCGGCCTTCACTTCCTCATGTCGCTATAGTTGAGCAGCAGGTGCGACATGTGCTCATTGGTGGACTTGCCAGAGCGCTTCCCAGCCCGCCTCTTCTGCTGCTTCTTGGCCGGCCCCGTCTGCACCGCCTTGCGCGGGTCCTCGCTGGTGGGCTTCTGCCCGACGCTGACGAGCTTGCGGTGCATGTCGTCGACGCTGGGGAGCTGCACGCGCGCCCACATGCTCTTGAACTCGGGCTGGACGTCGTGGTGCAGCGACGAGTCGTTGGCCCAGACGAAGCGCGGGAAGTTGTCCTTCTTTGTCCGCACCACCAGCACCTTGTGCACGCGCTCCAGCTCCGCCAGCGCGTCCTCGCAGTCCGGCCACCCGTCCTTGAGGTCCTTGACCGACACCCCCGACGCGTCCGTCTTGCGCTGCAGGTGCGCCAGCAGCGACGTCTTGTCCTTGACGTCGGTGATGATGGGCCGGTAGACGTACCTGCCCGTCTTCCACGTCTGCTCCGTCAGGTCGGCGTCCGGCCTCCACTCGACGCGGGGGTGGCCGCGCAGGCCCTCCACCAGCTCCCGCTTGTGCTCCTCGGTGAACCGGTGGAGGCTCAGGTGGTCGATGATCTCGTCCGAGGTCTTGGGCTCGCCCTTCTTCTTGAGGTAGTCGACGGCAAAGGCCATCTGCGTCTTGACCTCGGCGCCATAGCCCGTGAGCTGCGGCTGGGACCAGACCTCGGTGGTTTTGACATCGCGCTTTCGCTTGGCCGTCGGTGTCGTCTCCGAGGTCGCGGACTGCGCCGACGGCGACGCCGGCGCGAGGGTCGAGGATGCAGCTGGCTTCGTGCTCGACGGGTTCGAGAGTTTGGATGCCGCCGACGCGAGCGAGCCCTTGAAGGCGTTCGACTGCCTCTCGAGGAACGACGGCATGTTGGGCGATGCGGTTGACGGCGTCCGGGATGGTTATGACCCCATCCGTTTGGAGGTTGGGTTGGGAGTGATCAAAAAGGAATTGTTGTTGAAGCGGTTGGTGGCGACTGTGCTTAATGCTGGTCAAGTGCACGTGACACTCATGGATAAGTCTTTGATGCTTTTTTTTTTTTTNTTTTTTTTTTTTTCTTTCCACAGGTTCATCTAGTGCAGCCACAAACAATAAAGTTTCACGGTAAAGCACTTAAAACGGAAACTGGCCAAGGCCAGGTAAGGCTGTATCAGTCAAGTGTTGGCTTCCTCCGCCCTCCTCATCAAGTTGTTGTCGCCCCCCCTTGTGATCTCGCCTCACGCACCGTGGGTGGAACGGGAGGAGGGAGGTGTGCGAGGCTGACAATGACAGAAGATTGAAGACGGCGAAGCACAGGACAGGGTCAATGCGCTGTACGGATTAGGCTTGCTCTAATTAGATCCAACCATGCTTCGTAATACCCTCATGTTGTAACTGTGGCCTCTTTCTCCCTTCCCCCGCCCTGCAGATTGAATAAGAGGTCCAACATACGATGAACCAAATTCCCAAGAAACCAGTGAAACCAGCCAATTGCGCACCGTGGGAAAGGTATTGAAATCAAACGTAACGTGGCCTAGCTGAACGTCCATCAAAGTCTTCTCGATTACAAAATAGAGTATCTATCGCAGAAAAATCCCCCCCAGGCGGCCCCCAAGTCCACCCAGGGATCCCAACCATGCGCTCCTCCCATCTTTATCGCAAGATTAGGGCAGGTCTATAAACAGTTGAATGCATTCCGTACACAGCGGCGTGGGGCCCCCGAAAGTTGGTCGAGCAACATCGCCATGTTTTGCTGCGACCCATCTCGTGGCTCGGCGCTTGTGTACGGCTTTTGTTTTTTTCCCTCCTCCAACTACATCCCCACAGGCTTCCCTTACTGGGCCTGCTGGTTCTGCAGGTAGTTGTAGCTGAAGTAGGCGAGGGCACCGCCGATAATGATGACGGCGTAGAGACCGAGGCCGCCGCCGGTCTGGTCGACCTTGTTACCTGTGGAGGTGCTGGCGGCAGGGGTGCTGGGCTTGGGGTCGCCAGGCTGGTGGAAGCACAAGTGGTCAGCGTCTCCCCCCATTGTTTTGCGTCGACGGCCTCTCCTCCTGTGTGGGCTGTTAGACTCACCTGGCGCTTCAGGGTGCCGACGAGCAGCTGGTCCAGGGTTTCGCGCGCCTCGTCGCTGTGGCCGACGTCCTCGAAGGCCTCGGTGGCATCCTGGCCGGCGACGTCGAGCATCACCTCCTCACCACCGCTGCGTAAGCACCAGAGTCAGCGTCGTGTCGTCAATCTCTCTCCCCGAAAGGCAGGTTATGGGGCGGTGGAGGGAGTGAAGAAGGGGAGGGGACTGCGTACGGGTGCTCGTCGATGAACTTGGTGGCATCGTAGACCTTGTCGTGGATCACCATGAACACATCCTTCTTGGTGTTGTGCTCGGCAACATCCTGGTAGGTATACTCCTGGGACATGATGGGCGGTTTGGGGTTTTGCGACGTGTTTCTCGTGGTGGGCTTCGGACAAGAGGTCGGGCGGGGAGGAGGGACGCAATCAAGGGCAGGCTGCCGGTGTGCTTGGGGTGTTGATGGACGTGGGAAAGAGTGTGGGAGAGGTGCTGGAAGCGGTCTGTTCTGGAAAAGTCCGTCTTGTCGCAATGGAGGAGACGAGTTCTCTGTGACAATACTCGGACCACCCCGGCCAGTACAACGGGTCGGGTCCCTTTCAGGATCCAACACCTGGCTCTAGCCTGATTGGGCCAAGCAGATAGGGGTCTTGACCTGTCAGCCTTTAACCCACCACATTGTGTTGTAGGGTTGAACCGAAGGTCGTAGAATGCAACTGACCGGGTGTGATAAAGTAATCTGATGAAGATAAGTGAGTACACTGTATGAATAGGTTTTGTTTTTCCAACCTCGCTGTTACTTGGAGAAGCGCAGAGGAGCCCACAGGACCTCTAAAACCCCCCGCCGCGCCCTCCGGCTGGGGGGATATAATACCTGTAGCCTGGTTCGGTGCTGCCCACTTGGGATCCTCCGATCCTACAGTACAAGCCACTCACCGCGTTCCTGGTACTATCATTCCTCAAGGCCTAGCAAGGCATATTCAAATATACCCGTGCAACTATAAAGGTCTCCCCTTGATACTTCTTAAACTCCTTGATCAATGCCCCAAACCCCAAGTGTCCGACGAAGGCCAGGTGTCCGACGAAGGCCAGAGTGAGGACCACCCGAGGAGATGCAGTTAGACGCGGCCTGCGAAACCATGTGCAAATTTGTCACCCATCCCCGCTCCTGCGAGCGAACAAACTCGTAGCAAAAAAAGAAACCCGCCGACCAAACCACAAGAAACATCTCCCCGGGTCGTCTCACATCATTCATTACTCGCCTGGCTCCGGCGACTTCTTTCCATTCTTACACTTAGTGAACAAATTCAGGTGGTGTAAACCTGTACATTTGGAGGTGTGTATTTCTAGTGCCATCAATTCAACAACCCAACATCCCCCGGTCTCCGATCCACCACCGGCGATTGCCTCCCGTCAAATCAGCCAATTATCATTGTCGAATTTTGTGAACACGTCGTCCCATTGGTCACAAATTCATCATTTCAGTTTCTTTCCAGCGGAGCTACGGGGGAAATTATTATCCAGGACGGACTTGTCCACCGTGGCCGAGGCCAAGTGAGTTTATCCCCCCTCCGCTCTGTCTCTTACATTACCCAGTAGCGGGCGAGGGGTGGCTCTTGGGCCCGGCTTCGCCGACGGGAACGGCAATGCAGTTCGGGATCTCCCCGTCTTGCTTACTCCATGTGCGGGGTCAGACACCGAGGCCGGGTGGGTAGGTCGTAGGTAATGGTTTCTCTGTATCCGCAAGGTTCGTCGCTCGCATCTCTCTCTACATGTGATTCCCACACATCTGTGATCGCAGTACCCGTATGTATCTTGTGTATCTTGTCCGTCGCACTTGCATCATCCCACTCGCATGCTGCTCCCAAATCCAGGAAAAGTCGACGTCAGCCACCACCATCCCCCATTCATTCACCTCCGGGAGCTTCCCCCACCAATGTCCTGACCCAACCGGTACCCCGTGACCTTATCCCACTCAATCTTCTGCCTCGTCACCGGCAGCTGTCTCCTTAGGCCCTTGAATGCTCCCTCGCTGAGGCTCACGAATCCCTTGTTCAGCTCCTCCTGATACTTCCTCTCGGCCGTGGAGATCTCCTTGGCGATGCCGGCGCCGGTGCCCGAGGGGATCGATGCCGTCACGGGCTTATCCGTGAGCAGCCGCACGTTGCCGTCCTCGTAGTAGTGGACGTCGACCTTGATGGAGCCCTCGAGGCTTCCTGAAGAAGGATCGAAGATGTAGAGGGATCGCCAACGGCCGTTCCTAGGTGGGCGGAAGGGTCAGATAGGGTCCCGCGTTCTGAGACTTTCACAGTGGGAAAGGTGCCTACCAAAAGTTATTGGGGCTGTACTTGTTCGCCACGATGACGGCGGCGATTTTGGAGTCAGACTCGATGGGGTAGACGCCGAATGCGGCATTGGGGTAGTGCTCGTTGACGTAGTTCCCCAGGCTCTTGAGAGTTGATTTCCTGTTTCCAGATGTCAGGTTCTCTGTCTTGTCCCCAGAATGTCCCCTTGGTAAGGTGATGCCTACACGAGATCCGCTTGCTCGCCCTCAATGACGTGGCTCTGCACGGCGCTGGCTGTCTGATCCAATCATCAATAACCGACAATCTCCCCAACGTGGACCTGCTCCCATGCGCACCTGTGTAGCGTGGTCGAAGGCAAAACTCGACGAGCTCTCAACATCGTAGTACCGACCGTCTCCCAAGGAGTTGTGTGAGCTAATGACAACCTGTGCGGAGTATAGTTTAGCTCGTGCACCCGTTCCTCAGATAATAGCCGGTCGTATCTCACAGGCTGACTGCTGCCGGGCAGCTTCACCGTCGCGAACTGTTCCTCGTTGTACTTCTGGAAAGCGGGCGCGAGCTGGTCGACGAGCTCCGGTTCGGAAACCGTGAGGGACTTGATGTCTGCGCCAATGAATATCAGCTCCATCACATCTTGAAACGCGAAAAGGGGGTCGTGGGTACCGGCTATAACATCGCTGAGCTGAGATGGAAGGTCAGCTTAGCAGTGCTCCGGCAAAGGGGCGGGGGAGCTTCAGAATGGGGGCTTACTTCTCCGGGAGGAGCTCCTTCCACAAAGGCGGAGACGGCCTCGAGGTGTGACATGTCTATGGGGGACTCTTGAGCTGAGAAATGATAAAAGAGGCGAGACTGGGAGGGGGTTGACGTCGGCGAGGCTTTGGTCTGTTTGCAGGCGCGAGAATAGCAATGGTGGATGGCGTCGGTGTGCTGTGGAGAGGGACGTCGACCAAAGGGGCGGGGCAGTGAGGAGGGGCACCTGGAGAGAACTCTCCCATGATAGTGTGGTACATGTGAGACCCGCAGAAATGCACCGCCCACAAATGGACTTCCTTAGCACATATTCCAAGCCACCTGCTAAACAACCCGGCACAAGGGATTGGAACATGGATATTAACAGGTATTTTATGCGGAACGCTGATGAGTATATGAAGTGAATCGGACGGTCTGGCCCGAATATAACGACTTGCTATATCTCTACTAGGTACCCCAATCGCTCCTCCACCAATCCATCTAGTAGCTCAACACCCCCCGTATGCTGTCGTAAATTCCTGGATAGGAGTCAGTACCTGCTTTTCACCCCCCAATCAAGAACAGTTTGGGAGACTTACGAGTGACGTCCGGGAGAGAGAACTTCTCGTAAAGGAGAGGGTTGTTGATGCTCCAGCCAGCCACCCGAGACACCGGCGCCTCGAGGCGGATGAACGTCTGGGGATCCTCCTGGATGGCCGCGGCAACCTCCGCGCCCACGCCAGCATTGACCATGGACTCGTGGACGATAATCACCCGACCTGTCTTGCGCACGCTGTTGAATACTGTCTCCTTGTCCCACGGGTACACCGTCCGCAGGTCGATGAGCTGCGCCGAGATGCCCAGGTCCTCCTCGGCGCGCTTGATGGCCGACTCGCACGTGTACATGGGCTGGCCGTAGGAGATTATGGTGACATCCTTGCCCTCCTTGACGACCTCGGCCTTGGAAAGCGGCAGCTCGTATGCTCCCACGGGGACCTGCTCCACTGCTGCTCGGTACAGGATCTTGGGCTCCATGAAGATGACGGGGTCATTGCACCGGATGGATGCGAGGAGGAGACCCTTTGCCTGCAACGGCGAGCGGGGCACGACGACGCGCACACCGGGAACGTGGGTGAAGAGTGCCTCGGGGGACTGCGTATGGTACAGCGCGCCATGGCCGACACCACCGCAGGGCATCCGGACGGTCAACCCTCCGGCATTGCGCCCGCACGTTCCGTCGCGGTACCGGAACTTGGCAGCTTCGTTCACAATCTGATCAAAGGCCGG
The DNA here is from genome assembly GCA_000769265.1 of Hapsidospora chrysogenum ATCC 11550. NCBI lineage: Eukaryota > Fungi > Ascomycota > Sordariomycetes > Hypocreales > Bionectriaceae > Hapsidospora > Hapsidospora chrysogena. Next base: position 163,069 of record JPKY01000020.1, read on the forward strand.
GAAGACATAGTCGGCAAACTGGATCTCAGCGACAGGCCGCATCCCCGCAGCGGCCAGGCCGACGCCGAAGCCAACAATGGCACCCTCGTTCAACGGCGTGTTGAAGACCCTCTCCGGGCCGTGCGTCTCGGCCAGCTTCATAGTACACCTGAAGACCCCTCCAAAGGCCACGTCCTCGCCGAACACGAGCACCGAGTCGTCCTCGGCCAGGGCGATGTTCATGGCGTCACCGACAGCCTGGAACAGGTTCATCTTCTTGGTGGGCCCATTGCGAATCTCGGGCGGCAGCTCGGGGCTGGCGAGGGCCGACTGCGTGGTATGTGCTATCAGATGCGTGGTGGAATAGTCGAGAGGTAAGTTCAACCGAGCATTGGGCGGGTGCGAGGAGTAGCATCTGGAGGCGGCGGGAACGGCGATACGGGCGGCGTCGAAGCGGGGCCGAGTAGCCAGCGCTCTCCGCAATTGTCGAGCCGTTTGTGTCCTCATCGTCTCGAGCTCAGTCCGATATCAACGTCGTCGGAAGGAAAGAAGACGAGGAAAATCTCAGCAATGATGGATGTAAGGGGGAGAAGAAGAGAACTGAAGCATCCTTCCCTCGTAGGTCTGACCGGGCGGCTTGCCCTGGAGGATGATGGGGGGAGGTTCGGCTTGCTGCGGCCCCCCGCGGGGTCGTTAAACCGATCGGCCTTGCCTCCAGGCCATCGGCATGTTGATAAGATAGTTGCCCCGCCAACATCCGCAAGCGGGCCCGCCCCACCCAAGTCCACAAACTGGCCATTCAAGTTGAATGAAGTCCATGCCAAGGTGGCCGCAGCAGGGGCACACGTCACAGAGAAGATTATTGACTGTGGGCATTCAAGCCAACTCCTGCCACGATGATCTGCGTGCACGCAGTAAGACATCCTTTGACATTCCAGCACAACGGGTGAAAAGTCGCAATGGCGCGACGACACTCGTCATCACGCCCGGCGAACCGCCACGGGGAGTCCTCAGGAAGGAATAAGCACAGAAAGCAACGGTCACGAGAACAACGGCCCGCGACATCATCGGACGAGAGCAGAGGGTCGCAGGCGCTATCGGCAGACGCATTGGCTCGCTTGGAAAGGGAGAATGCTCGCGCGAAGCGGAGAGAAGAAAGGACGAAGAGGGCGAAGGGGGCGAAATATCGAGAGCTGGATCAGGAGCCACGGCGTGAACGAGCGAGGGACCGGGCACAAGGCAGACACCATGAGCGAACACGAGAACCGGAACACACGAAAACGAAAGACCACAAGAAGAAGCGGAGGGTGGTGAGCGGAGCTGTGATGGAGGAGGGCAGAGTCAAGACAGGGCTACGGGGAGGAGCCAATGAAGAATGGCGTTGGAGCGACCAAAGCTTCGAGAAAGAAGACTACTACCACCGGCCACGGTCAAAGAGACGTAAAAAGAAGCTATGTGAGTTGGTTGGCACCTCTCGTCTATACCCAGTTCAGCGACTAACTCTTGCGTCAGGGATCATTCTGGGCGTCAGCGTCATCCTTCTCATCATCATCATCTCCGTGGCAGTAGTGGTGAGCCGAAAGAAGAAGGACTCCGACTCCGACTCCGACTCATCCAGCCTCGACGACAAGGATCGAAGCGACATACCAGACAAGTGGAAGAATACGTATCTCGACCCGTGGTTATGGGAGACAACGGAGGGATTCAACACGACGTTTACAGATGAAATGGTTGGGGACCTGCCGGTTATGGGACTCAACATGGACTGGGACGACTCAGCCAGGGCAAACGACAATGTGCCCCCGCTCGATGAGGACTGGGGATCCTACGAGAAGAACCCAGCACGAGGGGTCAACGTGGGAGGGTGGCTGTCGCTGGAGCCCTTTATCACGCCCTCGTTGTTCGACTACCCGGCCAAGATGAACATTGCTGACGAGTGGAGTCTCTGTCGGCAGCTGGGCCCTACGGCCAGGGAGAAATTGGAGAAGCACTACGCATCCTTCATCACCGAAGACGACTTCAAGAGCATCGCTGAAGCAGGGCTGGACCACGTTCGAATCCCATTCTCATACTGGGCAGTGGAGATATATGACGGCGATCCGTACGTTTTCCGGGTATCCTGGCGGTACCTGCTACGCGGCATAGAATGGGCCCGCAAGTACGGCCTACGGGTGAATCTCGACCTACACGGCCTGCCGGGGAGCCAGAATGGCTGGAACCACAGCGGCAAGAAGGGCGCGATCGGGTGGCTGAAGGGCACGGACGGAAAGCTGAATGCGGACCGCTCGCACGACATCCACGACAGGCTGTCCAAGTTCTTCGCGCAGGACCGATACAAGAACATCATCACGCACTACGGGCTAGCCAACGAGCCGCGGATGACGGACCTGGAGATCAGCGAGGTGATTGACTGGACCGAGAAGGCGTACAAGATCATACGGGACAACGGCGTCAAGGCCCTGGCCGTGTTTGGCGACGGGTTCATGGGGCTGGAGAAGTGGCAGGGGCTGATGACGGGGTATGACGACATGGCGCTCGATGTGCACCAGTATGTCATCTTCAACGAGGGCCAGCTGGGGTACACGCACAAGGAGAAGGTCGACTATGCGTGCAAGGGGTGGTCGGAGCAGGCGGAGAAGAGCATGGATCGGACGACGGGCTATGGGCCGACTCTCTTCGCCGAGTGGTCCCAAGCCGACACGGACTGCCAGGAGCTCCTCAACGGCGGGGTCCGAGGGGCGCGCTGGGACGGGACACTGGGGTCGGTGGACGGGCCCAAGTGTCCCGCGGGAGACTCGTCGTGCTCGTGCGCTAAGGCCAACGGGCGCCCGGAGGACTTTAGCGACGAGTACAGGAGGTTCCTGAAGATGTTTGCCGAGGCGCAGATGCACAGCTTCGAGAAGGGCCTGGGGTGGTGGTACTGGACGTGGAAGACGGAGTCTGCGCCGCTGTGGAGCTACCAGGCCGGGCTGGAGGCCGGGCTGCTGCCGGAGAAGGCGTACGAGCGGGAGTTCAACTGCGGCAGCGAGGTGCCTGACTTTGGTGACAATGGGCTGTCGGAAAGTTATTAGTCGGCGGGGGGGGGGGCGGGGGGGTGAGGGGCGAATGGGTTGGTCGGACTTCGTGGTATTTTGTTTTGCATAGGTACGGCGTTGTTGGGCTACTCCGGTACGTATAGTAGCTCGGCTCGGGTTTCATATGGCATGGCATTTGCGTGGTGGGATTGATATTGATAGCATCATGGTGTACTAGGCGCCATTTAGATAGAGATGCCTGGCTGGCAGGAAATGGAGCAATATACGGCTTCCATGAAGTTTGTTGTGATTCGAGATTTCCGGGTGAGGATGTTCGCGGACGTGTGTGTGTTGAGCTGGGTGCATGAGTAGGTATACAGATTTTATGCAGGGCTGTAATAAAACAGACTCGGAGCAACTACCTACCTGTGCTCGGGCTTTGAGAATTCTGAGAGGTGGGGGCGTCTTTAGACCGAACCAACGATTCTATTTCACGGGAATAACAGCAACGGGGTTCAGGTCACTCTTTCCCACGGGCCACAGCGGCATACCTCTATGGCGTGACTGATTCGCGTCTTGGTGCCAATCTTAAATCCGAAGTGGGCTTTTCGACTCGGACTTGCGGAGGGCGGGAGACCCGGCCTGGGGGTCCCGCAATGTCCTGGGCTGGCTCCGATAACGTCAGAAGGCAGGCTCAGGCTATGAACTTCCGGGAGCAACAAATTGGCAATGTGGGAGGGAAAAGAAGAGTGGATTCGCGCACCTCGCAGTTTGTTGCCACTTTTCTTATCAATTCTCGTCGTCGAATTCCCAATGCATGCATGATCCAACTCCCGGGCGGCTGTTCTATCCTCCTTTCCAGACTTTGCTTTATTACTTGCCGGATCTAATTATTGCTTAGTCTTTGCTGAATAAACGCTCGGGAGTGTCGGCTGTCACCCGGGGGAGATATACTGATGGATGGAAAACCCCGTGTTGGTGGTACATAAGGACCCCCCCGGGCCCTCAATGGCGATGAGCGAGCGGTCATGGACACAGACATGGAGAAAACGACCAACAACTCCTCGAAGGGCACAACGATAGGCGAGTCGTCATCCGGGGCCCAATTCCAGCCAGTCCGCGCATCACTCCCGAGGCCATCGTCCCGGGCGAGCACCGCCTCCCGCCCCCGGAGCATCACACGGATCAGGTCGCAGAACGGCTACGGCGTCGACGACCCACAGGAGGACGAGGACGAGAGCAAACCCGAGCAGAATGGCCAGCCCGAGAAGAACCCCTTTGAGGTCGGTTGGGACGGCGGCGACGCCGATCCCTTGAATCCGCGGAGTTTCACCAAGGCGCGGAAGTGGATGATTACTTTTATCGTGGCCCAGGCCAGTTTCTGCGTGTGAGTGCGTCCCCGATCTACATGTATCTACATGTAGACTTCAGAGTACTCTCGACAGAGGGAAAGACACATCTAGGCTGACATACATACCTTGGATCGTAGTACCTGTGCCAGCTCCATATATACATCAACCTACGCCCAGATGGAGTCCGAGTTTGGCAACTCACGCATCGTATCGACCCTCGGCCTGTCCACGTTCGTCCTGGGCATCGCCCTCGGCCCAATGTTCTTCAGCCCCATGAGCGAGTTCTACGGCCGACGTCCCATCTACCTCGTCGCCTGGACCGCGTACGTCATCTGGATCATCCCGCAGGCCGTGGCCAAGAACATTGCCACCGTGGTCGTCGGCCGCTTCCTTGACGGCTTCGCGGGGAGCACGTTCCTGGCCGTGTCGGGCGGTACGGTGGGGGACCTGTTCTCCCGTGATCAGCTGCAGGCTCCGATGGCCCTCTTTACTATCACGCCGTTCCTCGGACCCTGTGCGGGCCCGCTGATCGGTGGCTTTATCAACTATAATGTTCACTGGCGGTGGACGTACTACTTTCAGATAATATGGAGCGTCGGGCTGCTCGCGGCTATCGTCTTTCTCGTTCCCGAGACATACCGTGAGTCCGCCGGATGAAACCTTGTTGAGACATGGAGGAGGAGGAGTAGGAACGCTGACAACAATCTGATTCGATCAACTATTAATTAGACCCGATCCTCCTCCGCAACAAAGCAAGAAAGCTCCGCAACGACTCTGGAGATCAACGATGGATAGCCCCAAGCGAAATGGTCGACAAGTCCGTCGCCCGAGCGGTGGGCCAGTCCCTCCTCCGGCCGTTCCAGCTGCTCATCTTCGAGCCCATGTGCCTGAACCTGTGCATCTTCTCGGCCATCCTCCTGGGCACACTGTATCTCTTCTTCGGGGCCTTCCCCCTCGTCTTCTCGCGCATCCACGGCTTCAACCTGTGGCAGGTGGGCCTGACCTTCCTGGGCATGGCCGTCGGTCTCATCCTCGGCGCGCTCACGGACCCCGTGTGGCACCGCATCCGGGCCAACCTCACGCGCGCGCTCGAGGCGGAGACGGGCGTCGCGGGGGCCAGCGAGCCCGAGTTCCGGCTGCCGCCCGTCATTCTGGGCTCCGTCCTCGTGCCTGCCGGCATCTTCATGTTCGGGTGGTCTTCGTACCCGTCGGTGCACTGGATTGTGCCCATCATCGGGTCGGGCATCTTTGGGACTGGGTAAGTTTGTTGGAAAACAAACGAGACTTGTTTTCTCTTTCTTTCTTGTTTGTTGTCTGCCCTTCTCCTTCGTATCATGTTTTACACTGCATATTTGATTATGCATATGCTCTTGTCTGTTCTGGAGTCGCGTGGTCTACTCGCAAGGTCCACGGTCTGCGATTCCTTCCCACCCTCCCCCCCCCCCCCNCCCCCCCCCCCCCCCCCCCGGGGTCCCTCGACTGCAAGCCACAGCGTAACCCTCCTCGGACAAGAGCATCTCAAGTGGGTGAGCCCAAGCTGGCAAGGAGGAGGAGGAGGGTATCACCAGGGCCTTGGGCCGATTTGCATCGTGTTGCATGACGCCAGTTGGGGGAGAAGGCCCTGGGACCTTGTTTTAGTCACGGCTTTGTCAGGCCAGGCTGTCGAGGGACGATGATATGTCGTGTGCCGCGATTGTGGATGGAGGGGACCTGCAGCTAACCGCTTGCTTTATTGACAGGTGCCTACTGGCGTTCATGGGCATCTTTACCTTTCTTGTAAGTTCACCGCACACACTCCCTGAGATTTCAGACACATGTTGGATGGAACGCAAAGAGTATGGAACGCTGACCGGGAAACGAAGGTGGACGCATATCCTCTCTATGCCGCCAGCGCGTTGGCCGCCAATGCGTTTGCGCGCTGCATCTTTGCCGGTGAGTTATAGAAAAGCCCCAAAGTCCCACCAATCTTGGGTGCGACGATGATGTCTCTCCTTTGAACCCAAGACCAAACAAAAAAAGGGGCGAAAAAAAAAAAANAAAAAAAAAAAAGGAAAAGGTGTGGCTGACGATGATTGCTTGTAAGCTGCATTCCCCCTGTTCGGGAACCAGATGTACGAGGCGCTGGGGTACCAGTGGGCGTCGTCGCTGCTGGCGTTCCTCAGCGTCGCCATGATGCCCTTCCCGTACATCTTCTTCCGGTACGGCAAGAAGATCAGGCGCAAGAGTCGGTATGCGAAGGACTAGTGGAGGGGACCGGGCCGCGATCTACGCGTCAAGTATCTTGGAGGGGGACGAGGAAAAAGGGGGACGGACCCTTCGTCAGGAAGCGGTGGATTGGGTCATGGGGAGAAACAGCCGCGCGCCACGAAATCGGCAGGCACCGGTGCTGGCAGTGATGGTAGGACAGACCCTCATCATATACGAAGGACTTTCCGCTCACCGAGTTATGGACTGTTGTTGAGTCAACATGGGCCTGACGACACGCACGACGGGGGGTGGCGCTGGGCTGAGACAGGCGTCGGAGGCTACATCTAACGGACTATGCGAGACAGCAAGTCAGATGGCCCAACCGGTCAGGGTCTGGGGGCGCACAGCCGTGGGAGACGCCGATGCGAGATGGGGGGAAACAACGAGGCTGCGAGTGGAGGTCGACGAGATTAGATGTCGAGCTGTGGGCGAGTGATGTGACGCAGCAGGCTGCAATGCAGGACTTGGGTTGGGACGTTGTGTGATCTGGGTAGAAGGTATACCTACGTCCGTAGGTAGTAGAGTATGGAAACTACTATAGGTATGGATCAGGTACCTTGGGAAATGATAGACACTGATATTACCCCTTTCAGTTCGTTGGGCGGATATTTTTACCATGTGATTGCCGGTTGAACTACTGTATGCTCGGAACATTACCGAACACATACTGTATGTACACAGAACAAAGTAATCCCAGCCAACCTACTACAGGTAATTAATACTAATCTACTGTACGAGTACTTGGTTCCTAGATCCTACTGTGCCTAGGCATTTTTGGGTAGCATTCCAGGTGGCCGTCGGCTTCTCGGTTATGGCAGGAATAATTTGTTTGGACACGAGTAACCAAACACGTCTATGTATTATTATTACAAGCCACTCGCTTACCTGTACTAAGACTGCCTAGGCAGATGCACCCAGTTCGCTTGGTTTGCCCGATTCATCACTGATCAGAGCGGCCATGATGATATAAGATTGGCTTGTGATGCCGTCGCCCAAGTCTCTCGTTCGGTAGTGAAGAATATCCAGGGCAGCAATACACATTTGGCCAGAGCCTGGTGCGAGTATCAAGTTGTGCATGTGTCTGTCGATCGTACTGGCACGGGAGGATTTGGTGTGCCAACGGCCCTACAGTGCAGCGGTTGCGTCTTCTATTACGACAAGTATTTCTAGTACTTACTACCACTTACTAGTAGTACAGCACTAATAAGTCAGTAGTAGTTAGTACTAGGTAGGTAGTATTAGTCTAAATTCCTAATAGTACTAGTGGGTACAGTAGTAGTGTTTACGTACTGTACTTGAGGAAAAACTGGCTAGTAGCAGTACTAGTAGTAGGTAGAGGGCCTCTGGGGGAGTTGCGAGTATTCGATCACTGTGTCACACGGTGAGGGCCTCGGGTACCGAGAACCTTGAATGACGAACAACTTCCCTGGAACCAGAAGTAGTGCTACCTTGGCGTGTGCCTCGGGCCAATGGGAGACGAAGCGAATCATCCACCCAAAAAAAAGCAGCCCCCCCGCCCCCCCCCCCCCCCCGGGTGGAACCCCGCTCTGGCTACCTTACCTATCAGCACAGGTACGTTTTACTTGACCCTTCTGAGCGACCGACACCCGCGGCCGCGCTTCGAGGTCACCATAAGGCGAAGAGTCTACCTACGAATTAATTAGTAACCCACTAGCAAGGAACGTACTACTACTGACTACCTATGTAAGTAAGTACTAATACTCATACTACCTAGTAGGTACCTGTAGGCTCAACAACTCGAGTACAGCCGAGTCCCCATAACCGCTTCGCCCACGACCACCTCCGATCCTCGTCAGTCATTCACGACACGACCACGGCTACAACCACGACCACGACAAACACGGCGAGCACGACGAGCGCCGCATACTGTTGTTTCGTCACATACCTCGACGCACTGCATCCCAGAGAAGCTGCGACGACCGCTCGCCCGATCGCATACCTGATCTTTGCACCACCACGACTCCGCCGCCAGGCGCACCGCACACCGGCAGCCAGACTCCACGTCCGCTCCCTGCCTCACAGCCTGTGCGCCCCGCGTGCCTCTCCCACCTAGCTCTCACACCTCTCGCCTCGCCATTGTTCGCTGCGCGACCCAGGCAGAGACAAGACAGAACCCAGCCCGCCGCCCGACCGACATCTTTGCCAGACGGCAGCCCACCCACCACCCGCCCATATCATATGCGAGACGGCTACCTGCATCACCGCCACATCCCAGAGCCTCGACACTGCATATCACGTCCCACGAGCCCAGGCGCCGCTGCCAATCGCCCTCTTGGCCCTCTTTGGGCCTCTCCGACCAGCCCATCGCCCCTGCGCATTGGCACGCCGCTCGAGTAACCCGCCACCGCACGCCGAATCACCACCGCCGCGCCGCCCGTCCCATTGAATGCTTCACCGTTACACAACGGGCGCCTCTTCTGTGCGTCCATACCGAGCCTATTGGCCACAGCGTCCGCCGGCAAATACGAGCCGACGCCGACCCTGGCCCATCGAGACGCTAGTTTTGGCAACAGCACCTGGCCTCTGAGACGGCCGCCCACATCGATCGTCCTGCTTGGGGGGCCTACACGGGCTTTGCCAGCGTCATACATTGGTTCGATCCCCTCGAGGGTGGATATATACGACACGGATAAGGCTCTGCCTCTCCCGCAGCCACAATCTGCCGTAGGAGGCGACGTGCAAGGGGTCAGGAGGGTCGCCCACGCAAGTAAGCCACTTGGGCGGTCATCTGTGAGGGCCTGCATCTGGAGTCTTTCATTTCCAAGGTCTCTGGATCCTTGCTCTGCGGTGCCACGGGGTCCGCCCCCCCCCCGGTGTGGTTTCGCAGGATTCTTGCTCGTTGGATGGAGTGAGGAAGCGGAGCCAGTCGCGGAGATCGCTGGGGACAGACAGAGAGAGCCTGCATTTCCCGTGTAGGTCGTGCGGCAAGAGACCCCAGGCCGGGGGGGGTGTGAAAGACTGCAGGGACAGCGTGAGGAGGGAATACCTCATCTCGGCGCTGGCGCTTGTCAGGTCCGGTGTCGCTCAACGGAGGAACCTTGCCCTTGGGACCCTGCCACGTATATAAGAAACCCCCGGGCAGTATATTGGACGGCATGGACGACCACTCGGACGCCGCCCTATCTGAGAACGAGGACGAGTCAGAGAACTTTTCCAGGAGCCAAGAAGACAAGATGGCCGAGCAGAATAACACAGAAGGGAACGGTGAGGTCAAGAAGAAGTACGATCCGAAGGATCCTTTGAGACCGCGGCGGAAGAAGGCGAGAAGAGCTTGCTATGCCTGCCAGAGAGCCCATCTCACTTGTGGTAAGTGACATCTGACAGAGCTACTCCTGCACCTTTCCCCCGCACCGGAAGTCTGTCTTGTATGCAAGACGGCTTCCACTCTCCCCGTAGCCCATGCCTACTGTTATCTTCTGGTTGCGGGGTCAAATACCCGACTCCTGCGGCAGACATACTGACAAACCCATTATAGGCGATGAACGACCATGCCAACGGTGCATCAAACGTGGCCTTGGCGACGCTTGCCAGGACGGCGTGCGGAAAAAGGCCAAGTACCTTCATGATGCTCCTCCAGAAGCTCTGGGGCCGGTGCTGGGCCCCAACTTCAACCCCAACTCCGCGGCTTCCCCTACCCGCCCAGCATCGCAACGCCAGCCATCGGAGCAGCCAGACCAAGGAGGCATATCCACCACGCCAACAAATAACTTCTTCCCCCAGGGGAACGGCTCCAACTTCCCAATGTACCAGGCAGCAGGCCAACCGGTCGGGATGGGTGAAGGACTGCCCTTTACCACGCAGCCCCAGGCCGCGTCGTCTTTCCCCCAGAATGCGGCTCCCAGCGGCAACGCACCCATGGACACCATGATGTCGGCGAACCCCATGGATTTCAACGCCCTGTTCGACCCAAGCAACCCGGCACTATACAACTTCGACCTGGAGGGTCTCAACTTCGGGAGTCAGTACGCTGGCTGGGAGTTTGGCATCTTGAATAAGATGACACTCGGTGCGGAAACGCCGCCGCGGGACAACTCCATTTCGCAGACCCCGACCAACGACTACACTGCCGTGTTCAATAATGGTGCCAACTCGTCCGTCTACGATGGCAACGGCATCATGTCCGGAGACTTCTCCGGCATCGACCAGAGTCACAACATGTACAACCAAGGGAACCTCCAGCATGGACTTCCGCATGCCTACGCCATCGCGGCCGGGCCGACGAGCATGGCGAGCCCAAGCACAGAGGCGACCGCCAGCCCGCAGAATCCCGCCATGGCCGATGGCTCGCCGGGTAACTTTGGCAGCAGCATGCCCCCGGTATCCACAGCACCGCGGATCAAGCCAAAGCAGCACAAAGCGAAACAGGATAAGTCTATCCTGGGGAAGCGACAACGGGACTCAGCCTCAATATATGAGAGTGTCAAGGAGCCATACCCTTACACCACCGGGTTCCACAACATGGTCTCTATCCTGCGCAAGCGACTTCCGCTCAACAAGCTGCTGCGCATCGCCAGGGCCCTGGGAGAAATTCGGCCGTCGTTCATCGCGTCGACGAAGGATCTGACGCGCGAGGATCTAGTGTTCATGGAGAAGTGCTTCCAGCGGACCCTCGTCGAGTTTGACGATTTCCTCCAGCACTGCTGTGCCCCGACTATCGTGTGTCGGCGGTCAGGGGAGGTCGCAGCGGTCAATAAGGAGTTTACGGCTCTGACAGGCTGGACGAAGGACGTCTTATTAGGCAAAGAGCCCAATAGACACGTGCACATCCGCGCATCCAACGGCGGGACGCAGGAGGCCGATGGTCTCTCGCGACCCGATGCCACGACGGCGCCACATCTAAAAGACGCAACAACCACCGAAGCCACGCCCAGACGACCCCAGCCTGTCTTCCTGGCCGAGCTGCTGGACGACGACAGCATAGTCGAGTTCTACAAGGACTTCTCGCAGCTGGCGTTTGAAGACTCGCGCGGCAGGGTGCAGAGGAGCTGCCGGCTGGTCAAGTACCGGACGCAGGCGGACCTGGACAAGGCGCCCTCTGCGGCGGGGCAGAAGGACCCTCGCACGGGCATGCTGAGCAACCGGGTCACCACAATTGATGGGGAGCACGGCATTTCGCGGATCGAGCAGGATGGTAAGGTTAGCTGCACGTACTGCTGGACTATCAAGCGGGATGTGTTTGACATTCCCATGATGATCATCATCAATGTACGTACAGGCGTCTTCCCCCNCCCCCTGTTTGCCTCCTTTTTTTTTTTTTCCTCTTTGTCATGTTTTCAGCGCTAACTAGTGTTTTCTAGTTCTTGCCGAGGAACTATCCGAACCAAGAACCGCCTCAATTAGCGGTCTGAGTCCCCGAGACGAGTTTTCTAGAATACTGCATTTACACGGACGATTTGGTTTTATTGTTCTTTGGTTTTTTTTCCCCTGGTTCCTGGGTTGTTTTGCTTATCCGCTCTTGGGAAGAATGGGTTGGATATGGGTTCTCCCCTCTTGATGAGGGTCGACGACGAACGTACTATTGGCAAAGGGGTTCATTTGAAGTGTTTTCATTGCCCGGGCTTCCGCGTGCGACTTTGGGCGGTATGGAAGGGGTTATGAGCGAGGTGAATACAAGATACCCACAATCAAAGTGGCAGTTGGCACACACGTGGCAGTAAAAGGCCTTTCCTCTGCACCCTCGGTGAGTATACGCGACATATTCGCCAAGGGTATCATCTCCTCCATTGTCTATCTTCGACAAAAACATCGTCACTCTCCCGCATCTATAAAGGTGTCACAAGCCAGTCCACATCCAACGTTCCATCTACATCAGCAACCTCACCACCATTCCCCTCCCCATCCTTCACCACAACGCCCTTCCTCGGCGCCCACCCCTTCCTCGCGAGACTCTTTCTCGCAACCTCACAGTCAAAGTTGATATCCGCGACGAGTGCCTCGAGGGTGGTGTAGTCGAGCTCTTCTCGCACATAGCCGAGGATCAGGAGGCGCATGTGGGAGCCGTAGAAGTCGGCGTCGAAGCGGTGGAGGATGTGGACCTCGGCGCTGCGGATGGTGTTTTTGTAGAAAGGGTTGTAGCCTATGGACATGACCATTGGGAAGATGCGGAAGCTGGCGGTGGGCGGGTGGGAGCTGCTGTCGGGGGACGGGGAGGTGGTGGTGGGAGTGGGAGGGTGGGAAAGGGAGGCGTAGCCAAAGTAGACGCCGGACTTTGCGTCTGCGATCCAGGGAGTTGTGGATTCGTCGACGGGGAGGTTGGCGGTTGGGATGCCGAGCTGTGAGTGTAGTTGTGTGTTAGTGAGTGCTCGGGACGCCATGCGCATCGGGGATGGGGTGACTCGCCTCCTTGGACCCCCGGCCGAAGCCAGAGATGACCTTGCCCTCCATCTTGAGAGGGTACGGAGGTGAGGGGCCGGCGTCGTCGCCGACGATGCTGGGGCGTCCGGCCGACATGGTGATGGGGAGCCGTTCGAGCGAGCGTGTGTTGCAGGCCCCTGGAGGGGAGTGAGAGGGCACGATGGGCGGAGTCTTGCGTGTTTTTTTTTTTTTTTTTTTTTTTTTTTTTTTGTTTTTTCTTTGTTGAAGAGACGGACCGGATTGAAACTGGGATGCGATCCCAGTGGTATGACGGAGCGCTAGAGTCGAAGGGTCTAGAAGTGCGTGAAGCAGGCAAATGCGAGTTTGAATGATGGGTTGGGTGTTGTGAATGAGGGCGTTTCGTGGCCGTGAGGACAGAGAGCGGGTGATCCCAGTCGATTTTAGATCGCGAAAGTGAGTGAGGATCGATCGGCTTGGTGGGGGTTGTGGTGTGTGTGGTGTTATCGGGGAGGGGTCCGTTCCGAGGCCGAGGGGTCTCCGGTGGTTGGATCTGTAAACCCAGCCAGCCCGCCCACCGGGACACGAGTCGGGTCCTCTGACGCTCCGACCATGCGCATATCATTGGGTTCTGCGTATTATGGTTTTAGTTTCTAATTGTAGATATTTTGGGAATTTTGAAATTACATGAGTTTCATTTTATACCGCGTATTCTGGGAACAATGGCAGACTTTAGTACGAGCGGAGTGAGAACGGTTGTAGATGGATGGACATGCCATGCATGGAATCTCACAGATCACCAAAGAGCACCACTCCCAAAACACACCGAAACTCATGATCAGCCACCTAGACCTTCTCATAATATATTGGAACCGTCATTATCACTACAGGAAGTAATTCGCAAAAAAAAAAAAAAAAAAAAAAAAAAAAAAAAAAAAAAAAAAAAAAAAAAAAGAAATATCCACACCGTGATGTAACATCCCGTTGTACAGCATGACATGTATGAGACGCCGTGTGGTGACCGCTGTTCCATCGCACAAGGCGTATGTTGCTGCCGAGATATGCTGGGTCTGTCATGATGGTTGGTACAGGTAAAGGGGACGCCTCTCCTCGCATGCTGTCCGGGTATCTGTATGTATAAAGAAGGAAACGGAATGCCAAGAGGCGGAATGATAGTACAGAGGGGTGTGCGTGCGACCCTGGCCGTTCGCACCACCCGCTTTTTGAGTTGCGATGATGTCTGCATTTTGGAGACCTACCACCTCTTGTCGGTCATACTCTTATTTCTGCGCCTCCTCCTGGCCCTCAGGCTTGGTTTCCGCCTTGGCCTCGGACCGGCCAAGTTTGAGGATCTCGTTCGTGTCGACGATCCAGTACTTGCTGGGGGCCTTACCCTCGGCCGCGATCTGGGCAGCCTTGGCCGCAGCTCGGCCGATAACATCCGCCTCCTGACCCAGCGAGTCCTTGAGTCCCGGCGACAAGGCCCCAACCCCACGTACAGCCTTCTGGAGCATCCACTCCAGCGTCCGCGCCTTCTCGCGCTGTCCGAGGATCATGGCCGGCTTCACGATGACGGCGGTCTCAAAGTCAAGCTCCTTGATGGCGTCCTCGACCCCATTCTTCATCCGGGCGTACGGCATGTACGTGTGGCCGGGCCCGCGCGTCCCGGCGGAGGAGACGAAGACGTAGGTCTTGGCGCCGGCCTCCTTGGCGGCCCTGGCGATCTCGACGTTGAGGTCGTGGTCGATCTTCCACTGCTGCTGGATGCCGCCGGCCTGGGCGCGGGTGGTGGCCAGGGCGCTGATGACGACCGAGGGCGGCGGGGTGAGCTGGGCGAGGGCGGGCGCGTACTTTGTGGTGTCGGATTCGATGATGGCGTTGAGGGTCGCGCCGGTCGATTTGGGACTGCGCCGTGTGATGGTGTGGACGGTCTGCCAGAAAGAGTTGGGCCCCGCGAGGAGCGCGGAAAGGATGTGCGATCCGGTTAGGCCGGTTGCGCCGTAGAGGGCGACAGACGTGGGCGTAGTAGACGACGACATGGCTGCTGGATAGATGGTGGCTGTAGAGATGTATGGTTCTGGTTGGGGGGGGCAAAGATGATGAGAGGAGGAAGACGAGTCAGAGCGAGGTGCGATGATTGATTGCTAGGTAAGTACTAACCTAGTAGCTCTACTAGTAGTAGTGCCTTAGGTAACTGGGGATTGATGGAGGCTTGCAGCCGGAGGTAGGGAGGATTACGTATCTACTTAGGTGTACGGGTTAGCTCAGGCGACAACTAGGTGACGCACAAGCTGTAGGTAGCCCATCTCGGTTCCACTAGGTAGTATTCAATACCGGCGTAACCCAAAGAGATGAATTAGGCCGTGATGAGCTTATGGTAGTTAGATCGATGTCGATTCGAGAAGCTCGGACAGCTGCACCTCGGGACGCACAGGCCCTGCAAATTGCTTGCCTGCAGAAATATGGGGCCGCTCTCCGAGCGAGCCCCGCTACCCTAAGGCACACCTCACTACGTAGGTACTCAAGAGCTGCCGTCTGCAGTGCCCCTCAGGCGACACAGCTTGCGACGACATCTCTGCCTGCCCACGACCCTAACGACGAGAGGACCGACCAACTTGGGGTGCCATCTAAATTAATTCGTTCCTCAGAGATTTACTTCTCCCCTCGCCTCGTGCGCCATCTTGTACTACTCCTCGGTCATCCGCCCACCATGACCACTCAGTACGAAGGTCCGCTCCCGCCATCGTCCTCCCGTCTTGCCCCTCCAGAGCTACCACAGCTAACCTAACAACAACACGCACACACGTATAGTCGAGCACAATGTCAAATTCACCGAGCCCAGACGCACGCGCCGCGTCGACATGGCCTCCTTCTTCTCCCTCCTCAACCAGATAAGCTCGCCCTCGGGCACCCAGACGCCCCAGCAGAACCCCCACGCCACGCCCACCCCCGTCGACGCCGCCGCCCTCTTCCGCATGCTCCAGGACCAGCTCCTGACGCTGCACACCACAGCACCCACGCCCGACAACCGCGACTTCCTCGAGCAGCTCATCTCCTCGCTCGAGCAGGACATCAACGACCCGCCCTCCACGCTGCGGGGCGTCAGCCAGGAGTTTGTCGACACGCTCGATCGCGTCAACCGGAAGAGGCTGAGGTCGGAGGATGACTGTGCCATATGCAAGGTCCCCTACCTTGAGGATGAGTGGTGCCTTGTCGTTGAGCTGCCTTGCAAGGGGAGGCATCGCTTCGACCTTGAGTGCGTGGGGCCTTGGCTGCGGAGCAAGGGGACGTGTCCCATGTGTCGGGAGGAGATGGGCAAGAAGAAGGAGATACCCGTCGTGGACGATGAGGAGGATGAGGATCCTGACATGCTCTATGCTTGATCCAAAGGTACAAGCAGAGTGCTCCGTATGATCATTAGTAGTCAGCATGGGGTGGGTGGCCTGGCGTCGAGGAGTTTCAGTGACGGAGGACACGCATCTGGGTCAGGGAACGTTTGAGCATTTGCGACAGCTTACTTATCTATGGGAGCGCGGATGATTAACAACAGTCTACAACATCATATCCTCGTATCTTTCTCATCATTTACCGCATTCACTCCTTCAGCGACTTTATCGTCTCAGCCGCCTTGAGCGCCTTATCCTTGACCCCCTCCTCCCCACCCGCCTCCTTTCCCAGCGTCTCCAGCCGCTCTCCCCAAAACTGCCACCTCTCCGCGTTCAGACCCGGCTCTCCCCTGAAGAGCTTCCCCGGCCTCAGCGCCCTCTTCCCGGCGTCGTCGAGATCCTCCGGCTCGCGGGCCTTCTCGTTCAGCACCCGGCTCGCGTGGATGATCCACTCGTGCGCGACGGCGAGGTGGGCGTCCCGGGCTACCTCGTTCTTGGGCTCGTCCTCGAGGCCCTCGCGCAGGGCCCAGATGGCGAAGTTGTCCCATGATGTGATGGATGCACCGAGGAGGCGGGCGGCGAAGGAGTTGAGGTTGAGCCAGGACTCGATGGCGGCGTTGTCCCCTGAGCTGTTGTCGAATTTGGGGGTGACTTTGGAGCACATCCGACTGTTAGCATATTCCACATTGCGTTGCCTGCTACTAGTAGTAGTGCAGCATCATAACTGGATCAACATTTACTGACAGTTCCAGGCCTCCCTCATGCACGGTCCCAGCATGGACAGGTCACTCCATACGGCCGTGTCCTTGCGCCACACCTTGGCCCTGCCCCTATCGCGTCCCTTGAGCTTGCCCACGGCGCTGACGAGGAGCTGCTGGCGCGCATCGTCATCGGCCGGGACGCGCTTGGCGAGCTCGATGTAGAAACTCCACAGCGTCCAGAAGTAAGACTCGGCCTTGTCGTCCGAGGCATACTCCGAGGCGTACAGCTCATCGATGGAACCGGCTATGGACTCGGCCGTCTGCGCGGTGGGCGCGGCTGTCGAGTTGAGGGCCTGGTCGAGGATGTCGGCGAGCTTGGACTCGATGGCCGTGGTCGATGGGGGCTGCTGGTGTCGCTCGACGAGGGGCTTGACATCGATTGCCTTGGAAGTCATGATGATTGTGGTGGTGTTCAAACAGATGTTTTGCCTTATATCACGGGGCGTAGAGTGGTGACGTCGCGGGGGCTGGTGGACGATGGCGGCGATTCCCGACCGGGGGGATGGGTACCGAGTCTGAATCTCTGGCCGAGCGTTGCTGGAGGAGGGAAGGACATACCGACGCCGGCAGATGTCAGCCTGCTGGCGGCGAGCTGTCCGTCCCAGCACCTTCCAAGGCAGCTGCTGCTGGCCGTCGTGCTTGCGACGACTGAGCGGGCTGCTTGAAGCGGACAAGATCATCTGCAACATGTGCGTCAGAGGGCGGACCCCGTTGGAGATTGTCTGCCCTGTGTGTGCGGGGTGGTGGGGCCCAATCACTGCAGCAGTACCTAGATGAGGGGGGACACGCCACGATTTATCTGCCGGGCAATCATCAGGAGCGCGCAAACATAAGTAACCTTACGGAAGGTACGGTCAAATTGGAAGCACGAGCAGCTACATGTACTGTAATTAAGCCCCTAGGTACCTATTGAGAGGGGTCAGTACCAGGTACTTATCCACCCACCCACATTAGCTGCTGCGAGACCGATTCCCTGCGAGAAACCAAACGCGCACAACCGCACCAGATATCGTACCTTCCTCTCTCAAGGGCATGCTGTCGAAGCTTGAAATGATTAGCCAGGTACATTATCATGTATGTCAGATACCTCCCTACATTACCTAGGTAGGTTCAGACAAGTTGTCTACACCCACACTTCAATTTCCGGAAAACGAACCTAACCCAATTAGCGGCCTACCTAGGTAATTATTGGATTCTGGTTTAGTTGAATAGACTCACTTCCAAGGAATATGTCAAGAAGACAAGTATCCTCCGCAGTTTTCTCTACCCCAGCCTCCCATGTAAAGCCGTAGCGAAGCAGGACCCCAAGATTCCTGACTTGATCTATCGCCGTGCATGCCTGATCTTCAAGGGATTCCCCGATTTCTGCAAAAAGAGCCCTTCGAAAGAGCGTCCGTGAATGAGAAGTGTCATCTCCGCCATAGTATGTCCAACCGCCAGGTCCGCTCCAACCAAGGACATCTTCCAGTCCCCAGAGCGCCATCCCGAACGGTTCAATGGCCGCATCTGCCCAGTCCACGATGCCCGTGACATGGCCTGTGTCAGGATCAACCAATATGTTCATGTTCGAGAGGTCCTTGTGTGTCAAAACCCAAGGTACTTGGCTGATGGCATGGGCCATGCCATTCTGAAGGCGTTCAAGTATAGGTGTGAATCGAGCGGGCAGCGCGCGGAGGAGTGTCTCGAGCTTGGTATGGTAAAGATGCATCACACCATGGTCCGGGGCCTGGGCGTTTTTCCATGAGTCGGCGTAGAATCTATAGGATAATGTTATCAACTAGTAGTATTGAGAAGAGAAGTTCAGGGCTAGTATTTCCAGCGACATACCTAGCCATGCCGGTTATGGTGGCCTCTTGTTTGGCTGGTGTGAGACTGCCGACTGTGAACAGATAGCCGGTGCCAGGGAGTGCCTCCATCAGCCAGACAGTGACAGAAGACTTGACCATGAGCCCATGGTACGTCGTGGCTGGGGCCAGGGAGCCATGGATTCTTTTGGCGAGCTCGACCGTTGAAATGTCGAGAGGCGAATCTTTGGATCGAAACTGGACGATAACGCCCGAGTTGGCCAGGAGCGTGTAGCTATGATATCCCTGCCAAGGCATCGCCGTCACTATGCTACTGGTGAGCCTCTGAGCATATGCATCGCAAGCTTCTTGGGTGACTTCATCTTGCGTTGTGAATAGATCCGACATTGCGCATGATATGATGATGATACCAACGCTGAGATTCACGGGTTGTATTGGGAGAACGAGTGGTCGTTTCTGTGTTCATACTCTTCGTACGAGCCGGACCAACATCACAAGGCTCAGAAGCTCTCATGTATTGCATAATTAAGGATGTAGAGCCGGATAATTCGCATTGCGGGGTTCATACGCGCAGTTCGAGGCTGTCAATGTCTCAGCGCTATACGAGAAGAGCAAGGTGTAACTACCAGTCAAGCTACACGTATTAATAGTTGATAATCTTTGTTCAACAAAGTATTCCACGTGATAAGGGTATTGCGTCTAGGTCAAGCTTTGTAACCACGTATTTACCGGCAACGCGAGATCTTCGTCCAGCAATCACGCAATGGACATCTTCATTCCTCCGTTGGCACAGATGACACTGCCCGTCGTCCACCCACTCTCCTCGGAACACAGCATGTCGATAGTCCCCGCGATCTCCTGGGTGAAACCCGGCCGGCGCCCACCCATCGACCCCCGAACGATGGAGTCGAAGCGCTGAGCATCCTCGCCTGCCATGGCCAGCACGTCCTCCTCGCCGTCATACTCAGCCAGGGGTGCGGCGTCGACATAAGGCTGGTTGATGCGCCAGAAGGACTCGCCCGCGTTGGCGTACATATCTCCCCACGCCGGCCCCGGGTTGACGCAGTTGACCGTGGCGCGCGACGCCAGCTCGCGACTCCAGGTGCGCGTCATGGCCTCGATGGCCGCCTTGCTGCCCGCGTACACGGCTTGACCCGGGTACCCGATGGACGAGGAGACGCTCGACGTGCTGACGATGCGGCCGGAGCGGTCTGCGGGCAGGAACGGCGCCACAGCCTGCGTGAGCAGCAGAGGGGCCAGCACGTTGACGTCGTAGACACGGTTGAACTCGGCGGCGTCGATGGCCCCCTTTTTCGGGTCGTTCATGAACTGGTTGGATGATACGCCGGCATTGTTGATGAGGATGTCGACCTGGAATTTGGCATCGGGCGGGCTGTAAGATGCGAACAGACTGCGTGCGGCGTCGACGATCCTGGTCGCTGCCTCGGCGGGCCGGGAGAGGTCGGCTTGTACGAGGGCGCAGTGGACCTTGTGCGCTTCTGAGAGTTCCTTGGATAGCTGTTCTGCCGCCTGCTTGGAGGAGTCGGATGTGAAGGCGAGGAGGAGGTTGCAGCCTTTGGCTCCGAGACGTCTGGCCACGGCAGCGCCGATGCCTTATCGAACTCGATCATCGTGTCAGTGGATTCTGCCCTTCGGATATCTTCCCGGAAGGTGAGTCCCGGGCGAGGGGTTGGCAAGAGGCTGGACGTACCACGTGAAGCGCCAGTCACGATGCCCAGCTTGGAGTCGTACGGGCGAGCCATGTTGTGTCAAACACACGATTCTTCCGTGGGAGCTGAATTCTTTTTAAAGGTTGCAGACCGCAGAATCACCACGTAAGACGAGATTTTATTTTATTTTCTTAATCTCGGCCGGAGCCAGGTGGACAGCACGATTAATCCGGGCGGATTGGGCATGGTGGTCACATCGTGGGGTTCTCCGGTGGAGGAGGGGAGACGGAAACAAGCGCTCCAGTCACACCGATCTATCCTTCAGAGGCTCAGGTAATTCCGTTGAGTTGAGGTCATGCGACCGGCGAGATGGCCGAAGAGCGGAGCGGGGTACTTAACTAATAAAAGGCCGAAGCTGTTCATGGCCGTGTCAAGAGTTGCTCGAAGCCGACGCCGGGCCCCACCATTGTATTTTTAATGTTTACTGTCCGGGTCATTGCAAAGGGATACCGACTGCGGACGCAGAGCTCCTTTTATTCGAATACATATATATATATACATATATATATACAAAAAAAAGATGTGTCCCGCCTATGTTCACTTATTGAACATCAGGATAGGCCATACATTGAGACTGATATGTAGTACATTATCACATGTGTCTCTATTTGATCGATGCCTAGTTTCGCAGTAATGAAGGTGCCACGGGTGAACCCAAGAGCTGAAGCTGGGAATGACGGGCCCTGGCAGGTATTCCGGCGGGTGTACGGACTAGGCAGAGCATAGACTCGGTCGTCGGGGTTCATCGATCCCGGGCTCCATTGCCCGTAATGGCCAAACAGACGAATGGCCAAACAGACGGAGAGAGAGGTTCATACACAGCTCTCTATAAATCGAGGTACTTTTCTCGAAAGACAGCTCTTGATGACCTGACCCACTTCCGACCCATCCTCATTTCTGCAAATCAAGTCTTCTTATTCTTCGGCGCGCTGTGGCCCCCACTGGCGCCACCCTTCCTAACCTCCTTGCCAGGCCCCTTCCTGGGCGGCGTATTGTCGTCGCCAAGCGGCTTGCTGACCTCGTGGTTGGCGCCGCTCACTTCGAGCGGGTTCCCAGGCTCGGGCCCCGCGCCGGCGGTCTCGAGCTCCTCCTCGGGGCTCGTCTTGTGGCGGTTGAAGGCGGCGTCCTTGTTGGCGGCGACGTCGGCGTCGCGGGCCGTGTTCGTGTTATGCGCGCCGCCGGGGCGTAGGGATTCGCGGTCCTGGTCGTCCTTGTAGGGGTAGCGCAGGGCGCTTGTGGCGTGGTAGGAGCGCGATGCCAGGCGGGCGGCCGCGGAGGTGGCTCCGGCGGCGGCGTATATAGGTAGTCTTGCGGGGATCATAGTTGAGTTGCGTTGGAGAAGTTTGGAAATAGTCGGCAGGTCAATAGGGTCACGGAAGACCGTCCGGTTTTGTCAATTCATCTCTCAATGAGTTGAAAGCCGGAACTGAGGTCATTGCTTGGTCATGGTTGACACCAATTGGTCCCTGACGTCATCGATGTCATTGGAGAACTGGACGAACCATGTCAGCGCTCCCACAATGGAACTTGGAAATTACTACAGGTACTTACTACCTGTACCTGAATTAGTGCCTAAGGTAGCATAGGTAGCCATCTAAGAAAGGTGGTGATTAAATTGACTGCCATCTGGACTGCACCTCCTATATCCGTGCCTAGCTACGTGATGCATTGCTACAAGTATCTCTGCTGACATTCGTAGGTGGCGAGCAGGCATTTCCACACCAAACACTGTGTAGTGTAAATCGCGACGGTCTCAAAACTAGCAACAACAACAACGACACATTTCAAAGATCGCAGTTGGGATAGTTCTGAAAAGGAATATGCCTCGTGTGAGGCGGTACACATCATCGGGCCTAATGACCTATTCTCATTCTCGTCCCTACTCCCGGGTAGGCCGCTGGAAGCCGGGGGCCAGATGCATCGGCAGACAGTGCCGGGAGATCATTGTGTCTACCGTTCGTACGTATTCCGTAGGTACGTCCGTACGGTCGAGCATAACAGATGTCTCAGAATTTTTTTTCCCTAGACAAAGAGTAGGACAACGTCCAATCACTTGGGAGTCAACTCATCCCAAATACGCATGATAATGTGGCGAAGCAATTCCATCGGCCCCAGCCTTCGACCTGGGAACCCTTGTCTACACGTGTTTCAAGGCGGCCGATGGTGGTGGGAAGAGAAAGGAGGATCGGTGTCCGTACGTAAGTACCCGTACTTACTGTAAGTACGAGTATGTACATTGCAGCTGACCGCACCCTACCGGTCGTCGTCGGCACACGGTCTGCGGGGTGCTGGACACATTGGATGCTGGCTCGAGATAAACGGTCAGTGGCATCGAAAAATCTGTAGGAGTATCCCCGGATGGAGAGGCGGCGATTATCACATGTATACGTAGGAAAATAGGCCAAGCTTGCCAAGATGCAGAATGCGTACGAATATATCCTGCTGTACATGGGTTGTATGATTTTCGGGAGTACGTAGCATCAACCCGCATAAGTACTGGGCTCGTACATAGTACTCGCATATACCAGATGCAGATGGCGGGAGGTTGGGAATATCTACTAGCAGTGTACAGTTCGGCCGAGTGTATTCAACACCGGTACACGTAGATACGATCATCCTATAATCGTAGGCTGCTGCTGCATCTCAAGACGCGGATCAGTCAGTGCTGCTCTGCTACCTAAACTGTGGCAGTGTCGTCCGGTAGTACCCGTAGCCCGTCTTAGACTCTTGGGCTCAAAATTCTGGCCAAGCTCGATCCAGGAACTGATCTGTAATGTGAGCCGTCATCTCATGCGGAGGCTTGTGAACAATTTCGTTTTGCCATCAAATGTCCGCAAGACACCGGCCAAACACGAACAGCATGGTCGGGACGGCACAGAGAGACCACAGCGGGCAAGGACCGGGACCGGGAGCAAGCATGTGCGACGGGGGGTCCTATGCTGGGGAATTGGGGGCCGCGGGGGTGGGCTGGTCAGGTTAGGGTCAACGGGTCTGTACCCGTACTACATAGTAACGTTAGTACTGACCTGAGGTTAGTGCCCTACCCCCATTTTCCTGCGAGGCGGCCGGGCAAGCCGGGAGTGAGGGGCGAGCACAGAACACCGGTACGGTTGGCCGTTGGTTGATCCGGGCGGTGGAGAAACGATGAACACGAATCTGGGTATAAATGAACCGTACCTTGTGATCCTGTGTCCTTTATCCGTACGGATACTTGAGAACATGACAGACTCGACGGCACGATCATGAGTACGGAGTTCTGTACATATTCATGTACGAGTGCATTGGTAGCTGTAAAGGACCCCACACCATCCCCCCACTGGTGGTGATGGGCATCCCCTGCATGGCCCTGGGGCTTGAAAGGGTCCGCGATTGGTTGGCCAATGAAGGATGGAGCATCTAGGGGCCGCGTGACCGCCTCTCAGGGACCCAATTAACCCGCACTGGCTTTGGCGTTAATGCGGCCACTAGCTGACAGCTTAGGTATTAGTCCGGATGGATAGGAGTGTCCGCTGCCGCCATGGGGTTTCACAGCATGATAGAGCGCACGGAATATTAACCAGCACTAGGTACTAAGGTAATATTGGCTTGCAAGTAAGATACATGCTTACTATCAGGTAGTACAGACGTGCAGGAAGGAGGTAGGTATTCCCCATTCCCACGTGTACTTGCGTGCTAGTCGAGATGCAGAGCTACTACATAGTACCCAGTACTAGTGGTATTACTAGTACTAGGTATGTACATTGTACGCAACCCCTGTCTACATACGGACGTATACTCGCAGTACCTCCATCGACAACAGGTCAGCCACCATAATGACTCGCTCCAGCCTCGACATCGCATACTGAGCCCAGCCGTGTTAGCGCAACCGCCGCACCGAGGGATGGCCGGATTTTTTTGGAGGGTGGCGGGAGAGGGTGGGGGGGGGGGAGGGGGAAGTCGTCGGCCAGAACTGAAGCCACCCTCGGCTGGCGTGCCGTTGGGAACAATCGATCCCCCTTCTTCCGGACAGACATGATGGACCAAGCGATGGATACTACGAGTAGTAGTGCGTGGTGCCCCATCCATCTACGAGTCCAGTACATCGTATGTCGCCTGCACCGTGCCTGCCGCATCAACAAGAGGCAAGACGACGAGCCTTAAATGCTCTTCTCCGGAGCCACTCTAAACGTGTGTCGATACATCTGTACTGCCCACTATACCTAGTACCTAGTGTGCACCCTTCTGCAGGATATTCATCATTTTGCTTTTGCGTTTAGCGCCCGTTAAGGCCTCGTTTCACCCCTGCACACTCTATCGTACCTAGACTAGTGCTCCTCCTCTTCCTCGTGCTGAAGTCTGAACTCTGAAGAGAGGCAAACAGGGTGCGTACCTCAGCAAGTTCAGCAACCCGCCCCTTGTGTATGTATTCCGTACTCGGTAACGACAGTTGTGAATCCGCACTCGTCGGTTCTCCGCCTCCTTTGGGACGGTTGAATGCTGGCCCAGAGCCCGCAGACAGGGCTGGTCCCTTGGATGGATGGTACAGGCCATGGCAGTACTAGTAATTCAGTACACTACTAGTACGAGTACAGGTACTCTTATCCGTACATCCAAGGGACAGGGCAGTGCGGGAGTGTCGACGGTCGAGGGGAAAAGTGCCGCTGAGGTTCCAGGTTCTCGGTTCCCTGCGTCCGGTGTTGGCAGCCGGGCTGTCCACTGTGCATGGCCTTGTCGGCCTCCTATCACGCCTCCTTTAAGCCACAGGGCTACTTTTCATGCTACTGCGGGGGATCCCTTCCACTGCATGTCCACTGCATGTCCACTATCAGCCGCAACTGTAGTACGAGTAGTTACGCTGTGCCCCTGGGTGCCCCCCGCCCCAGCATACCTGGTACCTGTATGTCCGCAGTTTAACAACTCCTCCCCGTTCCTTCCTCTACCAGCCGTCCATCAATCCGCGGCTGCTCCTTCCTCTTGCTCCTCCTCCTCCTCCCTCCCAAACTCGTCACGTACTTCTTAAAAGCCTCGACCTCCAATCACTCGGGCCACTTCTTCACCCACACCTCTCGCCAATTGATTGCTAAGCCTCTCCTCCGGCCCGCCCACCCCCGGCTTTGGGAAACGTGGGATTCCAGCCAACAACGCAGCGAGCGCAGCCGAGCACCCCCCCCNCCCCCCCCCCCCCTGAAGCGATTCGACATCCAGTCCTCGTGCCTCACCTTTGCCTCGCCTCGCCTTGCCCGCAGCCCACCACCGCAGACCGGCACCTCCCTTTCCATAATTCCCAGGATAACCTGCTTTTCCGTTCGCCGCGCCCGGCACCTTCCCGACGGGAGACGCCCGGCTACTCGCGACCGCAGCCATTCAGCCTAGCGCAACCTTCGAATCAATCGTCCTGTTGCACCGTGAGGAGATCGGCAGAGGACAGGACGGCCCAGGAGCAACCTCTCTGTGGCACTTATTGGAAAACCCACCTGTCCGGCCACCTGCTGCGTCAGGCTTCCGAGAAAAGAAAACTCCGTGACCGCCCAGCCCCAGCATGGTACTCGGTTGTTCTCCTCTACGATAATTTCTGCTGCGTCGCCCTCCCTCTTCAATTCACAACATCATGGGCAACGGCCAGGGGAAGCCTATCGACTTCAACAGCGATGGTAAGCCACCTCCTCGCATCTCCGAATCCCCATTCCCCCTTTAGGCCCCGCGCTACTGTCGCCACCCCTGCGGCGGTGAACCTGTGATACACCATGTGGCGCGGCTGGAGGGTGACGTGAATTGATGATGGGGACGATGCCAGTTCTCACACGTACCTGGCCCATGGCGGCCTGGGCACGCTGCGGCACATCATGTCATCCACCCCTCGTCCCCCCCTCCCCGGAGTTGATTCCTCACACCTTGCGCCCGAAAAGGTGCCCCGAAAATGGTGCACAGCAAAGCCGAGCAATCCACCAGGTAGCTGATATTAGTTTCCAGTGAACCTCAACCATTTTCGTCTGTTGCGAGTCGTCGGCCGAGGTGCCTTCGGGAAGGTGCGTATCGTCGAGCGCAAGGACACCGGCTTGTCCTTTGCCCTTAAGTACATACGCAAAGACGAAGGTAAGCGCTTATACCTTGCGGTGCACGCTGGGCTTTGTAGGAAGCTAGCTGCTGACATGCCGTCCCCATAGTTGTCCGATCCGAGAGCGTACGGAACATTATCCGCGAACGGCGCATGCTCGAGCATGTCAACCACCCATTCATTTGCAATTTGCGCTACAGTTTCCAGGATATCGAGTACATGTACGGAACCATTTGCCGTCCCGCGATGAGACAGACGATGTCTTCGAATGCTCACAATATAATAGGTACCTCGTGGTCGATCTGATGACGGGCGGTGATTTGCGATTCCACATCTCGAGAAAGACATTTACCGAAGAAGCGGTTCGGTTCTGGGTGGCGGAGTTGGGCTGTGCGCTGCGCTATATCCATGGCCAGAATATCATTCACCGAGACGTGAAGCCCGACAATGTGCTCCTTGACGCCGATGGGCACGTCCACTTGACCGACTTTGTAAGCATGGTGGGCAAACCCCTAAGTCCCGAACGCCGCTGACGCGTAGTAGAACGTTGCATCCGACATCATCCCCGGCAAAGTCTTATCTAGCAAGTCCGGTACTCTCGCCTACCTCGCCCCCGAGGTGTATGCCGGCCAAGGCTACGATGTGCGTGCGGATTGGTGGTCATTAGGTGTCTTATTCTACGAGTGCATCTACAACAAGGTTCGTCCGACTGGCCCAACCGTTTTAGTAGGCGGAACAGAGTCTAACCAACTCTAGCGACCGTTCGAAGGCAACTCCGAAAATTCATTGAGCCAGCAAGTCCAGGCGGCGAACCCGAAATACCCAATTACGCAACCCCCCGTCTCCTTAGGCTGTCTGTACGCCATCGGCGCAGCCCTGGAGCCAAACCCGAATAAACGCATGGGCTCGACGTGGGAGAGCTTTATCTACCACGACTTCTTCAAGATCTTCGACTTCGAACTCCTCGAGCGAAAGCGGATTGAGCCCGTCTTCGTCCCCTCGTCGGATAAGACCAACTTCGATGCGACATATGACTTGGAGGAGCTCCTGCTAGAAGAAGCACCCTTGGAGGCAAGGGCGAGACGCCAGAAGCCCCGTGAGAAGCTAAAAGAGGATGCCACAGAGAAGGAAATTCGGGAGGATACTCTTTACCGGACGATCGAGAACGACTTCCGCCCGTTCGATTATACCTTGGCCGCGTACAAGAAGTGCGTATCACCCATTGACCGGCCGTACCCACAAAACGCTAACAGCAGCAGGATAACCGAGGGTGCCGGACTGGGAGAGGAACCTCAGCATGATGTATCAAATGACGGGACCGCTCAAGCGGTGACGACAGACGAGACTCGACCGGCGCATGATCTCACGGCCGCCCAGCAAGAGATGACGTCCGGGGAACATAGGTCAGGAGTGGACGGGAAGCCCATTCGACCCAACCGGCCGGCACCGCCTCTGCCAACAGCCTACCAGACCGACTACACACGGAAGGCTTCGCGGTCATCGTCCAACCGCATCACCAGCCCCACTGGCGGTGTGCAGGTGACACTAGACGGAGGTGGTAGCTGGTCTGACCTCGCTCGCCAGGATGCCACGCTGCCGACCGACGCCAACACAGTCGCCGAGGGCAAGGGCGAAGGGTCCGGCGGCATGTTCGGCTTCCTGAAGAGCAAGAAGGGGCGTAACCACAGCCCTCGTCCCAAGGAGAGGGGTGTTCTCGGCAAGGAGGGTGCTAGAGTTGTCATTGGCTAGAGCGAGAGGGAGAGTGCGTGTTCGCTTGAGGACTTGAATCGATACCCTGCATGAAGGATTTTACGAAGATATGCATCTTTTTTTTTTTTCGGGAGAGACAGGATGGGGGGCTCCTTGGGGGGACAAGACGCTCCGGCTTGGACCAAGTCCTCCGTCACCCCGCTTGTCACTATTTCCTCTCGACTTGCTAGCATTGGGCCGTTGAAAATGCCATGGCACGCACGTGGCTGGAACGAGCTGAGCAGTTGCGACGACCCCCACTCCGAACTGCCGGATGGACCGAATCCAATTCCCGCATCTCGGGATACCTAAAACCTGGAAGTTCCACCGTTGTGCCCCCACGCCAAAGGCGGGGGAATCAAGAAGCCGGCGAGCGGGCTGACACACGAACTATAATGGGGCTGTGTTACTCATTTCCTATCACTATTTTCCTTTTCTTTGCGCTGTCTGTCTATTTTTTCGATTTTATTTTGTTATGTTTGGACCTGCCTGTGGTTCGCGAGATGTTTGCGCGATGGGCCCGAAGCATGTATATATAAATAATATATATCATATCATATATCTTGCATGCAAAATGGATACTTTAGCTGAGCGTGGATTCCCCCTGTGTTTTCTTTTTTTTTTTTTTCACTTTCTTATATAATCCTGTCTCATCACCCCTCTCTCTGGGTTTCCGGGAATCTGTGTGCTCCTTTCTGGTGGGCCCTGTGTTGGGGCGTTTTTATCTCTTATTCTGGCATGACGGGAAAAGCCCCCAGATGATGAGGAGGGGAGGGTTGCGAGTTGTGGGGAACTTTGTTGGGAGGTGGCACGCTATTGTCAAACTGGCGGAGATGGCACTCATGGAGATTGGGCCCTCCTCGTCTTGACACGCTTTAGTCGTCTTCTGTATCGGCTGCCAGCAGGTCGTGGCATTGCATATGACATGGATGAGACCAAACCTGAGCCACAAGATGCGAGAGATTGGAGATTCGATTAGGACAGTCCAGTACAGATATGATATTCCCCCCCGTAGGTAGTTCCGGAACGCATGCCTATAATACGTAACCCCTGCAGCTTTGGCCGGCTGCCTTCCATCTCGTTTTCCCTGAGGAGTCCCTTGCGCTCAACCTCACCCGAGCAGCAAGTCTCCCCAGCCTCCTCCAATGTGTGCACCACACCTTTCCCCGACAGAAATCATCCTCGCCTGCACTCATCACGATTCTCATCTCATTCGTCACAGATCATTCAGCATCGCCTGCAAAAAGCAACCACCCCAGGCCGATCAAAACGGGAAAGGGCGAAGAAAAAAAAAAGACGAAGAAACCCAAAACGACCGAAATTCGGATCGTGATTTTGGCTTGTTGTCGGGCGGAAGAAGATCGAAACACCATACTCGGTGAAAAATTCCACAACGCCGTAGTCTCCGTTGAAATTTTGGGCCCCTTCCTGACTGTTGATAGCACGGGGCCACCCGCTCCTATCCCTAACCCCAAGTAGAAGTACAGCCCCGGCGCCGATCGATGAAGAGCGTCCCGTAGGACGCTCGAGATGCGAAAAGGAATTCGTCGACCATTGAAAAAAATGTCACGCGAGAAAGACGTTGCTCTAGGGCATGCCCACGCCATTCGGCTTGACATCACGGTTGACCTCGATGCCAAGAGAGGACGCGACACAGTCCGAGGACACGTCCTTGCCCATGTATTTCCTGAGTATGGTGTCAAAGTCCTGCTCGCCCACAACGGGCCCGGTGCCTGAGCACTTGGCCTTCTTTGTGAGCTCAGAACAGAGGCCGTCCAGGTCAAAGTCCCCGGATTGTGCCTTGGGGCAGGCCTGAAGTTTCTCCCTGTAGTCGGTTGTCAGTATGCTGTCACTGTTGGGAACCTGGGATTTGGGCGCATACCAGATCTGATTACAGCTCATGTTCTCCTTCTGTGGCTTGAGTAGGTCGTCGAAATCGTTCTTCTGAGCGTCTATCTCGTCGATGAGATTCTTCTTGGGCTGGGGGGCGACTGCCTTGCTAAAATTGGGACTCGGCGCCATGTTATACGGCGTGAAGAAATCAACGTCGACAGCGTCGTTGAAGTAGTCATCGAATGCTATGTTGGATGGTATGCTTTCCTGGGGGTCGCGGTACTCGTTGAAGATGTCAGGTTCGAACCCTCCATTCTGCTGGGCAAGCCAATCAAAGTTGGTGTTACTGCCGAAGTCGATGTTGGCGAACTGGGCGAACGGCTCCGATGGCAGCGACGTCTGCTCCTCGCCGATGGTGGTCATCGTCTCGACAGGCTTCGAACCCATGGGCGACTGCTGTGTGTGCGGTTCGGGCGACGTCCCGCAGGATGAGCTGGGTCCGGCATTGGAGTTTGACGAAGCCGAGGGTGAGCTGTAGTTGGCCGAATCAAGGCTAGCCCTGGAACCATTGGCCGTAGAGCTCGTCATGGACGGCGTCAAGATGCCAGAAAACTTGCTGTACTCTTCCTTGAATGCATCTTGAGATGTCTGTTGCAGATTGGGCGGCGACTTGCTGTCGTTCGTCCGGCTCTTTGTCGGACTTGTGGCCTGCTGTTGCTGCTGATGCGGGCTCATCGGCTGAGAGACGGACCCCTGCGGCTTATTCGGCTGAGGCCCAGGCAAGGAGCCAAACTTCGGGAAGTTGAACTGAAAATTTATGTCGTTGAGGTTGCTAACGGCGGAGTTCCCAAAGGGGTGCTTGCTGTGACCAGTAGGCTTTTGGTCGGGTAGCAAGGACAGTCTCTGCTTATACTGGTTGAGCTCGGTGGTCATCTGGCTGATCTGAGCACGCAGCTTGCTGTTCTCGTGATTCGCAGCTTCCGACGCCTTTGTGAGCTCCTCAACCTTGGACTCCAGGTTCTTCAAATGCTGCTCCTTCCGCTCCCTGAACGCCCGTTGAGCGGCTCGGTTCTGCGCCTTGCGCTTCTGAAGTCAATCGGTGTTAGCGAACGCCGAAGCTCAAGAGTTGGAACAAAGACAGATGGACGTACGGAGCTGGGCTCGGATGTGAGGGGCTTACGCCCAGGCTTCTTTGGCACCTTGTCGGCGCTCTCACGGCGCTTGGGGTCGTTGCCCTCAGTCTCATCATCGGGGTGACTGCGCTTCTCATTGCCATCACCCTCGGCGGACTCTGACTTGGCCGACCCGGGGAGGTCACCGATCATCCTGGGCTGGTCGTCGGCGAAGGAGAAGTCAAAGCTCGAATCGCCCACATCATCATAGCTGTAGTTGTCCAGGTAGGGACTTTCCTGAAAGCTCTGACTGGCGCCGTTCATTGGAGAGGCTTGGAAGGAGGTGGGGGAGAGGGAGAGGCCATTTCCTCCGGATCGCGACGAACCGGCGCCCTGTGCACGGTTGGAGTTGAGCGCGGCGAAGAGCAGAGTCTGCTGCTGCGGTGTCAAGAGGAAGTTCGGTGGCAAAGAACCGCCAGCGCCAGCTGAAGCCATCGCGACTTGCAGTTGGAGGTTGTTATGTAAAGGTCAAACGAAGCGAGCAACAGGAGCAGGACGGTGCAAGACAAATGCTCAGCAAGACGCGTTTTGCGTCAGCCTGGCGATCGCAGATCGAGGGGGCCGGATATTCGGAATTAAGTGACAAAAGATGACGGGGGGTCGGACAGACCCTACGCCGCAGTGACTGCGGGGCCGGGAAGAAAGGGAAACGTGGTCCAGACAGCAGGAAAACACCAAGGAGTTGCGAGGGGAGAGACGAAGATTCGAGATATAGGAGGTAAACTAGGAGGCTAGACGCCGTTCGCGATTGATACGGGAGGTATGGGATGTCGAAGGAGTGGCGGATTGGCGCTGGTTGGGGGAGTCGGATATTGGTCCCAGGGTCTCCGCCCAGTAGGTGGTGGGGTGGCAAGTGGCAAGGTCGGAGAGAGACCGATGCTTGCGCGGGAACTTCTAAGTGGTTCCGGTGTCCAGATATCAAGGACACACACACAATGCAGTTGTGTCGAGACGATTTGGTGGAGGAAGAGAATACTTGTCGCCTGGTGACTGTGGTTGTCTGGTCTGGTTTGGGGGCAGGTGCAACCCGTCAGCATTGGCAAGGGCAGGAATGTGAATTTGTCAGCTGTGAGCAATAGCCCGCTCCCCGCTGACGACGGAGCGATTCTACCGGTGTCTGCTGGTGCGTGCGGGGTGGGGCTCGTTCAACAGAATCGAACAATCTAGGTATCGCTTCACTGGGACATTGCCATTGGCCAGCGACGACTGATGCCGTATCGGCATCACCGGAGTCCGGGAGCCCTGGGAACGACGGCTCTGAGCACGCAAGCACGGCTTCGGTGTGCAATTACCAGCGTGTAATAATGGCATGCCGCGCCCTTCGACACCCACCTCCACCACTCCCCCCGGTCACGCCGCCCATCCATCCTCACGCTCATCGCGTGTCTCGCCATGGCCATTTGTCTGCTACTCTGCTCTCTCTGTCCGACTCTCGTTAATCGTCTAGCCTGTCTCATACCTTGTGGAGAGACTACGGTACTCCCTATATATTGGCACAACACCCAGATTCGGCATCATCGCATTCATCGTTTCCTCCATTCCGAGTCCCCATCGCAGCACCAGCCAGTGCCCCGGATCCGGGTGGCGCCACACCCCGGCTCACGCCGACCGTGCGATTCTCGCTTAGAATTTCGCCCAATTGAAGGTCGAATCTCCATTCCAGTGTCACCATGCGCACCGTGACACCGGGACCGGAGCGCCCAGCCTAGTACATGGTACACATACGGAGATTGCTCCACCGTCCGCTTCGAAGCGCCTAGAATCGACTCTGCAAGTTCCTTCCCTGTATCCAGAACACCCTTACTGCCAAATTTAGCGGGCCTGGGACTATTTAGATCTGCCGTCCCTGGTTATAGTACGGGGTCTATGGTCAGCTTTACCAGTCACTTGCTGGCAGATGCTGAGCCCGCCATTGTCAAACCCGCTCTGCTAACCGCCAGAAAAATGCCATGCTACACAGAGAGTAGTCATAACCGTGCTTATAGCATGTATGGCCTGGAGCTTGTGAATTCGTGAGTACAGCATGTCTCCAGCGACGTAGTAAGTTCAACGCAAACATGCAGGTAGCCTGCTAGAATTGTACCAGCTGTGTGCAGCATGGTATCAAGTCTCGTGATAGACATGTAATGGGCGTAGGCACACAAGGCGTGGTACATGCCAGCTCTCTTAAAACGGATGCCACGACATTCGAGGTTAACAATGGCGACAAAGAAACGTTGAAGTTTAGTATGTATTATATTGGTGCAATTGTCTATGAGGTTTGGGTATCATCAGACATCCACAAACTGACAAGTACCGTCCCATTGAAAGTCCATATCCCCAACATCCCAAGAGTCTTATGCTCGCTAGTGATACACAGGTTGACAATCGCTTAGGCCTTGGCGACCTTCTTGTGGGCCTCAGCCTTGCTGTCGTGGCCGGATTCCTCGAACTTGTCGCTCAGGGCGTCCTTGGCGGCGGTGGCACTGCGAGATGTTTGTCAGTCCAGATGTTCCACGATCGGGAGTACTTGAGGGGACTTACCGAGTACCGATGGGGACGTTGCCGTCCTTGGCGACCTCCTTGTTGGCCTCCTTGCTGGCACCAGAGGCGGCGCCCTGGACCGTCTCGGAGACGTAGTTGAAAGCCTGCTTGGCGGACTCCATTGTGACTTGAGTTGGGAGTGAGATGTGTGTTGGTTGTTGAGTGGTTTGATTGATTGTGAAGTTGTTGGGCTTATAGTTTTCGATGGTTGGTGAGGAAAGAAGAAACTGTCATTTGTAGGGGAAGAAGGGGATTTATATACTCGTCGTCTCGAGATCGACGGGTTCCTGGAGATGGGGACCCTCTATCACGGGTAGGGTCATTGTCGGACAGCTCGCTGCCGAAGCTTGCCAATGGTTCCTGAAATTGATTGGGCCTAACTGAACCTTCTCAATGCAATTTCGTCATCACTTTCGTGTCGCAAACAAGTGCGATGCACTCTGTACCTGAACGCGTCGTGAAGTAGTGCACTTGGACGGGACTGAAAGGGGAGGTAGTGACGTCAGAGGGTGGCCCTGCGCAGGCGCTTGTCGATACCCCTAAAACCTACGTCACCATCTCTGCCCCGCTTTAGTAGGGAAAGGTGGGATGGCGGGGCAATGCCGTCGTCTGCCGCGACTTCGATTCAAACACGCGTCTCGAATTCTCGATCTACCAAACATATGCCGATCCCAACTCCAATTTCCCCTTCAAACAAATTATCGCAGCAATATAGTTTGGGTGTGTTGAACGGCAATTGGACAAGTCCCGTTGTCATGGGCAAGTCACCTGAGCTTTCATAGTCTGCACCGGATCCAGGCAGTTGGCTGGAATGCCCGCTAACGCTACTTGGACACCTGGCAAGCTCAGGCGTCACTCAAGTACTCGTCTAGTTCCATGCCTGTAGCCTCTACTTTACTTGGCCCAGGGTCGATACGAGCTACCTACCTAAAGGTATTGCCTTCGGGCCGGTGTTTTTGGGAACTTCGTGCGCCGGGGACACGTCAACTGATTGCGGCGATTAGCGGGATACATTGCTCTTCTGCTCAGTCTTATACTTTCTCATTCAGACGAGCGAGCTGACCATTCTGGAACATTGTGAGAACGACGCCGTCATAACTTTGTTTCAGCTTAAGCTACAAGTCTCAGGAACCGGAACCGACCGACTCTCACAGCCCGGCATCCGCCCGCAGAATCTCGTTGAGCCCCTCCCTTTTGACGCAGTTCTCCAGCTTGAACGATGCGGCCAACTCGTCCAGCTCCTCAAGGCTCTTGTCCTTGAAGTAACTCGCGTACTCGTGGGTCAGGATGTTGGACAGCAGTATGTCGCGCAGCTGGGTGTGCACGTGGTTCTCCAGACCCCAGTGCGGCGGGTAGAGCTGCTTGACGATGCTTTCGTCGATCTCGGCCCGGAAATGGTCTATTACGGGTGCGTAGATGTGCTTGACATGCTTGTCGTCGCGGCCCCACCGATCTAGGCCGAGACGCTTCTTTTTCTCGAGCCAGGGCTTCAGCAGCTTCATGTAGGCGCTGTTGGGGTTGGCGTAGACCATGCCTGCATCTGTGTTAGCGTATGGCCATGATACACTTTGCGGCCCGTTCTAACCTTGGAAGCCAATGTCCTTGTACAGCCAAATACTCCAGCTGACCTGATCCTTCTGGTAGATGGAAAGCTGCTGGCCGAGGAGGCGGTACCGCTGATCATTAATCTTTTGGTACCCCTCGTCGGACTCGTTGGCATAGACAGGTCCAAACTCGCCGTTCCAGATCTACAGACATCAGCCGAGATCAGAAACGGGGTAGAAAGGGGTGGCGGACTACACCACTCCACTCACAGGAACCTTTTGGGTCTTCATGAAGCTAGCCTTGCGCTCGTACTGCTTCTGAAGCGCCTCATTCTGCTCGGGACTGCCCACGTACGGCTCGCCGGCCGGGAAGCCCATGGTGGCATAGTCATGGATGGAGTACACGCAGTTGGGTAGGGCCTCCTTGAATGCTGAAAAATCCATTGCGTATGTGTTTCCGTCAAAGAAGAGGATGTGGTCCGGATCGACTTGGCGGATTGCCTTTTCTATCCTTGAGTAGAAGGCTTGCAGTTGGACCTGCTCGGGGTCGGCGGGCTCATTCATTGGGTTGTATCCAGCCACCTTATCCCAGAATGTCAGCTCAACTTGAATGTGGAGATGGGTAGGATTGGGGATATTCACCCAAGTATTGCCCTTGTAGTGTTTGGCAATTTCGATCCACAGATTGACCATTCGATCCTGGAGGTCCTTGAACTCCCAGAAAAGGGGCTTGTTGATCCCCGAGTCGGAGTGCCAGCCGTGATTTTGGCCTCCAGGAAACGTGTGCATGTCAATGATGGTGTAAATGCCTTCCGCTGCACAGGCATCCACAATTCTGTCTACGAGCCGAAACCCCTCGGGCTTGATGACCGAGGGATCGCGGCCATCTATGAAGTGCCGGTAATTCACGGGGATCCGTACGCAGTTGAAGCCGAGGGAGGCGAGGAACTTGGCATCGTCAGGGGTAAAGAAGTACTCCAGAAACTGCGGGCATATCTTGTCAGTCTGGGAGACGGCGGACCCTATCAGGAGATAAGAGGTAGCAAACCTTGTCAAAGAAGAAGTCGTACTTCTCCCTTCCCAACGCCTTGAGCATGGCGGCGCGCATCTCATGCTCGTACCCTGGGTACCCGGTGATGAAGTTCTCCATCTTGGTGTGACCTCCCGTGGCACACTGATTCCGTCTAGTTAGCCCGATTGTGTTACCAAGTTATAGTCAATGCTATATGAACTTACTTACTCCTTTAAGTATGACCCTCTTGCCGTCAGCGTCGACAATGTCCGTGCTGCTGACTTTAAGACATTCTCTAGGTGCCTGTCGAGACATGTTGGATGGTCAGTAGTAAGTGGTGATGGCTAGGTCAATGCTAGTTTGGTCGACAATACATGTCGCTATTTATGGTCATGGAGAAGAAACACTTATTTACACCTCTTGTTGTTTGCCTTTATACATGACCATCGTCCGGTTGCGCTCCGAGATCCCGGCGGGGGAGCCCCGATGGTGGTGGATCTGTGGTGGTCACACGTACCGGGTAAACCGTCCAACCCCGCATGGGAGATGTTTCCACGACATCTTTTGCCGGCCCTAAGCAGCTAGTGGGACGGAGCTGTTGAAACTATTGCTTCCCTCATGCAGTGGTAGGCCGAACGACCTCGCCGCCTCAAAGGGCAACAACAGCAGTGTTATCTCTTTGACCATTGCAGTCTCTGGAGTCCAGAAGCACTTGATGTCCCGCAACGTCCTGTGATACCACTCCGGTGCGCTGTTCATAGTGCCTAGAATATCGCCTGTAGGCCTTGATAAGAAAAAAAAAAAGACCAATGAAGCGGAAAGAAACAAAAACTCCCACGGAAATCCAGAAGTCTTGAGTGGTTCCCAGAGCTACTACTAACGACCATGTCGTCGGGGAGACTCCCCGATCCCAAATTTCGGGAGCCCGACGGCGGGGCAGCCCATCATCAGCTCCACGTGGATCCCCAGTAGACGATCTCTGTCATGTACTCGTATTCTGTACCTCCCTCTTACCTCTGCAGTTTTATGTGAGGCAGGATCTGCCCGCCAAGGTAGAACCATTGTAGCCATAGCCGATTTCCGGCCGTCGTTCCCTGTATGGTGACTGCGAATGGGTTCGTCCGTGCCAGGGCTGTCCGCCCTGCGCAACGCATGGGAAAGCAGAAGAGAAAAGAAAGCACTCGAGCGGCGTAGACAAGGAGCTCCTATGAAGCGTGAGAAGACGCTCGCGCACGACGCTGGAGAGATCATTATGCTGAACGTGGCCACGTTCAGCATCAAATATCGGCGACGAGTATAGGCCTAAAGTCCGGCATTGCCGCCACTGCCCCGACCCTGATTCAAGTAGTGTCCTTATCGCAGCCCCCGAATTCCGACTACCGACGCGGTAAAAGGCAATGCAACCGAGGAGTCCAGGGCCCGGGACGCGTGGGGTTGTCTTCATTACGCCTGCTGATTTGCTGGCCGCTCGGGTAGGGGGCTTGAATCGGCTCCTATCTCTTGAGTTGTAATTTGTGTCAGGTGGTCGGCGAAGAAGACTCTACCTGTGAAATAACGGGTAGATTCAGTCGTCGTCGAACCACAACGGCAGTTTGCATTACAGTAGCCTATACTAGTAGTGGGCGGAGGTTTCCCCAGCCTCCAGCATCATTTCATCACGCCTGGCGTCACGTGGACTGATGGCCTCCAATTCCAGGTTCCTTGATCCGTGCTCACGCCCCACATCGACCCCGCGACCCTCTAAGGAGACGACGGATGGACCAGCCTCGTCACCCGACGTCCCGTTTGCAGAACAACAGCCTTGCGCCGAGTTTCTGAAAGCTGACGGGTTCGCTACCAGCCCGATCCCTCCCGCTTCTTACCGAAACCAATTGAGCCGATACCCTCGACGCCAGTATGGACCTTACGTACGAATATCTCCAGCAAGACCCAGTCGTCAAGAAGGAGAGCGAGCCCGGAGCCAAAGACACCCCCGAGGATGGCTCCAAGCCGGAGCAGCCCCAACCTACGCTAAACGACGAAATCCAAGACGCTTACAAGGCTTTCTCGGCCAGCCCGTGGGGAGCTCGGATCGGGGGATTCCTTGGTAATGTGGTTAAACAGGTACACAAGTTGTGACGTCGACACCTGTTGCCCGTTTCTAACCGTTTCTCGCAGAGCGAATCTGTATACACCCAGGCTTCCAAAGAGTTCGCCGAGGTCAAGGAAGATGCGACAAAGGGGTTCCACGATCTACGCGAATCAGTCGTAACCCAGTCCCGCGGTCTGACGCTCCACGATGTGCTTGAAGTCTCCAAGGTCGAGCCTATGGAAGGAGAGAGCAGCGACACCAGGGCAAAGGGACCAGCAACCGAAGGATCTACCGAGGAGTCTGAGTCTATGCTTTCGAGACTCCGCGCGGAGGCAGCAAAGCGTCTGAAAGATCTCAAGCTTGCGGAGGATGCGGCCGACGAGGCTCTGCTTCGATTTGGAGGCAACGTCCGGAACTTCCTTCGAGATGCTATTACTGTGGCGCCGCCGGACGAGACTACCCAGGGAAACACGGTGCTCTTCGAGTCCAAGGATGCCAAGGGCAAGCGCGTTATACATACGTCGCGGTTCGACGCTCAGCTACACGTCATCCACACATCGACCGAGGGCTTCATCAAAGACCCCTCCAGTGCCGAGTACGAGCAATGGTCCAAGGACTTTGACGTGGATAAGAAGACAGAAGACATCAGCACAGACCTGGCCAAATACCCCGATTTGCGCGCGACTATGGAGAAGCTCGTGCCAGACCAGATCCCCTATGCCGATTTCTGGAAGCGATACTACTATTTGAGACACGGCATTGAGACCGCCGAGACTAGGCGACGCGATCTGCTCAAAGGTATGTCTACATGTATCCAGCTAGATCTTCCTCTCTAACTTTCCTCTTCCAGCCGCCGCCGAGGAGGATGAAGTGGGCTGGGGCGACGATTCGGACGACGACGAAACAGCAGATGCCAAGCCCGAAGCTCCCCAGAAGCCAGCATCGGTCACTTCCTCTACCACGATCCAGCCCGCCGCCACCGAAGGCACCCTGAAACCCGTCGAGTCCCGCAAGTCGAACGATGAGAGGTCCCAGGCTGACAGCGAGGCGAGCTATGATGTCGTCGGTGCCGCATCCGGGATGACGAGCCAGGCGCCAAGCAGCCCCAAGGATTCGAAGAAGGCTGATGACAGCGACGATGACTGGGAATGATTTTGGGGAGGGAAGGGCGTATGCTTCTGTGTAGCGCACTCTGGCGTGTCTGGCGTTCGGTTGCTTGGGGTTCAGCTCTTCAGCTTGGTCGTATAGGATGCCGTGTTCGAAGTGGCGAGCACAATAATCATGCTCTTAATCCCATGGGCTGAGAGCTGTTTATCACGCTCTACCTCTTTCTGGTGACCTTTGTGAACCCATCTTCATCCACCTCTGGCTCCGCCTTCTTGCTGGGCGCAGGCGCATCCTCCATAGCCACGTCAGCTCCACCATCCTCGTCATCCTCATCCTCGTCTCCCGAATCGTCCGACTCCCAATCAGTGTCCTGGTTGGTATCCTCGACCTGCTTGAACAGCCCCTCCACCTTTGTCCCCTTGCGGTTCATGAAGCGCTCCCTCAGTGTACTAAGCTCGTCCGTCTGGCCCAGCGCTCCCTGGGCGCGGGCCCGAATGATCTGCTGAGCGACTTCGACGGCAGAGTCGTCGTCGACATTGACTTCGAACTCGTCCAGCATGACCTGCAGCAGCACCGTCTCGACGTCTTCTAGATCGGGCTCCTGGGCATTCGGCCTGGTGGATTGACCGGGGGCGGCATCGGTGAACTCGGGAAATAACTCGACGATGGCACCGGCGAACCAGTCTCGCTTGTCGGCGGAATCGGGACCTCCCCACTGGTTCTGGACGGAGAGTGTCAGGGCTGGCCAGAGGTGGAGGGCGTAGGCGACGGCCTGCTCGAAGTTGGTTTGGCGCTCGGCTAGATCGGGTAAATGTTAGCAATGAATAGGGCGTCTTTAGATGGTCTGGCGATGTTGCATACCCGCGGGAGGGAGCTGCTCGGGCGCTGTGGTGGCCATGTTGGGCGAATGTGGTATGTTGCTTTCGTCCTTGGTGGGGGGTTGTGTTAAGAGGGGCAGGCAGTGGTTTGGATATCACGGCCGTCTGCATAAAAATTTTGGTGTTCTCTTTTTCCTCTGCTGGTTTGAATTTGGCGCTATGAAGACTCCACTGTACCTAGCATGTAGTGCAGACTGTGCAGTGAGATTGGCACGGCCCACCAGCGCGGATCAAATTCCGCATCCGGGAAGACAAGCTCCCAGCCCAATTGTGGTGACGCGACGCAAATAAGGGTCTCAAAAAACATGACATCACTAAACAGTTGGGGCCGACGAACCCACTCCACCCTCTCTTCCTCTTTATGTTGTTCCTTTCTTGAACGAACCGGCAGTCAACAATCGCCAATGTCCGCGTTATAGGCTTCTTCCTGCCTCTTCACGGGAGCGACCGACGCTACCATGAATAGGCTCAACACCGCCTCCGTGTCGCTGGCCGTCACGCCTACGGTTATCTCAACCCTCATTTCTCATGTGAGTGTCGCTGCTGCCTTGTATCTCGGCGATTGATCCCCTGCTCACATGCTGCGTCAGTATCTGAATCGCGCGCCGCTCAAGGGACGTCCGACGGCTCACCTGTCGTACGACGAAGGCCTCCATTTGGTTCGCTCGTTCCTCGCCTATGCATCGCACCACACTGTTGAGGAGCTCCAGGCTTTTACCTCACAATGGGTTCCGCATCCGCGATGGGTCAAGGTGGAGGATGTGGCCATCTCGGATGAGTACCTGGAGAAAGCGGCTGCGCTGCTTCAGGAACAGCTTGGAGAGGATGGCATCCGACGAGTTGGCGGCCGCAATTGGTGGCAGTGGAGACGGCCCAAGTCACCGCTGGGGGCTGAATGGATCGAGATGCGGTCCGATTACAATGAGCGCAAGGTCAATGGGGACCCGGGGTCGCGAGTCATGATGTACGTTCACGGAGGGGCGTACTACTTTGGCAGCGTGGATGAGCACCGGTACCAGATGCAGAGGCATGCCCGGAAGCTCAAGGCGCGGGTATTTGCGCCTCGATATCGATTAGCGCCGCAGTTCCCGTTTCCTTGTGGCCTTCAGGATTGCTTGGCGGCATATCTTCATCTTCTCACCACCAACGACCCCAGCCAGATTGTTATGGCAGGTGATTCCGCCGGCGCCGGCATGGTTGTGTCTGTGCTGTGCATCCTCAGAGATCAAGGGATACCGTTGCCAGCAGGTGCGATTCTCATCAGTCCGTGGGTTGACCTTACTCACTCGTTCCCGAGTGTCGGAGATCCGGCTCCATTGGATTACATCCCGCAGTACGGCTTCCACCATAAGCCGTCTCGAGCATGGCCACCTCCGAACGACGATGACATCGTCATGCTGAAGGAAGAGGCGCAAAAGAAGAGGCAAGCCCGAACAGACAGAACTCCCAAAACAAAGAAGCTGGAAGAGAAGCAGCAAGACCATGTGGCCCCGACGAACGGAAACGCGAAGTCGAAGGACACGCAGGCTGCAAGCGGCGGTATTGTCACTGACTCTGAGAAGTTCCTGTCCGTGACAATCGACGGGGAGCGAGTGAGGATCAAGGATCAAATACAAGTAAGCTCCAATGACGTCCTTTGGGGAAGTGTACTCATCCACCTTTTAGATGTATACCACGAACGAGCTCCTCAATCACCCACTAGTGAGCCCCATCATGCAGCCCACACTAGGAGGACTTCCCCCACTCCTCATAATGGTCGGCGGCGGGGAGATCTTGCGCGATGAGCAGGTCTACCTGGCGCACAAGTGCGCGAACCCTGCTGAATACGCACCCCCGGACGAGAAGATGGATGAGAGGGGACGCGCCCTCCTTGCAAAGTACAAGCCGACCGACGTCCAGCTCCAGGTCTGGGAGGATCTCTGCCATGTGGCGCCGACGCTGAGCTTTACACGCCCAGCAAAGCACATGTACAGATCGGTCGCCCAGTTTGGCGCCTGGTGTCTGGCCAGGGCTCAGCAGAGAGGTGTGGAGATCTTGGACGACGAAGACATATCAGTCATATCGAGTTCTGGTTCGGAATCGCAAGATGGTCCCAAGGACAAGGAAAAGCAAACGAAAGAAACGACTGGAGTCGAGGAAGAAGAACCCAAACCTGGCGAGGTCGGGAAGGCGGGAGACCCTCTGCCCCCTTTCCGGGATCACATGATCCGCCAGGAAGTTACCCGCCATGGAGTGACACATCCGCTGGCCAAGCCAGAAGAGCTCCCCGGATGCTGTTTAAAGCCGGAGGAGGTGGGCGTCATCAAGGCCGGCCAAGTCCAGAAGTGGCTCACCGCGAAGCACCAATGGGATACCAGGTA
The DNA here is from genome assembly GCA_000769265.1 of Hapsidospora chrysogenum ATCC 11550. NCBI lineage: Eukaryota > Fungi > Ascomycota > Sordariomycetes > Hypocreales > Bionectriaceae > Hapsidospora > Hapsidospora chrysogena. The sequence goes on from JPKY01000020.1 coordinate 205,959, forward strand.
CACCAGAGCCAAGGCTCGTGTTCACAAGAAGATCATCAAAGACATGGCCGCGGGATACCAATACTTCCCCGGAGAGAATCCGCCGCCGACGGCACTGGCGGGTCGCAGGCGGGTGGATGAGGACATCAAGGAAAGGAAGCGAGTCAAGAGTCTAGGATTAGCACTATGGTCCCTCTGGGGCTCGAAACATGACGAGGCCACCGTGGAGCGCGAACGGAAAGCCAACCGGGCAGGCCATGAGCCCGAGACTATGGCTGTCACTCCCAGCGAGGGCGGCGGCGCACGGCCATTCTCGGACGTTGAGTCTCAAGCCCCCGTGGCCACTCCGGGGGAGGGAGGGCGCACTCGCTCGCGCTCCAAGGCTGTCGTCGACGAGAATCAGACGGGCGGGAACGAGAACACGCCCGTGTCCGAGTTACTCGCCATGCGAAGGCGCAACGAGGACTCTTCGGGTCAACTTCTCGACATTCCTGGCATGGGTTCCATTGGCAGGCGTCCGCACGTCGATGGCATCGCGATGCCGTTCACGTTGAAGAAGGAGGCGGAGACTGCAAGCATGATGACGTTGGACTCGGCCATGCCGCCATCGACACGGCCAATGAGCCCAGGGGACTCGAGGAGCGACATGCTGTCGACGATCAGCGCCGACGATGTAACGAAGGAGAAGCAAGCAACCGCAGCAGAGACTCAGCGTCCGGTGATGGAGACGTTTGTGACTGCTGATGAAGGGGTGCCAACGGTTGCCAATGAGGCAGGCACGAGGTAGACACTAACGGGCCTCGCCGTAGCCTGGAAATACCCGGAGGGGGGCAGTAAGAACGACGACAGCGACAGGATACCCTTTGCACGGGTGAACTTTCGGCATCAGTTTGAATACATGGGAGTAGAGCGTCTGTATACCCAAGACCAGATCTTTCTATTTGTTTGTTCGACACGTATGTTACATAATAGTACAATACCGTTGACTCGCTCGCATCTTTTGGCAAGCGGAAACCATGGTATAGCCCCGTCCTTGGCCGGTATCATGAGTCGCGGATGGAGGTTCTCTGTCGGGATTGATAGATTGTCATGTCGTGTGGTGAGGTCCCCTCAGTCGACGCCGTTGTATCGCTTCCACTGCTCCACGTAGAAGTAAGGATCTTGCGGGCCCTTTGCGAGCCCCTTGTAGTCCGACGGTTCCGGCCGCACCTGCCTGCTCACAAACGGCGTGAGCTGTACCTCCAGAGTTAGCCAAGTGCTTTCTGGTCGAGGAGCCTGGGTTCGCCTGAAAGGCCAGGGGGTGCGTTGCATGCCTTGCAGCTGTCGAGGTTCTCTGGCACGGCGTACGTGCGTACTTTGTCCCAGTTGATGATGTATCCTCCCCACTTCGTGTGCTGACCCATTGAACCCGTGCGGTTACCCTTGTAGAACCCGCGGCCGACGTCCTTGGTGGTGAGCTTGAGGTGGCGGTACTTGCCCACCGATAGGGCTTGCGTTGGTCTCATTGTGGGCTTCGATGGAATCAGCGCATGTCCGTATGGGTCGTCAGTCGCCTGTGCGCCGCCGGGGGAGATGGTGGGTTTCGTGCAGGTCGATGGTTGCAATCGCAATCGTGGGCTTGAGATTCGTCGATTTGAGGCGCCTCGAGATTTTGGATGGGATGTGTTCGGATAAACGTCGGCCGCCGGTGCAGCCGCGCGAAACGTCCAGGTCTGCAGCGGGCGCCGTCAGTGAGGGAGGAGGTACGTACCGCTGTGGAGCTCCACATCACCATCACAGGCCCCACGACATGTGAATCCTGTCTGTATCATGGCCTCGCTTCTGGTGCCTGAGATGAAGTACTCGCGAGGCAGCTGGACCTTCTAGATACTCTCATCTTCAGCTACACTTTCCCCGGGACGATCCAAGGCCAGGTAAGTAGTGAGCTCCGCGAGGAAGCAGGCGGCGTTCGTATACCAAACGAGGGGCATCGTTGACTTCGATTGCTGACCAGAACCCCCAGATCTCGCGCTTCGAAGCATATGCCTCCGAATAGACAGACCCTTCATAATGGACGGGTATCCGGCGGGGTGCCTGGACCATAATGTCCCTTTCCTGGTGGTAGCCGGCCTCAACGACATCACGCCCGAGCTCCCTCTGGACGCCGAGCTGAGGGAACAAGCGATCCTCCTCCGGTCAGACCTGCCGGTCCTCGAGACGAAAGAATCACAAGTTCTAGACAGTTATTTCGGGGAGATTGACGAGAGGGGAAAGTCATGGGTCGGTGTCGAAAGAACCGAGTCCTACAGGTTCCGCATCAAGACAATTGGCAGGGTATGGTAGCCCAAGCATCTGGTGGGCATGGGTCCAACATCAGCATCTCTGACTCCGACGGCAGTCCTTTCTCCTCCCGCCACGACGCGCACGCTTCACAGAAACAGACGACGAGATTCCTCCGACGCCGCCGGTTCTCCATTCTCCCTTCTCGCCACTCAGCCCCGCATCCTCGATATACCCCGACGGCCTGATTGACGCGCAATGGATCAAGAAGCACCAGGACATGGTGCCCTCTATTCTCTTATGCTTCTATACGATCTCGACCGATCCCACCACCACGACTCTTCAGGACAATCGACTGAAAACCGATATCAGCTCCCTCAAGGCCGCTCTCGCCCAATCTGGCTACAAGACCAAGCTGGCAGTGGCACTCCTCAGCGACGCCGACAGCACCCCGGCTACACTGTCTACCGGTCTTCAGGAGCGACTGGAGAATATTCGTCGGGGCTCCGGTCTCGACCCTAAATCTATCTTCTACATCCCTCCGCAGGAGTCGCCGGCCGAGCTCAAGAATGTGGCTGATAACATTCTGGCGGCGCTATATGGATCTGCCGTAGAATACTACAGGGACCTGGCAAGGCATGCGAGGAAGAAGCGCTCACGGGGTATGGCCCCTCCACCGACGGTGCCGCCGACGTCGGGCACTTCGCACACGCTGTCGCTTCCTGATTGGAACTTCAGGTACGACTTTAAGTCGGCAATCCTGGGGGAGTTTCGGCAGGAATATGAAGCCTCCATGAAGTCGTACGAACAGGCTTATGAAGTGCTACTTGGACAGGATGTCCTCGATGTTATTCCTAGCTGGAGTCCACGATGGAACGAGGCTCGACTGCTGGCCGATGTGATCGCCATCCGCCTTCTACGTCTGCATTTTTGGCTGGGCCAGACCAGCCTGGCAGTTAGGAGATGGAATGCCCACCGTGACCGAATCGCGGACTTTGTGGATCGTCGCGGCCGGGGTACCGAGAACTACGGATGGGAAGCATGGCAAGCGCGCTGGGCGACGGTCATGGCGGATCTGATGGACAAGGTGGAGCTACAGGGGCTGGTACCCTCGACGACGACGCTCTTCCTGCCGCCCGAGAAGGCCGTCCTGGGCGACCGCTTACAACCATGGGAGCTCCTCCACCACAAAGGCTATTGGTATCGTATAGCTGCGCGCCACCTGGTGGCTCGCCGGAGCCTGGCGCAGGGCATGCCGGAGGAAGACCGCATGCCGCCCGACGCATCCCCTGCGTCAAAGGTCGCGAGCAAAGCCTACAGCTACGATACCTATCTCTGCCCAGAACCCTACCAAGAGTACCCTCTAAACGGAGACGGGGTGAACCACACGCAGTTAATTGTCGACTGCCTCATAGCCGCGAGAACAGAGTTTCAGTCTCGGAAACAGCTACGGACTGCAGACGAGCTTTCACTTGAGTGCGCAAAGGAATTGGCGAATATGGAGTCGTGGAACGAGGTCCTGTCGATGCTGCGTCCGTTGTGGGGGGACATGTCGTTCCGAGCGGACGGGTGGCTGGATATATCTGAAGATCTTTGCTGGCTGATGAGACGGGCCGCCGTCGAGGAAGGGCGAGGAGAACTGGTAGCTGCCATTGACTGGGAGCTCATGAACAAACGTAAGAGGTTTCCATCCCAGCTTGGCTTCGGGTTGACTAACGGCCAACGCGCAGTGTTCACGAGGCGACCGAACTGGCACTATGACCTTGCAAAATCCCTCCAGGGCATGTCACTCTCGACCAAACCTTCCATTAGTCTGACAGACGAGGAGCTCTTCTCTTTTCTGGATGCGGCATTTGTCTTCCGCAACAAGGAGAGCAGAGCGGGTGACACTTGCATAGCTCAGTTGTCGCTAACCTCGAATGCGTTTACGGATGCTGCGCCAGTAACGCTCAATAAACTACGGATCGAGTTCGAGGGCAGCTTGAAACCGATTGTGCTTGAGCATGCATCGTCAGAGCTTGGCGGGGACAGCGTTTCAATATCAAAGCTGACGCTCCGAGAGACCTTTGGGAATGACTCGGATGGCGACGGCCTTCCTTCTATGCTGCAGGGCGAGTGTGACCTGACACTAACTCCTGGACGCACCCGGGTGATCGAGGTGGCCATTCCTCTGCGAGAAGCTGGCGAGGTCTCGGCATCTTCAGTCAAGTTATCCTATGAGTCGGACACTTTTGACCTGGACTACAAGATGAAGCTTGGCTACAAAGGCCAGGTGAGTGGGTGGTTCGTGGCTGGGTTTGACAAGCCAATATATGCTCGATCCGACGCGCACATCATTCATATTCAACCACGCCCGCCCAAGATGGATATCAAGGTGGTGGATCCACCGACGCAATATTACGCGAACGAGCCGATCGATCTACAGGTGCAGCTGCATAATGCGGAAGACGAGACGGCGACAGTCAGGCTGGACGTGAATCTTTTTGGCGAGGCGTGCCCAGCGCTGACAATCATGGCGCGAGATGAGGAGCGGAGAGCGGAGGGTGCGAAAGAGGAGTCGAAAATAACGGGCTTTCCCCTGGGCCGCATCGACAGTTTATCGACGCTGGACCTCACGCTGCGGATTGATCCGGCCGACGCCCCGATTACGTACGACCTGCACCTCCGAGCATCGTATCACCTTGAATCAGACGCCGCAACGCCCATTGTGCAGATGCTGCCGGTGCCCATCAACGTGGTGAACGCGTTCGAGGCCAACTACGACCTGGTGCCCCGCCTGCACCCGGACCCATGGCCAAGTCTCTTTGACTACGAAAACGTTCTAAGTGCGGACGAGAGGGACAAGGCAGCGGTGGCTCCTCGTGGATTGGCGCAGAACTGGTGTCTCGTATGCCATTACGCCTCGTTCGCGCTGGAGGATCTGAAGGTGGTGGGCATGGAGATGAAAGTGCTCTCAGGGGCCAGCCACGCTCGCTACCACGTTGGGAAGCAGGCTGAGGTTCCTAGCGAGGGTATCGTAGTAACCCCCAAGAAGATGCACGAAGCTCGGTTCGACCTGACGGCGCAGAAGTTGAGTCTCGACGACCGCCACCCCGCGTCGCTCGATCTGGCTGTGGTGATCAAGTGGCAGCGGCTACCGAAGGGGGAGGGGGAAGAATCCGAGGGTCCGATCAACACGACGACGATGCTGGCAGGGCATTACCTCGTCCTAAGCACGGAGCCGCGGGCGCTCGCCTCGGTATTCGAGACGCCGCCGGCGACGGCGGGACAGGCCGAGGGCCTGATGCACCTGGACATCACGCTCGAGAACCCATCCAGCCACTTCCTGACATTCGGTCTGAGCATGGAGCCGAGCGACGAGTTTGCGTTTTCGGGCTCCAAGCAGACGACGCTGCACCTCCTGCCCATGTCGCGGCGGACGACGACATACAGGCTGCTACCGCTGGTGAGGGGCGAGTATGTGAGGCCGGGGCTCGTGGTGAGGGATAAGTACTTCCAGAAGGTGCTGAGGATTATACCGACGGAGGGGATGAAGATTGATAAGGATGGCTTGTTGATATGGGTGCCGCCGGCGGAGGGGGATGGGGCCAAGGGCGAGGAGCAAGAAGAGGTGTCATAGTAGTTAGTAGACATGCCCCTTAGATGTTGAATTATTGAGGAGCGTGGTTATTGGAGTTTGCTCTAGGGTAGCATATCCACGCTGTGTCGATGGCCGACGATGACACCCCAGTCTCCAGATGCCTCTCGGTAATAAAAGGAATTAACGGAGTTTGCGCGTAGATTCTGCAGGCAACCCTGACTCGTCCGATGAGGTCCTCGCTCCCAACGGTGCTAGTAATTTCTTACATGGGTGAATTCTTTGGCAACCCGGTCAGTTGTGTGAAATGGCGCTGGCATCCGGATTGGGACGCCACGCCACCGAGAGCTCGGGGCTCGGTGCAGCTTACAAGTGCGAGCCGCCGGCGGACAGCTGCGGCGAGGGGAGGAAGAGCGAGCGACCGGAAGCCGGCGTCATTACTGTGTCCGTCTTAGAAAGCCACGAGTTTCCACTGAGCGTTGAACAGGGGGGTTGGTTACTTGCTTTTTGGCCCTGCCGGGGCTGCTGAAACGAGACCACTATTATTACTAAACCCAACCCCCCCCCCCCCCCCCCCCCCCCCAATATCCTATCCGCACACAGAACATAATAATACTAGGTACTGGTAGCGCCGTGAGGCTGAGATGCCCGGCGCACCGTGATGCTGTCATCGGAAGGGCGGGATGTCCGAGCGACGAGAAGACCATGATGTTCCTCCTTACTGCCCCCGGGGTTCGGCGGAACATTTAGGATTTGGCTATCGACCAGGGGAGGCAGCCCCTCCTGCGCCGTCATCGTGGACTTGCTTGGTCCAAGTCGTCATCAATCTGTATCCGTACCTAGTATTTATATATCGTGAATGGCCCCCATCAGCCATGGCGCGCCAAACCCGATCGACCTCTGTGTGCACATTGTATGTAATTCGGGCGAGACGACGATAAAAAGAAACCTCGAAGAATCGAAAGAGAAATAAAAGAAAAAGAAAAAGCTACGCTTCGTTGGGACTGGCTTCCCGTTTGGCCCTCTTCCTCCTCTCCCCATCAGCATCAACCTCATATACACACACACACTATGACGGGGTCTACGCACTCTCACACCACCGAGGTGGGAACACCTCACGACCACAGTATCCTGGAGGACAAGCCAGGGAGAGAAATTGCCGTGGACAATACAGCCAAGGAGGGCGCCAAGGACACCGACGACAACGACGCCGACGCCGACACGATCGTGTATCCCTCGGGCATCACGCTCACCCTCATCATCGTCGCCCTCTGCCTGGCCGTCTTCCTCGTCGCCCTCGACCAGACCATCATCGCGCCCGCCCTCGGCGCCATCACGGCTGAGTACAAGAGCGTCAAGGACATCGTGAGTTACCACTGACAAAGAAGTCGGACCATTACATGGGGCCTTGCTCTGCTTGCTTGTTCTGATGTGCTGACTCTGCCACCCAGGGCTGGTATGGCTCCTCCTATCTCCTCACCACCACGGCTCTCCAGCCCATGTATGGCACCATCTACAAGCTCTTCAACGTCAAGTGGGCCTACCTGGCTGCCGTCTTCATCTTCGAGGTCGGCAGTCTAGTCACAGCCGTCGCCCCCACGTCGACGGCCTTCATCGTTGGCCGAGCCATTGCAGGAGTGAGTCGTCCTGCTCCCTCTCCTCCCCAAGACACAACCATCCATGGACTCGCTGCTGACCGCATCAGATCGGCACCGCTGGTCTCTTTTCCGGTTCCATCGTAATCCTGTCTCTGTCCAGTACGCGCAAACCGCCTTCCACCCCTCAGTCCTGATGACCGGCTAACCGCGCCTCTGTAGTGCCCCTGAAGCGTCGACCGCTCGCTTTCGGCCTCATCGGTGGCATGTGGGGCATCGCCTCCGTCGCCGGCCCCCTCCTCGGCGGTGCCTTCACCGAGAACGTCACCTGGCGCTGGTGCTTCTACATCAACCTGCCCATCGGTGCTGTCGCCGTCCTTCTCATCGTCCTGTTTGTCAAGGCCAACCGCAACTCGACCGACACCATCAACCAGACCATAATCTCGCGCATCCTCCAGCTCGACCTCTACGGCGCCGCCATCTTCATCCCCGCCGTCATCTGCCTGCTCCTCGCCCTGCAGTGGGGAGGCGCCGATTACCCCTGGAACAGCTCCAAGGTCATCGGCCTCTTCTGCGGCTTCGGCGCCATGATTGCCATCTTCATCGGCATCCAGCTGTGGCAGGACGATCAGGGGACCCTGCCTCCTCGGCTGTTCAAGGACCGCAACGTCCTCGCCGCCATGCTCTTCGCCTTCTTCTTTGGTGCTGGCTTCTTTCCCCTCATCTTCTACCTCTGTGAGTCTACCCACCAGTCCACCAACCCCACCCCTTCCTCTTGGCCATCGGGCGCTCTGTTGCTGACCGACCTGCCAGCTCTGTACTTCCAGGCCATCCAGGGCGTCTCGGCGGTGCAAGCCGGTATCAAGATCCTGCCGCTCCTGCTCTCGACAGTCTTCATGTCCATCATATCCGGTGGCCTTATCTCAGCCATTGGCTACTACAGCGCCGTGGTCATACCGTGCATGATCCTCTACACCGTCGGCTCAGGTCTGATCACCATGTTTGACGTCCACACGCCGATGCGGGAATGGTTCGGCTACCAGGTCGTCACTGGTCTCGGCATTGGCTCGGGCTTCCAGATCGGCGTCCTGGTCATCCAGACTGTGCTTCCGCAGGAGTGGGTACCCGTCGGCACCGCCTGCGTGCAGTTCTTCCAGGCCTTTGGCGGCGCCATCTTCATCGCCGTCGCCCAGACAGTGTTCCAGAATGGCCTCATCGACAAGATCAGGGCCGGCAATCTCGGCATCGACCCCACCATTTTCATCAACAGCGGCGCCTCCGAGGTCAAGGACGTCCTCGAGGGCATGGGCCGCCTGGATGCTCTCGACGCCGTCCTCGAGGCTTACATGAAGGGGTTGCGCAACACCTTCTATATCTCCGTTGCTTGTGCCGGCTGCGCCTTCTTCTGCGCCCTCGCTCTCCAGTGGAAGTCGGTCAGGAAGGGCCCCGATGGTAAGGAGAAGAAGAATGATATCCCTGCGATGGCCGTATAACCGAGTGGAGTCCGCGGTAGGCGGCCGTCGTTGATAGAATATATTGACTTGGATGTATTTTAGCGGCGTTTTGGGGATCATTATTGTTGGAAGGAAGCGGACTTCGGGGGAGATCTCCACTAGCGATGAGTTGCATAAGAAGAAAACGCGTCTCACACCCAAATGTAACGTCGTTCACTGCGTGTCATCCGGCGGATGGTCCCAGGACTTGCGAGGGGTCCTCCTTGTCGCCCTGGTGGTCCTGGTCGTCGATGGCCTATCACCGCCAACAAAGTCCAGAACCCAATCCTTGACCCGCTTCGTCTTGTCCAGCTGAGGATGCGCAGATGTGCCACCCCTCCCAGTCAAGGATCTGGTCGAGTAGTGTCCACCGCCGTCCCTCCTCCAGAGGAGACTAATCTGCGTCATGCCCCCGCGCAGGCTCTGCCCGTAGACCTTGCCCTGGAAGACGTGCAGCGCCACGTTCTGGAGTAGAACCACGTCCTGCCGCCGCAGGGTACTCAGCTGGCTCTCGGAGAGGCTACCGCCCGAGAGCCAGAAGGTGACGCCGAAGCCCGATTTTGTCTCGTCGCCGACGAGGACCTCGATGAGGGAGAGGGTCCGGCCCCAGCGGGTGGTTATGGTGCGGGGTTGTGCTAAGGATATTATGCCGGCGATTATGTTGACTGATATGGTCTGTGGGATGAGATCGATGACGTGGCGTGCGGGGGGGATATCTTCGAGGTCGGAGAGGTGGCATGGTATGGGCTGCGGAGCTGCGGCGGTGGACGAGGTTTTTGAGAAGGAGGCGGTTGTGGTGGTAAGAAATGAGGTGTCCTCCTCTGCTGGCTGGTCGGAGGGCATCAGATCGTGCGCGGCGAGAGACTGTTCGCAGAATTGGGTCATTAGGTCCTCGGCCTCCTCAAAGGACCGGGTCACATCCCCAACGCGGGTAGAAACGTCCACCGTGGTGAAGAAGTCGGCGCTGGTGGTGTCTTGGGATAGGTAATGGTGGTCCTGGGAGAAGCCCGTGTGGAGAGGCCGCTTGACGAGAGGCAGCGAGCGCCAGGGCGCATGGGGAATTGGCGAGGAGACGTCATGCTTGGGGTTGTCGGGTGATGATGGTGAGGCTTGCTGGATGCCCATGAACTGTTTAAATGTGGCTTCGAAGTCGTGGATAGTGCACGAGGAGGCATCGACGGAGGATGCCGCCGGCGCACCGGCGAAGAGCATCAACTTTCGCGCCATGAAGCCATCGCGGGGAGGTGAGGTCAGGGGACGTCGGACCGTGGGTGCGATCAGGATGGTGGAGGCTCAAGTTGGTTGTCGTCGAAGCTGTACCGAGACTACTCGTACGAGTACGTACGCGAAAGTAGGAGTGAAGTGGGGTCAATCTCGGTGCGGCTTGGGAAAAGTTGGGGAGGCTGCATGTGGAGGAACTTAGGAAGGCGGCGTGGAGATGCGGTGCGGCAGTTGCCTCGGTACGAAACTGACCCGCTTTTCCACGCCTTAAGGTTACCTTACAGCTGCCCGGCTTGCTACTTTTTAGCGCACCTTTTCCCCCGTACTTTGTACCTAGGTAAAAGACAGCGGGAGACTTACATGTATACCTTATGCACTTCACTCCATCCTGATCGCGTATATCTAACCCTACGGTATTCAGTACATATTCACCCTCGATCAACTACTACATCGCTTCTTCTTTTCGCCACATGCACACGGACGGTGTTTCCATTGCTCGCCTCCGTATGTTTCACGACTAGACATGCCCTTTCAATAACATAGAAAACACCCTGTCCTCCTCACTCACCCACTCCGGCCTCCATCATGCCGTCCATCTTCCACGTCAAGGACCACATCATCCCGGCCGCTCACATCCGAGAATTCGCTCGGGCAACCTCCCAGTCGCAGGAGGAAGAGCTATCGCAGCACGTCAAGCAGTACACGCCGAGGGACAATCCTAACCCGCAAAAGGGCGATGTCACCATCATCGGTGCCCACGCCAATGGCTTCCCAAAGGTGCGCCTCCTCCTCCTCCTCCTCCTCCTCGTCCACTTGGGATAGAGCCTCTGTCTGACGTGTGCCGCAGGAACTGTATGAGCCTCTCTGGGAGGACCTCTACCGTGAACTCAAGGCCCGGGGTCTCCGCATAAGGTCCATTTACATCGCCGACGCTGCGTGGCAGGGTGAGAGCGGGATACTCAACCGCTCCAAGTTAGGCAACGACCGTAAGTTTAACCCCCTGATGAATCTCATCCTCCCGCACGTACTAATAACCCGCATGCAAAACAGCCAGCTGGCACGACTACGCTCGCGACATAATCCACATGGTCAACACCCTCCGCCCCGCCCGCCCCCTCATCGGCATCGGCCACTCCTTCGGCGGCGCCGCCATCATCAACGTATCCCTCTACTCCCCGCGTCTCTTCGCCTCCATCGTCCTCCTCGACCCCGTCATCTCCAAGTACGCCGCCAACCCGGGCCACCTCGCCAACGGGCCTGCCGCCATGAGCGTCTACCGCCGCGACGTCTGGCCCTCGCGCGCCCAGGCCGCCGAGTCCTTCCGCCGTAGTCCCTTCTACGCTTCCTGGGATGAGCGTGTGCTTAAACTTTGGCTAGAGTACGGTGTACGCCCCGTTGATCCGGATAGCGCCGGTGATGGGCCTGTTACGCTTTCGACTACTAAGCACCAGGAGGTCTTCACGTATCTCCGTCCTAGCTGGCCCGCATACCCAGGGGACCCCAACGGCCGAAAGGTCACCAACCGCGACGCCGCACCCGACATCGACCCCATCTTCCTCCCCGACCACCCCACTGGCCCACTAAACCTGGCCTTCCCCTTCTACCGCCCCGAGCCCCCCTCCACTCTCGCCCGCCTCCCTCACGTCCGACCCCCCGTACTCTACATCTTCGGCCTCAAGAGCGACCTCTCCCCAGCCGAACTCATCGAGGAGAAACTCACCAAGACGGGCGTCGGCATCGGCGGCAGCGGCGGCAGGGAAGCCGGCCGCGTGAAGGGCGTCTCGCGCCCGGACTGCGGACACCTTATCCCGCTGGAAGTGCCGGCGTTCTGCGCCAAAGAGGCGGCGCAATGGATACAGGGCGACCTGGAGAGGTGGTGGGTCGAAGAGAGGGAGTATGAGGAGTGGACGAGGAAGCCCCAGGTTGATAAGTCGACCATCTCGGAGGAGTATAAGCGGTATATCGGACGTCCGGATAAGAACGGGCGGAAGGACAAGGCGAAGATATGATATAGAGCGCTGCGGACATCATTTGGGACTGCTATATACTAGTAGAGCTCCGTAGACGTTAGGTTGGGGCTGACAAGTATATACAAACTTCGTTAACTTACCGTGGTCTGGAATTCGCTGGAGACGGGATTCTCCATTATGGCTGATACAGCCCTAGGTGACACTTTACGGACGAGCTGTGAACGCTCGCCACAGAGACACTCTCGTATGTAGGACGAACCTGAAACTCAGTAAGAACTGAATGAAACTCGTGCAACGCTCATTGCTAAACAATCTCTGCTAGGTGCGCTATGGCCAATCTCAACAATCGCTCATTTTCATCTCACTCCCGGTAATATCTCCTGCCAATCTGTGCAAACAAAAAGCAACGAAACGCGTTCCATGGATATTCAAGCACCCCGATCAGGGAACCCGCTATTTCCAGAAAGCAGCCTAAATGTAGTACATGCTGTCGGCCAGGTTGGCGTGGATAGGGGGCCCGGTGGCCCTGCCAGTGCCGCTGCCGCCGGTTCTGCTCGTGGTCGCGCTCTCCGCGTCGCTGACATCAAACATGTCCGGGCGGTGGACGCGGGCCCGCTCGCAGACAATGTCGGCGTAGTAGGCGGGAGGACAGATGCTGACCGCCTTGGTCGCCCGGCCGAACGTATAGCAGAGCTCGTGCGTCAACTTCTCGAGCTCATCGGCGGCGCTCTGTTTGTACTCGGCCCGGAAGATCTCGTCCATCAGTACCGTGTAGTGGGCGGGCCGGGCTGTTCCCTTGAGCGCGTGGTGCGCCGTCAGGTAAAAGTCCCAGTACCGGGCCTGGGTCACACCCCGGTCGACCACGGTGCCCGCCTCAATGTTCCCTGTGCTTCCCTCGGCGCGGCCCTCCTGGGCCGGGTAGAACCTCGTCTGGTGACGCTTCACCGAGACCACAATGGTCAATCGGGGTGGTTTTGCCTTAGGTCCATAGGTCTGGAGGCAGGCCTCCCGGATGTTGGGGAGCTCCTTGTCCAGGACCTGAGAGAATTGCCCTTCGGAGACGCCGTCTCGGAAGATGACAATGTTTTGCGGCAACTGGCCGTTGTTCCGCTTGCGCCAAATCTCGAGGTGCCGCTTGAAGGCTCTGACCAGGGTCGTATCAAGAATCTCCTGCTTCGAGGTCTGTTCCCAAGTCGTCGACGGCCACTGCGCGAGGTCCGCCCCGACGCTTGCCACCATGCCTACCAGGCTAGGAGGCTCATTACCCTTGGTGAAGGGCATGTTGGTGGGGTGAGTGACGTCGTATCCGACCACCATCGTCTTGCCCGCCTTCACAAGCTTAATGTCTTGGGTGAGGACATGGTTCGTACCGCCGGCCTTCAGATTCAGCTTCAACACGATATTGGCGGCATAGGACGGCCCGCCCCTCTCCATCTTAGGATGGACGATACAACTGGTGTGGATGCCATACTGGCAGTCGCCCAGGAACTTGACCCTAGCATACAAGCTGGAGTCGGCCCTCGCTGAGAAGAGGACGAGGAGGAAGCGAATTTGCTGCTGCTGTGCCCATTCAAACAGTTTGGGCAACATGTTACCCTCGGCATCTCGCCTGGTGATGACAGATGGGCTGAGCTTCACACGCTGTCCCGAAACGAGCCCAGCATCCTTCATGAACTGTTCAAATGCTTGTACAGCTTCCTCCCGCACCTGCCAATCCCTGTTGGAGAGGTTGATCTGGAGCACGGCCCAGTTGCCGATGCTGGCACCGCGGACGACCTTGCAGGCCCTGTAATTCCAGCTTCCCTTGTCGACCGGTACCGGGCTCATCTTGTTCCCCTTCAAGTAGGAAACGCCAGGAGCGATGAGTTTGCGCCCTTGGACCGTCAAAAGCTTCTGACCGACCGAGATGCCAAAGCGATCAAGGTGTTCACCCTCGAGCCCGAGTGCCTTGCGTGCGACGGTCTCGAGCAAGGCGGCGTTGGTGCTTGGTGGCTGGCAGGCATGGTCGAGCATTTGGGTCGTCTCCTCCTGCATCAGCTTCGCTTTGACGGACTGGCCCGGTTGAATTTCCACGACTTCCGCGGGATAAAAGCTGGGCCGCGCAGCGTTTCCAAGATTGAAGACCGGGTAGTTGCCGAGCTTGACGCCATATTTACGTTGGTAGTGATCGGCCACGGTGACCCACTCAGCTTTGTCGCCCTCCTCGAGGAAGAACTTGATGTTCCGGGGACCCGCGAACTCGTAGCCACTGTCGATTCGCGGGGCATTCTTGCCGCCCTTGGGGACATTGCGGGGCGTGACCAGGTCATAGATGGCTTTAGACCTCCTGACAATCTTGCCGTTGCCGACCTTGATGTCGACCCAGACCCGAGCTTTCCTTAGCATCTTGGACACGCTAAGAATATGGCTCCTCAGTCTGTAATCGCCAGTCCGAGGCACTCCTTGGATTCCGAGGGTGTCGAAGAGCACACTTGCTCTGCCTGACCGTCGGAACACACCACAAGTGACGTTGGCGTTTAGGAGGAGCTGGCCGGTGGCGGGCCGGATGGAGTGGAAAAATCCACGAAGAGCAGTCAACGGTCTCGGGTCGTATCTCTGGCCCAACGGTACTTCCGAAATCAAGTCCTGCTGGAATGGAAACGACCGCGAATTTCCAACGGCTGCTATTCGGTCAGGCTGGGATCGCGTGCCGTGGCCGAAGATGACGTTGAGAGCGTCCGTCGTCTCTGGGAAGCGCGGGAAGATGGCGTCGTCTTCCAGAACGCGCTGGTCGCTGAGATAGGCAATGAACTCGTCAATGCGAGTTTCGGAGGGTCCATGGATCGTGACATCAAAGGTGTCGGACAGTTCGGGGTTCGACTCGAAGGGGGCCTCCACGGTGAAGGAGGGCTCCGTCAGAGGAAGCTTCTCCATGGTGACGAGCTGCGACTTGAACTCGGTGGCGATCAGTATCTTGTCGAAGCGACGGAGGACCTGCATCATAGCGAGGTATAACTTTGTTCCCTTGGTGACCTCCTTCGTTTGGCCTTTGTTCTTCTTAGATGGTTCAGTGACGGTGACGGTATACTTGAAGAAGACGTGCGCCTTCACGTTGACCTTGAAGTAGTTGGCCCACAGTAGGACCGGGTTGCCTTTGGACCCAAAAGCAGGGCGCACGGGGAAGTATTGGACGGAAGAGCCTGATGCGGCCGTGGAGCCCAGGGTGAGCTTTCCAACCTGCTTGGAAAGATCATCACCCCCGGAAGAGTGGAGACGCTCGATAGCTGCGTCCTCAAGCTGGGTGAGCTTGGGGTCCAGCTCAGGCTTGCCGTGCTCACTTTGATAGACAGGAGGGGGACCTCGGGGCCCACCACCGCCACGTCCGCGGCCGCCGCCGCCTCGAAAGGCGCCTCCTCTTCCGCGATCACCATCACCCCGATAACCACCTCCTCGTCCGCGGTCACCATCACCGCGATAGCCACCTCCGCGGCCACCTCCGCGGCTGCCTCCACGATCTCCACCTCCTCGTCCACGGTCGCCATCGCCGCGATAGCCACCTCCGTGACCACCTCCACGATCTCCACCCCCTTGTCCGCGGTCACCATCGCCGCGATGGCCACCTCCGCGACCACCTCCACGATCTCCACCTCCACGACCGCCCCTCCCGCCGTCGCCCCTGCCACCACGGCCTCCACGACCTCCACGACCTCCTTGATCAGACATGTCCAGCAGGAAGCTGATGGCAATGCTAATTCACAAGGTGGGTATGAAAAACAAGTTGGGGCAGACTGAAGTGACAAAGCAGTCGTTTAAGCACTTGTACGCGAGTAGAGTGGATGTCGCGGATGGTCCGGAGCCCAAGAGGTACCATAAACGTTGCGCTATCAAGCCACTGGTCAGTTACTTCCAACGGGTATGCAGGGGGGGGTCAGAAGCTTGTGTCACTGACGTGACGTATTGCTTGGGTAATGTTGATGTCGGCGAAAGGCAGAAAAGTATCGGTACCTTCGGAATTAAAACAAGAGACAGAATCGGGAGGGCTTTCAAGGTATGCCAAATAATACGAGAGCGCTTGGTCGCTCGCCTGTCAAGATCAGGGCACGCGTGTTTGTCCCCGAGCCAGAGGCGGGTGAATCGAAGACGGCCTCCCGCTTCCTGCGGACGGGCGTGGCGACCTGATGAAGACGTTGGTAGGTGATAGGTGGAGGCGGAGCAATGTCTTGTGGGAGCAACGTCTCGAGGGATGGGTCGGCCTCTTGCAGGCTGACGTGTAAAAAATAATAATATTCAGCTGTGCAGGTGTTGGGCCAGACAAGACCTGCCACAGGGTGAGGCGGATGGTGATGAAATGTTGGAAGGGAGATGCTCAGATGTAGGTCTAGTACAAGTAGGTTGGGGTGGGTCGCATGCAGGACGAAAGATGCCCGGTGCAGGGATTCACGGTTCCAAAGGACATGGTGACCGCACAGAACAGGGGAGCAACCCCACTCGGCGGCAGGAGCATACCTTACAAGTTACAACCCTGCCGGTTCTTGAGGGTTTGCCTCTGGGAAGAAAAGAAAAGAAGGCGTTGGGCAATGGGCCTGTTTTTTTTTTGCCACGGAGCTGTGGGAACATCATCGTCGTGAATTGTTAGCTAGACTCTCGGTGCGCAAACGCACAGCCAGCTTGTAACTCGTCATGGGCCGCCTCTTTTGATTATCATCTGACCGCCATCTCACTGCTCTAGAACCTACAGGTACTGTAGCCTCTTGCTCATGTCGTGTCGCGACCGCAGGTCGTTGTTATCCCGGCGCCCTGCAGGGCGCCAATCCCACAGTGCCGGGAGCCTGGGCACGACGTTGACATGTACAGTGGAGGAGATGTTGCTACGTCAGGCTCGCAGGCAAGCAATGCAGACAGGCAGGCGGATTGCCGGACGGGAGCGGCACGATACTTGGGAAGCAGCGACACAGCTCCACCAGCAGACAGGCCAATGCAAAAACGTCAACAATCCCGCTGCCTGTGACTGAGTCTTTGTTCTTCTCATGATTTCACGGGGCTCGCAGAATCCCTATCCGCACCCATATCTCCAGTCCCAAGATACTAATTAGTACCTACATAACATTACGGTTCGCTGACCTTTCGAAGCCAAGAGACGAGTCAGCTCTCAACAGTGAAGTATGCACTTACTCTACCACCGAGCTTCAATCAAACCTAGCAAGGTGCGGCAGTTGGCCGTGGCGGTGTGCATTTGTTAACGAGCTCACACCTACACGTGAGGTAGGTACGTCTGTAGGTCACATAGTATTATCGGGTACTAGTAGTTCAGCGGGCACCAACAGCCCGTCAATCAGGTACGGACACGGACTACTGTACGTCTGTACATTTTTAATTCGAATAGCGCCAACCGGCGTCGTCTTTCATCTTGCCCAACTGTCAGCGCCGCCAACGATGTGGTCGTGGAATATCCCGTATCTGGGTACCTACTAGGCTACTAATAGTACACTAGCCTGAGCTGTCCGTAGTTGGTAATTACTACTGTTAATAGTAGCGTACCAGGCATCCGTAGCCGGTGGCTTTGTTCTGGTTGCGGCCTCCCCCACTAACCGACCTGCCAAGCTTCAGCCACACCGAGGACCCCAGCCACCACCACAGGAATCCCTCACCGCGAACGGCTTTAGTGCCGCCCAGCCTCGCCAGTTTCTCCCTGGCAACCACACCCAACACCAACCATCCCATCCCGTTCGCGGCTTTGCTTCCGAAGATCCAAATTCCCATCTCTGCTATTGCTGCTCCATCTTCGCTACTCTCACACGCCGCGTTACACCATAGTACTCGTACACCGCACCGTTTATCGCGCATCCTTTACCTACGACGACGTGGACACTTTGCACTGCTTAGGCATTATCGCATCGATCCTTCGCCTGAACCGTCACCACACACCGACAGGAGCCGGCATTGCGACTGCCTCACCCCTCTCGCCTCCGGCCTCATCTCCGCGTATAAACCCGCAGCCTCACCCGCGTCATGTCTTCGGACTCCGAGTCCGAGGCCAGGCGCCCCAATGGCAGCATTGCCCCCGACGAGGACCTCGATGCCCCAATCGAGCCCTCCACACCGCCCGAGACTGGCGTCCCAGATTTGTCCCAGGTGACGCTGCCATCCACCGAGGTCCCGCCCTCCCCCGTCAACGAACCCGCGGGATCCTTCAGGACAGAGGTCAATGAAGACCGCGTCGCCACCACCGTGATCCCGTCTTCCCTGACCCCGCCCCCATCCACTCAGGTCGCTCCCGTGCACGGCCAACAGAACGGCAGCGCCCCACGCCGCTCAAGACAACTCCTATCACACTCGCAAGAATCCAACTTTGTCTCCCCGCCCGCCACCATCCTCAACAACATCCGCCACCGCGACGTTTCGTCCGACTATGCACCGCCGTCACCACGCGAGGTCCGCGAGAGCTCCGCCGACGAGCTCAGGGCCATGCTCCAGACCTGCATCGCCGAGCACCAGAAGCTCAAGATGGAGACTGCGCACCACAGGCTGCAGTATAACCTGCTCAGCCTGCAGGCGTCCGAGGACTCGAACAGGGCTGAGGTGGAGCTGGAGATGCTGCGCAAGGAGATCGAGGCGTTGCGGACTGCCGAGCATTCTCGTCAGGCCAGGCGTGAGCTGAACACTTTCTCCGAGGTTATGCAGACCAAGTATCTGGACATGAAGGCGGCGTACGAGGAGGCCGTTGACGAGCTCGATGCCTTGTCACGCCGGCTGAAGACCGCCAAAAAGATTATCCAGCAGAAGGATGACGAGGTCATGGGCCTGATGGACGAGAGGCACCAGCTCCTCAACCGCATCCGCGAGAATCGTGAGCACATGAACAAACTACGCAGCCCGGGGGGAATCTTCCACGGCGCCGTCACGCCAAAGCAATCGTCTGCAGCCTCACCTGTGCAGAACCGTACCCCGCGCCCGGCACCAAGGGGCTTGGACCGCGACAGTGAGAGCGGCAACAAGCTATCAACACTCTTGGAGGTTCTGAGCCAAGACAACAACAGCGCACCGTCCACACCCATCACCGCTCCTCACCGCACTGCAGGGCGCCACACCAGCAAGCATCACCGGAATGCCCAGTCCATGTCGTCGCTGCCCACTACCCCGATCAGTCGACCGCGTGGTGCCCATGCTGGTCTCCTGCCCTCCGCCGACCTCGTGCCGCAGACAGAGCCCCCACAACGGTATCCGCCAAGATACTACGAGCCCACGGGTGCCCCCGCATCAAAGGGGAGGCGGCGGAGTCGCGAGAGCACAATTTCTGCAGAAGAAGACAATGAGGAACTCGCTCGTCAAGCCTTCAAATCCTTCACGTCACTCGCATCTTCCCAAAGCCACAGCCAGCGACACGACGACTCTGACGTCTTTGGGGGCAGCCAGGCGAGCCAGGCAGCGACAGAGATGCTGCGCCGTCACCCGCGCGAGAGCTTCGAGGTCATCGACAGCTCTGCGGGCTCGGGGTCGCGGGATCAGGGGTCGCGGGATCAAGGGCCAGCCGAGCGGACGAAGCTGTTCTCGAATCTCAGGGCCGATACGGATAAGCGCAAGTTTAGCGGTGGAGTGGCGAACTATGGGTCCGCCGCTGGGGAGGGCCTCAGACCTGAGCAGGGGAGCCCCCAGAAGAAGACGAGGGTGGGTAGTGGGTCGATGGAGCAGAGGCGTCTGGGTTTGGGTATCCAGTATGGCCAGTAATGGCCGTCTTGTTAAATAGCAGAAAATGGGTGAGATGGAGGCGGATGGTTAAACGGACGACGATATATATGACATGATGAAAATGTGCAATTTATACAGCTTGGAAAGGACTGCTTCAGGGCATGGGAAAGCAAATTGGGACAAGGAAATGGGGATGCCGGGTTGGACAGTCGGCGACGCACCGCATTATGTACTGATATATAGCGATATAGCAATCTATGGCCTCTGTGAGGCACTTCGATCTGCAGGTGACGGTTCATCGACTTCCTCATAATCACCATCATCATCGGTCCATCCATCAAAAGCAACCACCTCGTGCATCGAATCTCTTCTCAGGCTACGGGGGAAAGAGCCGCAATACCAGGGAAGTTACCTGCTCATGGCTGGCAACGAAGGATATTTGTTCATTGTTCTCGTCGGCTCCCTCTGTTGATTGCTGTATAGTCATGAGAGAGCCGGTTAGATGATGCTCGGTCCAGATGGCCCACATGCGAGGCATGGCGATGCGCTGATTGTTCTGGCGTGCTTCTAGACTGGAGCTTACGATGTACGCGCAATGGGCTTGCTCGCGCATGAAAGTGACATACCAACGATCATCGATGGCAGTCCCGGAAGAGACGACGAGCACCACCACCCCATCCCAGCCCGGACGTCCATCCGCAATGAAAGGCCAAGATGGTATCGCCGCATATCCTGCATCTCTGCCGGGCTCGGGAGAGAGTGACATCGGCCGTCGAGAAGCACCCGGACGGAGCGCCCGGCGAGATCTTCCACCAGCTGTACGGGCATACTTCGAGGGAACGTCGTCCTGGGAAAGTCTCACATGGACCGCCACCACCATCTCCGTCGGCATGGAAGCAGGCTCTGCAATGCGGCCGCTGGGGTCCAACGGAACCGAGTCGCCTGTTCCTCCAGGCCTTTGCGGACTCCCTGGGCTGTCTGGATGAGGGTCCCACGCTGGGCGTTGTATCGCCGCCGTTGATGGGATCGCATGGGACGATCTCCCTAACCGTGATGGCGCCATTGCTTGAGATTGCCCGACATTGTTCGAACCTCATCGTCCGCGCCGAGCGGGAAGTCTTCTTCACAACGTCCGTATGGCAGCCCTCCGAGGCACAAAGGCTGACCAGGAACGCGCTGATCGAGCTCTCCAAACGGGCCGGACAGCGAGGCCAACGAGTCTCCGTCAGGATAATGTTCGACAAGGCAGCCATCGCCAACCTCTTCGACGCCCACTGGGTGGTCAGACCAGCAGAATGGACACCCCGTGCAATACAGCTACCCGCCCCTGAGGAGATACCTCACGTTGACATGGAGGTGCTCAGCTTCCACAGACTGCCGCTGGGGACTCTGCACGCCAAATTCTGCGTCGTGGACCGCGAGATTGCGGCGGTGATGAGCAATAATATCGAGGATAATGATAACATGGAGATGATGGTACAACTGGAGGGACCCGTCGTGGACAGCCTCTACGATACGGCGCTCATTACCTGGAAGAAACCCGTTCGCTCGCCCACACGTCCGGTCCCGGACGATGAATCTTCTTACTCGACATCCAGCCATGAATCGCACAGCACCAGGGGTACCTTTGACGAGGCTCGCCCTGAGGCCGTCGCCGAGGGAATACAGCTCCCGGAACACTCTGCGGAAGATCCTCACTACGACGACGACATGGTGTGTGAGATTGCAAGGGTACAGTCCCAATACTCTGCGAATACTTACCAATCCGCACTGCAAGCCACGAATCGCCATCTCAACGCAACAGCAAAACTCCCCATCGAGCCCGCTATCCGCGACATCCCCGAGGGCGACGAGATGACACCCTATGTCTTCACCGAGACCCTCCACCCGGTGCCCATGGCGATCGTATCTCGCCCGGCATACAGTCCATTCAGCAAAACAAGCCTACACGTTCCGCAGAATGAAGCCTGGCTGTCTCTCATCCGGAATGCCCAGCGGAGCATATTCATTCAGACGCCGGATCTCAACGCCGCGCCGCTCATGCCTGCCCTGGCCGATGCGCTGAGGCGCGGGGTTGAGGTCACGTATTATGTATCCTTTGGCTACAACGACGCCGGTGAGGCTATTCCCGGGCAGGGCGGGACGAACGAGCAGGCAGCCCGGACACTCCTCGCGTCCCTGGCGGAAGCTAGACACGCCCGGGACCGCCTCCATATATACCATTACGTCGCAAAAGACCAAGAGCGCCCCATCCACCAGTCCTTCAAGTCCCGATCCTGCCACGCCACGCCAAGCTCCTCATCGCGGACGACGCCGTCGCTGTCCAGGGCAGCGGGAACCAGGACACGCAGTCATGGTTCCACAGCCAGGAGCTCAATGTCATGGTCGACAGCCGCGAGATCTGCGCGAGGTGGAGGGAAATGGTGGAGAGGAACCAGAATACGAGGCTGTTTGGCCGGGTGGCTGGCGATGGCGTGTGGAGGGACGTGGAGGGTCATCCGGCGGCAGGATACACGGGGGATCCGGGGGTGGCAGGGGGAATTGTCTGGGGTGTGGCGGGGATGTTTAAGAAGATTCGGGATGCAGGCGGTCTTTAATATGTGAGCGTCTTAAGCGGAGGGCGGCGTTGGCTGCTGGTTGGGTTAACTCTGAAGGGATCAGTAGGCCGGAGGTTGACCGAGATAGGATCAACACGTCGAGAAACAGGGGTAGAGCAGAAAATGGATTTGGCAGAACGGTACGTACGATGCCCTGCGGCCATGTATCCTGTGCGTGTAAATATATATGTAATCTATATGCTCCATATGCGCTTAAACTTCCAGACTCGCTCCCGAGATGTCCTTCAAATGGACTCACAAGTGACATGCCCCTTATGGTACACGGCTCACCATTACTCCCGGACAAACAGACCGGCCATACCCATGCCTGTGCCAACACACATACTCATGACACCAACCTCACCGCCATCCCTCTTGAGACCATGCAGCAGAGTGCTCGCCATACGCGCACCCGTCGCACCAAGAGGATGGCCCAGCGCAATGGCGCCACCATCCGGGTTCACCCTGCCCTTCTCCCACTCCCCCTCAAGACCCAGCTTGCGCGCGCAGTAGATAGCCTGGCTGGCGAAGGCCTCGTTGAGCTCCCACCGCTGGACGTCGGCGTTGCTCAGCCCCGCCTGGTCGAGGAGCTTCGGGATGGCGAGCGCGGGGCCGATGCCCATCTCGTCCGGGTCGCACCCCACCGTCACGGCGGAGACGAACTTGCCCATGATTCGGTCCGTCAGGCCGAGCTCGGTGGCGGTGCTGCGGCGCATGAGGAGCGTGGCGGCGGCGCCGTCGGATACCTGGCTCGAGTTACCGGCCGTGGAGGCGCCGTCGGGCTTGAAGGCGGGCTTCAGCTTGGCGAGTCCCTCGATGCTGGCGCTCTCGCGAATGCCGTCGTCGCTGGTGACGGTGATTGTCTGCTCCTCGCCGACCTTGTTCCCCTGCTTGTCGACCTCCTGGAAGCGCGTCGTGACGGGGACAATCTCCTGCGCGAAGCTGCCATCGGCGCGGGCGCGGGCTGCGCGGCGGTGCGACTCGACGGCGAAGGCATCCTGGTCGGCACGCGATACGCCGTACCGCTCGGCGACGTTCTCGGACGTGAGACCCATGGGCATGACGCAGTCGCGGGCGTGGCGGTTAGGCGACTCCTTGAGGGCGGGCCAGACGTCGACGGGGATGGCGCGGCTGGCGTAGTTGCGGGTCATGCTCTCCATGCCCGCGCCGACGCCGGCGGATATCATCCCAGTGCGGATCTGGGCGGCGACCGAGGCGATGGCCTGCAGGGACGAGGAGCAGGCGCGGTTGACGGTGTAGAGCGATGTGGAGTTGGGGTAGCCGACGTGGTTGAGGGCCATGCGGGCGGCCTTGGAGCCGCCTAGCTCGGAGAGGACGACGCCGACGGCGACGTCCTCGACGATGGACGGGTCGATGCGGGCGCCATTGGGTGCGTCGAGGGTGGCGCGGAGGACGATGGAGAGGAGCTCCTCGGGGAAGGCGTCCTTGAGCTGGCCCTTGTAGGAGCGGCAGATGGGTGTGCGGAGCGAAGAGAGGACGACGACGTCTGAGGGCGCCTTGGCCAGGACGGCCTTGATGCCGTGGGGGACGCTCATCTTGGTGGTGGTGGTGGCTAGGGTGGTGGAGGCGGGTGTGGTGTAAGTGTGTAACGGAGGAGTAGAGTTGAGGTTGACATTTGTTTCGCAGGGTTGGATTACATGTATGAAAGGTTGAGGAAAACGCTACGGCCGGTTAAGAAATCATCCGCCGCCCTCCCACACCCATGTCCCCGGGATTGAGGGTGGTGATCCGCCCCGGGGAGGGGGTGGGGCGGTTTGGGGTTATCCGATCCGTGTCAACTATAAGTCGGGCACTGTGAACCGGACACCGTCAGCACCGGGGCCGAGAATTTGTGTGTACGTGTATAATCAGACTTACTGCATCAATTGGCCGCATACGGAAACTAATTTCAGCATTCTTTCGTCTTAATGGTCTTATACTCTTCTTGCTTTTCAATTTTGGCAACCTATACGTGGGTCTCGGACTCTGCCTGTTAATATGTCGCCGCTGCCCCGGCCTCGGACTGGCCCCACCACCGGCATCCGTCCTCGGCACTTATCCACCCCACACTGGGCCGACACCGACATGAGCTGGGCTTGCAGGACCGAAACTCGCAAGGACGGGGACAATCGCGAATTTGATAATATCGGCTTTCTCTGGCTACAATTTCTCCACAACATCTAGATAACCGATACCTATCCACCTCCCTTTTGGGGGTGGCACAGTCGTCATCCACGGTGCGGAAAGGCCGACCACCCGGCATCATCCTACGTGTATGTTCCACAGCATACCTGAGGTAACTCGCTCTTATACTTCGGAGCAGACACCGTCCCGGGCATTGGATCCCTGACCCTGAAGCTTTGTCGTCTTGATATGTGGCCTCGTGATCACGGCCAAAATGCGGAGGCACCATGGGACGGCCATATATGGTACGGACTGTGCTTTATTTGTCCATCCATCATCTATTTATATGTTTAAGCCAATCCACCTCCTCTTCACGAAAGCAAGTCTCACAGGTACAATGGAAAGCGGATATATGTTTGTCCATTCGCCAATTCCCAGCTTACTGTTTGTGACCCCTCGGGGCGGAGCGCATGGAGCGCCGCCCCATGCAGCTAGTGGGTAGGTGGGTGTGGTGCCGGAGTCGGGGACATCTAAAGACTAGTACTAACTATGATAGTAGGTAGTGTCAAAGAGTCGAGAGGAGTATTAAAGTTCAACTACTCGCTTTCATAGGGGCATTGCCATCGACATCTTATTTTAGAAAACATGTTTCAGGTCGGCACACCGTTGGCACCCAACGTTGCCTTTTTGATGAGGCAGTGCAGTGCTCCCGAAACGAGGCAGGCCCAGGTCCCGACAAGCACTAAAGCTAGTACCTACTTAGGTACGTCTGTGCTTATGTACGAGTATCAAATGTATACATGTACGTGCACTTCATGCAGCCAAGAATCCCCCACCGGCTGTCAAAGTTTCAACGCCGTGAGTGGGCCAGATACGACATTTCCACAGCCTCAACTCACTCATTGTTCTTTGGCGTGTGAAGGAAGTAGCCTTTCGGCTAGCCTCATGCATGGGGGACAACCAGCAGCAGCCCCGAGCAGCAGCCCCGAAAACCATATACCAGTTGTAGATGGTCACAATATGAAGCGAATGAAGGTATCCCCAGGTCCAACCTACTTGATGTATGTACCTATGCAGGATTGTTCGACCCCGAAGAGTTACACCCGTGGCGCAGCAGCACCACGCCCGGGGAAAATAAATCCCCCATCATGCACGCACCCCCCGGGGACGGCTTCGCTTCACCAATTATTCATGGCAATCCCGTCCCCTAATCGCCGACAGGGATCCAGCTGAGAAAAGGCGCCGATGGCGGTCGGATCCCATCGTGCAACACCAGAGACCTACCTACCTACATAGAAGGATTCTCCTCTGACTATTGAATTGTGAGCACGCGCCTCAGTTACCCATTCCATCTCTCCCCCCCCCNCCCCCTCTCTCTCTCCCCTTCCTACTCTCCTTCCTACTCTCCTTCCTACTCTCCTCTCCCCTTTCTCCTCTCCCCGCCCCCCCGCGCGTGCCTTACGGCCTGTCATCGTCACCATCGCCCTCATCCTGCGCCTCCTCCCGTGAGACCCTCGCCAGACGGCGCGGCGAAACCCACACGAGCTCAAGCCCATCATGGGCTCCCTGACCGAGACGGAGTGCTACTTCGTCGCCCACTGCGCCATGCTATTCGCGACTTCCATCATCGCCATCGTCGTCACCTTCGCCCTGGTGTTCCTCGGACGCCGTCGCAAGGACCCGGCGCGCTGGTGCATGACCCTCGTCAAGCTCACCGCCGTCTTCTTCATACTGTCAGAACACCTACCTACCTAACCAGCGACACCAAACGCTACTGAAGAACGACCCAACTGACCAAGACTACCAATACTACGACTACCAGATTCTGCTTTGCCGAGTTCAGCTCCGACGCCATCTGGATCGCCCTCTCACGCTTCCTCCGCGCCTCGGGCCACCCGCGAGACAAAACCGAGCATGTCCTGGCCGGCCTCCTCCAGTCCCGCCTCCAACTCGACGCCGCCTCCCGCCTCGCCGACTGCATCACCATCATCCTCACCTTCCTCACCCTCGTATCATTCGGCATCGGCGCCAACATCGTGCGCACGGGCGAGCCCGCGCCCCACGACAGGCTGATTAGGCGCGTTTCTTACAGCCTGGCTGGGATCCTGGGTCTCGTCGCCGCCGCTGCCTGGGCTCTCCGCGTCAAGGTCTACATCGATGTCTTCGTGGGCGAGTATCAGTATGCCCTGGAGAGGCAGGGCGAGCATGACATCGCATGGCTCAACGCGTCGCGGCAGCTGGACTTTGCGTTTGTCGTCATTGCGTGGGCGCTGTCCATCGCCGTCATGGCGAGGTCGACGCAGAAGTGGCTACCCAGCCTTCACGACAAGGGTGCCGATGTTGTAAGTGAGGCGTCCCGCCAAGGTGATTGAAGTCTAGCATCGCCCGCCATGCTAACATCTTGTTCTCAGCCCTTGAAGTATCTAATGGCCAGCAGCGGCGTGTGGCTGGTGCAGACGACGTACGAAGTAGTCTACCAGCTCAAGTTCTTCAATCTTCGCAACATCCGCAATGACCCAGAGGGGCCTCCGTTCATTCAAGTCGTTACCGCTATATTCCACACATGGCCCCTTTTGGCCATTATATGTCTTATATTTGCGCTGGGGATCAAGAAGGCCGACGGGCTATGGTCCACAGAGCAGTCATCAGCCTCATCCACGCCGGACAGCTTGATGTCCGGCAGCCAGGATGTACCCCCTGAGCCTCGGGACGGCTTGCCGCCGGCGTATACCGCGTCGCCAAACTCCCCATCACCACCTACACAACACAGTTTCGCCCAGATCACCAACAACACCAACTCGCCGGTCGTGCACACTGCTAGCGGGCAGTCGGCCCAAGCACACCCGCCGCCGCATTGGCACCCTCAGGACGGCCCGCTAGGTGCCCACGACGAGGGACTGGTGAATAACCTCACGCACCCCGCTGGGGATCCCAGGACACCGCAGCGGTACCAGGCCCCGGTGGTGGATAGTGCGTACAACACGGGTCTCGCATCGCCCGTCTCGCCGAGCGAGGCTTGCCGCTCGGACAGGTACGGTGCCGGCATGAGCCTGTACTCGCGGTCACCACCGCCGCCCCACGAGGAGGTCATGGGGCTAGACTACCAAGCCGACGGCAGACCTCCAGAAGCGCCGCCGTTACCCTATCCTGAGAAAAATTAGGCCAGCGAGAGGAGGTAGCTTCGTCATTAAGCGTCACTATATAGAGGGTCCCCGGGCAACAACACGGGATTTCGGGTTGGGCTCTTGGCTCGGGAGAAATTCATTTGTGGTATGGAAGCGAGCGCATCATGATACCAATGCCCGTCGTCAACGGGAAAATGTCTTCAATGTCTTCACGTCTACAAGTTTATGAATCTATACAACAACAAAGAGCACCCGCAGGACGTCCCATTGTACAAGCAATCTAATCCAGCTCCTCCGAGAACTCAGGGGGAGCAACGTATAGCCCGTCGGGGCCCACCGTCCCACTGACAAACCTGGCATGCAATCAGCAACGAAGACGGGAAGAGTTGGGGTTTGGGAACGGGGATCCGGGCTACTTGGTGTGGCTGCCCCTTGCGGCGAGTTGTCCTTTGCTGTTGGTGAAGGTCACCGTGGTGAAGGCGAGTGTCTTGCCGACTACAAGTCCGTCAGCAACTGCTCGTTAACCCTGGGACGATGGCGCCTACTCTTGTCGCAGGTGGCGGTGCCCTTGAGGATGTCGCCCTCCTTGCCGCCGGGGCTCAAGTATGTCACTAGGCCGTGTCAGTACATCTGCAGATCAGAAATCCACCCAGAAGTCAGCGACATGTGCCATACATACCATTAAGATCGGTCGACACGCCTGTCGCAAAGCGCCCCGTTGACGCCACGGCGAGGGAGCCCCCAAGGTCCACCAGGCTGGCCAGCGTGCCACCATGAATAGTCTTGAGTCGGTTCTGCGAATAATTAGCCACCTGAAACCTTGGGAATCGTCAAATAGACTACTAGTCCCTACTGTGTGGTCTCTGTGAATATCAAGCTCGAAATCGACACGCCCGTTGGTGGCATCAAGAACTCGGAATCGCTAATGGTAGGAGTGAGCGTTGCGCATCTCAACATGAGGTGGAATCTCTCCACTGACGTTTTCACCCAGGAGTCTGCGCATACGCGTCAGTCATGCCAGAAGCTCGGATTTCAAGTTTATAGACTGAGATATGTGGCCGCGGGCTTGCAATGGGTCGCGCTTGGACAGGTCAACTCACCTCGGCTCGAGACCCGAGTCCTTCATGAAGGCCCGGACCACCTGAACGGAATGTCAGATCTTTTTGTGTTGTTTTTGCAGAGATATCGACAGAGTATGTTTACGCTTCGTGTGAAGGCTTTGGGGGAAAGTTGTTTCGCCATATTGCTGGAGCTGCCGTGGTGAGATGTGTACATGTACGTGGTCGGAGGAAGTGGTGATGTTGCCGAGTCGGTCGTTCGGTGGCCGGTGGTTGCCGATGACGCTAACGTGAATTACCAGGTACGAGTACTAGAGTGGTAGTGACGGGACACGGAAGTTCACTGACAGAACAGTTCACTCATGAGGTTGGGAACACGTAAACGGACCTTAAGGAGGGCGCGTATACATGGATACATTTCGTATACATGGATACATTTCATACACACGCTCTAAAATTACTTTTAGATGACCCAATATATATGTAGTATGGAAAGTAGTTGTTTGCCCTTTATGCTACATATAATAATGTAACCGGTGGTTTTCTACCCTCTCTCACTGTGTTCGTTTCTTTCTGTCACCCAACCCAGACGCGACACAAGCCCACCCAATTACCCGAGCCTCAGCCGGCGATAAGATACGGGCACGTTCCCATCGTCAATGCTCGGCGTGCCTATTGTGCCTTTCGTATGATAACCCATCGTCAACCGTCTCCCAACGCTCCTCCATCTAACGTTGTCGCCGTGGATGCGCCCAACTCCACCATCCTTCCTCCGACCCGACGAACCATGAGATAGCACCGCCATCTTCCTGGCTGACGGATTGCACCGCCCAATATGTCAGTCAGCACCGCGCCCTCGCTCCAGCTGGCCGAGTACCTGGAGAAGCTGCCAGGCACGACCTTCCGCAAGCTCTACCAGCAGCCCTCGACCGCCTTTGCCATCTTCCGCCGCATGCTGTCGCACCTGGGTACGCAACCCGCCCTCTGACTGTGCCGCCCCGGCACTGTCGTCTCCTGGAGGAGGGCTGGCGCGCTGAACCGTTCCGTCTCTCTTCTAGCCAAAACCTTTGTCATGCGCATGCTCTTCATGCCCAAGCCCATGCTGCTCGGCGACCTCGATGTCTGGGTCAAGCCAGAGTCGAAACGGTGCGTCGCCTGCTATCCCCAACATGCGTCCCACACGCTGTCCCTTCTCTAACTTACAGCCCCGCGCGGCCCCCGTCCTCCGCAGGCAAAAGGACCAGGCGCTGTCCATCCTCCAGAGCCTCCACATCGTCCACATCTCGCCGCCCTCGCGCGACAAGCCGCAGGAGATGCAGCTCACCTCCAACTTTAAGAACTCGATGCGCCGCGCCCTCACCGGCGGCGGCTCCCACAACTCCTTCGGCGTTCCCTCCACCCTCGTCGTGCCCCCCGAGATCGACATCCCCTTCCTCGACCGCTACGCCCGCAAGAAGTGGGATGATATACTGCACTTCGTGGTCTCAAGCGTCGGCTACAAGAGCACAGCTGAGGTCTCGGGTCCCAACAAGAGCGTCAAGGAGCTCCTCATCGCCGGCCGTCTAGTGGACAGGAGACCCAACGGGAGCATCGGCATCACCCAGGCCGGCTTCACGTTCCTCCTCCAGGAGGCCAACGCGCAGGTCTGGACGCTCCTGCTCCTCTGGCTCGAAGCCATGGACACCAACAAGGAGGCCGGTCTCGAGGCTGTCGACATGCTCTCCTTCCTCTTCGTCCTCGCCAGCATGGAGCTTGGCCGCGCATACGACACCAACGCTCTCACCGAGCAACGTAGGAACATGCTCCCCTCGCTCGTCGACTTCGGCCTCATCCACGTGCCCCACCACAAGCGCTCCATGTTCTTCCCGACTCGCCTGGCCACTACCCTGACTACCAGCGGTAGCAGTAGCCTGCGCACCATAAGCGAGGGCGTCTCCGCCGCCACCTCGGCCGCCTTCAACCCGAGCCCCACCGGACCGCTCGGCGCCGGCACCGAGCAAAGAGGCAGCATCGTTGTCGAGACCAACTACCGCCTCTACGCCTACACCCAGTCCACCCTGCAGATCGCCGTCCTCGCCCTCTTCGCCAAGCTCAACATGCGCTTCCCGGACATGGTAGCGGGCCGCCTCTCGCGGGCCTCCATCCACCAGGCCATCAACTTCGGCATCACCGCCGACCAGATCATCGCCTACCTCGCCGCCCACGCCCACGAGCAGATGCACCGCACCGCCGCCATGACCAACAAGCCCGTCCTGCCGCCCACCGTCGTCGACCAGATCCGCCTCTGGCAGCTCGAGAACGAGCGCATGAAGACCACCAGCGGCTTCCTCTTCAAGGACTTTGAGGACCAGAAGGAGTACCTCGCCATCGCGGGGTTCGCTGAGGAGGTCGGCGTGCTGGTCTGGCGGAACGACAAGACGGGCATGTTCTTTGCCAGCAAGCATGAGCAGATACGGGACTACCTCCGTATACGGAAGAAGGCTGAATAATAATTCTGGGGGGGCGGGCCGGGAGGCCTGCTGCCGACTTTTTAGACGACTTGATTAGGAGGGGGGAAGGGAACATGTTAGATTGGCGTTTTGAGGATACCTTCATCGTTGGGAAATGGAAAAAGTAAACAGGACATACCACCCGAATTGGGGTTCTTGCTGCAAAGCCGGTATGTACAGAATATACTCACAGCTACTAGCTTGGGAGTAGACACATTTCATCCATGCCGTCTGAACGATGCTACGAGCAACCGTTTGAAGAACAACAGCTCGAGAATCACAGAGACGAAGCCTTCCCCGTCCAAGTCATTACCTCCCGGAGCCCAATTTTACTGTTCCTAGCCATCTACCCCATCTATCGCCACACAAGCATCATTGTTCCGTCGCCAAATTTACAGGCTGACCTACACTCCCAGCTTACAAATATTCTCAACACACTGCTTGTTTTCATACATTATTGACATTACCATATTAGTACACTGTTGTTGGACGTTTTCCCCTTCCTGCAGACGTCATGCCCTCGCTACACCAGGGATCGAGCCCTGCCGAACAGTAGACAGGCTGCTCCGCCTCCGAGACCGCCGAGTCGCGCCAAAGAGTCTCGAGACGATGCTGCTCAGTCCATCGGTGAGGGGACTAGACGGAGGGGCCCGTGATTGTCGGCGCGCGTATGCCTGCTGCCACTCGAGCAGCGACGAGCGGGCCTCCTCGGTTGCGCATAGGGACTCTAGGTGTCGGAATACACGGCGAATCTTGTCTCTGTCATCCCTGGGCCCGCTCATAGTGGGAGCCGCTGTTGTCGGTATGCTTCTCGCTGGGTGTGGCAGTGTTCTTGTGGTGGTAGTGGCCATGGAAACGGGGAGGTGCGTCCCTCGAGGATACCTCGACTTGGCGCATGGCTGCTCGGACGACGGCACCGATCCGTCGTTTGCGTTCTGCTGTTGAGGCGGTGGTGGTCGAGTTGGTATCATACCCCGGGGCACGGGCGTCAGTATCTCGGCCGAGAACCTGTCATGCAGTGCCATGAACCGACCTGACCAGTACTCCGATGGCTGCGCGTCTGTTATTAGGAAATGGTCTGGCCCGGGTCGACGATGATGAGAGGGTGTCCGCGACGAGGGCGTCGGCGACGTCTGAGGCACCCGCTGCAGCTTCTGAGGTGTTGGTGGACTGTCGTGTCGTATGGCCGTACGCTGAGAAGAGCGCGTCGACGAAGATGACGATGACGATGACGGAATGCGAGTCTCGTGGGTAGCACTGGGTCTCGAGTTCATGGATGGCTGGGGGACTGAACTCTTCCGACCTTGGAGGATGCTCATCGTTCGAGACTTGGGAAGTCTGCTCGGCGGCGACGACGTCGTCTTCCTTGGTATGTGTTCACCGGGCGGAGTGTTCTCGTCTTGATATTGCGGGGGGTCGATCCGCGTGAGGATGCCGGCCGTGGAACTCGTCTTCGAGGTCGGTTGCGGTGGCTTCGAGGACGCACCTCTGAGCGAGGCCTTGCGTAGCTGGCTGGCTGGCTTCATACTCAAGGATTCCTGAACCATGTCCGAAGTCGTCGTGGCAGTCGACATTGCAACAGTCGGCTGCGTCTTGACAGGGAGACGCGCAGAAATAGTCCGCGTCTTATCCCTTCCCGACGGCGACGGCAATGGCACGCAGTCTTTTATCTCGTCGACAATGGCAAACATCTCACTCCTCGAGAGATCAGGACCGCGGGAGTTCTTAACGGGGCCCATGGGGCTTGAGATGACGGGCTGAGTGGTCCTGAGGCGAAGACCCAGTCGTGAGGCTGCCCTTGAGGGTGCGGTGCTTCTGAACCAGGAGCAGGCGTTGGGTCTCGTCTCTCTTGGAGTCGTAGTCGGGGTGTTGGTGTTCATGGTTTGCAAAGAGCTGTCTTCTGTCTATGCCAGGCGAGACGGTTTGGGAAGCAAGGCGAGCAATGGCTGCCCGTCAAGGCTGTTGATCTGGAGGTGGGAGCAAGGCGAAAGGGGCGCCATGGACAACTGACCGATGGGAGAACAGTGAGAAAGATTTTTGGTATAATCACGGATGGAATGGGAAGTGGTCCATGGTTCTCGTGCCCGTCAGGTGATGATGATAGGGGCCAGCTGTTGCCAGCTGTTGCCAGCTGCGAGCAGATGCCAACTGCGACGCTCCTTCCCCAGATACTAATTACTCGTACCTACTCACAACTCCCTCAGTACCTGTACCTGTACTTTATAAGGCTTCGATAAAGACGTCTCGGGTACCTACATACCTGAGCTAAGGCACTTACTGTATATATCTACCCACCCTTACAAAGCCCATGTTGGATCTAGTAACAACCGCAGATGATAATATCCCCAACACCCTCCCTCTCACGCCTTCCACCCCTCAATCTTGAAGCGAATCGTCACATCGCCCTCCCCCCTCGGAATCTCATGCCCGTTCGCATCCCAGAGCGCCCTCTCCGTAAACCTCACACCACCCTCCCGATCAACCAGCACAACCGTCTGCCTCTGCGTGCCGTACATGCCCTCCGCAAACCCCTGGTCGTCCCCGTTCCCACCAGCGGCAGACGCAGCAGTAGCAGCAGGAGCATCAGCCACCGCCGAGGCCGCCAGCTCATCGTCCGTCGGCCACGTCCCCCTCCCCCTGGCCCTCGCCCTCGCCATCTCCTCCCTCTGCTTCTCCCCGCCCAGCCCGGGAACAAAGATGCTGTTCTTCAGATCCCGGATGTTCTCCGCCAGACCCTTATCCATATGCCCATGCAGCGTATCCGTATCAAGATGCGCCAGCAGCCTTGCCACCAGCTCCTCCTCATCCGCATCACCATCACCATCATCGCCCTTCTTCTCCCCGTGCGTCCTCACAATCTCCCCAAACGGACCTAGACCGTCGGCAATCTTCGGCCACTCCCCCGACTGCGCAAACGCCGTATTCGTGAACCCCCACGCCTCAGCCTTCCGCGGGCTCACGATCGGCACATCACGCAGCCCACCCGCGCGATTGCTCACCACCGCAAAACCCTCCCACTCCGGCCCCGTCAGCTTCGCACACGCCATCGAGAACCCCCCGACACCTCTGACACCCTCCCCCTCATCCACCAGCCTCTCCACGCTCTCCCTGACCCCCTCGTCCGGCGGCTCGCCCAGCCAGGCGGTCACCATCCCCCCGCGGCTCCTCCTCCCCTTGGGCGAGGGCCCCGTGGCCTCCACCTCGCGGTAGTTGGTCAGCACCGCGATCATGCCCTGCCTCGTGACGCCGAGCCACGTTCCCCTCTCAGGCCGCTGCAGGTCCCGCGACGAGAGGACCTCGACATTCCGGCCGGAGGGCGTGGTGTGCGTCCACCAGTGTGGGCGGGACGTGGGGCGCAGGACGAATTCGTCCCGGTTGTCGATGAGGATGAGGCTGTATTTGGGATGCGCCGTGGAGATGAAGACGATGCACATTGTGGGCGGCGGGTAGATGGGACTGATAAATATCTCGGTAAATATATTGCGCGCGGGGAGAGGAGGAAAGCTTGTTGAGTAAGTAATTATTGAATGGGCGCAACTTTGACGAGGTGGCTTATAAAGGAAAGCTCTCAGATCTCCGAGCACAAGCCATCAGTCATCCGCTGTGCCAACGTCCAACCACCAAAATAGACATTCGGGGCACCAAATATCTCAAATCAATCCAGCGTCCCGCCACTACCCGACCGCTCCAAAGATAGTGGCGTGGTGCGCCGTTTTTCTCCGGTGTTTGGGTAGTACCGTAATACTTGGGTGACTTCAAGTTTGACATGTGCATCTCAATAGTACTACCTTGGTACATTACGCACGCACCTCCATAATTACTAGTATGATGGTGACCACCGAAACGAGCAACACCATCACCCCGTGCACGAATCAAGGAAACCCCAAGACGAAAATGAAAATCTTACTTTTATTATTTCATTAGTAAATAATAATCCGAAACCTCCCGCTGCATGGAACCTCCCAAGCGTCCTGTCTATGCGGAAGACGCCGTGCTCCGTCCATGTAGATGAAATCTATCTTAGATCATGTGTATACGCAATCAAAACGCGGGTGTATTCCTTGGTCCGTGTATGAAAAAAATAAATAAATAGGAAATAGGAAATCAAAAGTCGCTGGCACTGTCTATCTTTTGTTGTAGTTGACGTATCGGCTCTGTAACCAGTTAGCTTGTGTTCCATTGCGTGCTCCGGATCGCGCAAGTACGTACGGCAAGGAAGAGTACAACCAAGTTGCTGACCAAGAAGCAAGCATAGATGCCCATGTCGCGCCATCGGTTGTAGAACGACATGCCCAGAGGCTCGAAAAACTCATTGCCCACTTTGTACGCGCAGTACTGGCAGTCTTGCGTGTCATTGTTGGCGAGGTAACCGGCTCCACCGGCGGCAAAGAAGGGTTCCATATACTCGCCGCACGTCATATTGTCTGGCGCGGTGAAAGCTTGGAGCTCATGCGGCTTGCAGATGACTTCCACCCCGTGCAGCGCCGTCGTGACAGCACCGCTAATCAGGCGAGTGAAGGGATCCAACTGGTACAGCCAGGCCCTCCAGAAACCTGGCATCTGCGGCGCAGGAATGGTGACGCCGCAGAACAGGGCAAATGTGATGATGATGAAAGGATCGAACTGGGCCGAGATGCGGGGTGAGGGTGTCAGCGAGGCCAGAGCTTGTCCGAGCGAAATGGCAAAGAACTCGGTGATGAGGACAAGAAGGAACTGGTAGCCTGCCCGCGACGGCTCCACCTGGAACCCCGGCATGAAGTACAGGGGCAGGTAGAACAGGACAGCGCAGAGGATCGAGTACGGCATCTCGGCCAGCGTCATGGCCGTCGCAAACGTGATGGGCGAGTACATCTTGGACGAGGCCTCGCGGAAGAAGATGGCCCGCTTGATGTGAAACATGACCTCGACTTGCGTGATGATCAGGGCCGGCAGAACAGTGACCTGGAACATGACAAAGACCTTGTTCTGAAGCGAGGCGCGGGAATCGTCCAGCTGCAGGTATGTGAGACCGGTGACGATGGCGACAACCGCATGGTTGAAGAGTCGGGTGAAGAGATAGTTGGGCGAGCGCCAGTAGGAACGGAACATGCGGGCATTGACCACCTTGAGCTGGTGCAGCAGGGGCGACGCGTACTCCTTTTCGAGTTCCGGGTCTGCGCTCTTGCCTACGGCCTGCCTCTCCTGCTTCATCCTTTCAATGGCCAGCTTGGTTTCGGCCAGCTCGGGGCTTTCATCCCAGATGTCGCCCCAGTCACGGTCCCCAATGCGAGGAGCACTACCGGCACCTATAGCATCCAACATGAACTCGGCCACGTTGTCCGTCGGGGCAGCCTCGGCACCGTTGCGCTTGAGATAGTCGCGGAGAATATGAGCGTCTTCGCCAATGTCGCCAAAGTAGACGGTGCGGCCTCCACGCTGGAGAAGCAGCAGCCTGTCAAAATTCTCAAACAGGGCGGCGTTGGGCTGGTGGATGGTACACAGGATAGCCTGGCCGGCAGCGGCGAGCTTCTTGAGGAATCGCACAATGTTGAAGGCGCTTTGGCTGTCGAGACCAGACGTCGGCTCATCAAGGAAGAGCAGGAGCTCGGGCTTGGCCGCCAGTTCCACACCAATTGTCACACGCTTCCGCTGCTCGACAGCCAGGCCAGCCTCAGGGGTGCCGATAATGGCGTCGGCGGTCTCCTCCATCTCCAGCAGCGAGATGATCTCCTCGACGTAAGCGTGGCGTTCGGCAATCGGCGTCTCGTAGGGCTGGCGGAGGTCGGCGGAGAATCGGAGTGCCTCCCGGACGGTCTGGGTCGGTTCGAGAAGGTCGAGCTGCTCAGCGTAGGAAGTCGATCGCTGGAACTGCTTCCCCGGCTTGACAGCGTCAACGAGGACGTCGCCAGTGATGACACCAATGTTCTTGCGCGAGGCGAGTACGTCGAGGAGGGTCGTCTTGCCGGCACCAGAGGCGCCCATAAGGGCTGTCAGCTCTCCGGGACGGACATATCCGTAGACGTTGGTCAGCAGGCGACGGGTACCACCAGGGACAGGGACGTCGTAGTTGAGGTTCTCCCAGGTGAGAATGCTCTCCGACTTGATCTTGAGATCCGAACCCTGCTCATTTGACTTATCCGTCCGTCGAACATCCCTCTTTCGGGCCAGGGATTCGTTGAGAGCCTTGCGTTCCTTGTTAGGCTTGGTGAAGACTCTGGCGGCGTTGCCACCCATGCCAAAGCGGACGACCTCTCCCAAGACGACGTTCATGATGAGGAAGAAGACAATGAGGGACATGATGATGCCCCAGTTGCGCCACAGATCCTTCGGGAAGTATGAAAATGTTTGGGAAATGTAGGCGGAGCCCTCGATGAAGGTGGATCCAGCCGTAGACCCAGCCAGAGTGCACACCTGGTTGTTAATATCGTCGTACCCAGGTCCAGAGGGAATCAGAGAGTCTGCTGTGCATTCCATGTCGATTCTGCCAAACTCGTTCATCATCAAGCCACTGAAGGACAGGCCCAAGAGGTTGACCCAGAAGATCCACCGGAGCCAGACCTGCTGATTGTCGTATTGGATCAAGTAGCCGGAAGTTGTGACGAAGAGTGTGATGAGAATAACAGCAAACTTGATGGCATAGTCAAAATCGGGGCTGACACATCCAATGATTCTGAAGATGAGAGTCATGGCGATGTTGCCCGAAAGAATCATGAGATAGAATGTGAAGAAGGCGCCAGCATCTCGAACGAGATTCGTCATGAAGTACACGATAATGGAGAAGATCATGATTTCTGATGCCGCAAAGGCTTGGTCCACAATGATCTGGCCGATCCACAGTGCAGATGGCCGGTGGAATGCGTACGCCTTGTGCTTGTTGAGAATGGCACGACCCGTCATTGTGGAAGCGAGCTCGGAGAAAGCCTGGAAAGCATTGAACAGAAGGCTGATGAAAAGGACACCACCCTTGCTGAAAGCGCTGGCCGAGGTTTTGCCGAGGTCGAGATAAAGGGTACCGAGAACAATGGCGATGACGATGCTGCGGATCCATGAGAGCGAGAGATTGAAACGATCCTGGATCTTCAGTGTAAACTGGCGCTTCATGAGAGCCCATACCTGCAGATGGAAGCCGACCTGGTAAACGGAGCGTTTAGAAGACCCGCGCTTGCTCTCCTCGATGGCGATCTCGAAGTCTTCATGAGCACCCTTCTGCTGCTCAAGGCTGGCCTTGTACTCGGCCATCTCAGAATCAAGCAACTTTTGGTACTCGGACTTCTTGAAGGCCTCCGAAAGGGTCTCGGGACTGTAGGGGGCATTGGCCTCGGAGCGTCCAGGGGCGTACTGGCGCTCAAACTCATCGGTACAGCCGGTCACGTAATCGGGCGTGGTCTGCCGAGGGCGGGGGGCAAACCCAAGACCTTCAAAGTAACTGCGAGCGTCCTTGGTGGGGCCGAAATAAACCTGGCGACCTTGGTCTATCACAAGAACCTTGTCGAAAAGGTTATAGATGTTCTCGGAGGCCTGATAGAGCGAGACAAAGGTAGTCGTCTTGTACAAGTTAGTCTGCACACGGAGAGACTTGGTGAAGTCGAGAGCCGTGCTGGCGTCGAGGCCGCGGGTGCTGTTGTCCCAGGAGAGAATGCAGGCTTTGGTGATCATCATCTCGGCAATGGAGACTCGCTTGCGCTCACCACCAGACACACCGCGGACAAAGTGGTCACCGACGACGGTCTTGCGAGTGTGCTCAATGTTGAACATCTTGAGGAGCATAGAGATAACATGCTCCTTGAACTCTTTCTTGGACATGTTTCCAGGTCGTTTGGCGGGCATCTTGGTGTCGAGGGCAAAAGAGAGGGTCTGTTCGACGGTCAGGGTCGGGTGGTGCAGGTCATCCTCGGCGTTGTAGACGGTCTCGCCACGGTAGCGGTCGAAGTCCTTTGCGCTCCAGGGGCCGTAGAGGACGTCGCCGGTGACGCTGGTGTAGCCGTAGCGCTGGTTGGCAATGGTCTTGAGGAATGTGGTGCACCCGGAGCCAGGTTTTCCAAGGACCAGGATCATCTCGCCGGGCTTACAGACGCCCTGGAACTCGTGGAGAAGCGTCGCCTCGACAGGTTTCTTGCCCAGGCCCAGCAAGTTGACGACGGGAGTGATGATGTCGAAAAAGTTGATAAAGGCGTCGGGGAAGGTCGAGACGTAGTTGGCACGACCGCCGATGCCCTTGACGGTAAGGTTGTTCCAGTAGGCACCGATGTGCTTGGCCTTGATGCCTGCTTCGTTGTTGGCGTCGAGATCACCACGGAGGGCAGCTTCGAGGTCAAAAATCGAGTCTCCATCTGAGGTGGTGGACTGGTCGGATGCGTTCTTCTCAGCGTCTGCGGGGGCCTTCCCGGCGCCCCTGCGGCTCGCACGCGAGACGCCAGTGAATTCGCGCTGGAGCTCTTGAAAGTCGGCTTCGGCCTGTTCGACGGATATGCCCGACCGTAAGCGGGTTAGCTCCTTGGAAGCGCGTTTATCGGCATTGTTGCTTCTCTCATCGGCGGTGGATAACGAGTCCTTGTCGCTGCTATCGGCAGGCTTCTCGATTTCGTCCAGGGGGCGGCCAGCGGCGACCTTTTGCTCGGCGCGCTCGAAAGCGTCGTCGGCCATTGGGGCGAACGTCGTTGGCACAATGGCTCCCGTGTCCTGAATTCGCCTTATACCCAATCTAGCCCGGTATACTTTCCCCGTCTTCCCAATCCCCTTTCCGTAGGTCGGCGGCGTTTACGTGAGACTCGACACGGCCAATAATATTTCACTGCGAGGCCGGTTCAGGAAAAC
This sequence comes from Hapsidospora chrysogenum ATCC 11550, assembly GCA_000769265.1. Taxonomy (NCBI): domain Eukaryota; kingdom Fungi; phylum Ascomycota; class Sordariomycetes; order Hypocreales; family Bionectriaceae; genus Hapsidospora; species Hapsidospora chrysogena. The sequence goes on from JPKY01000020.1 coordinate 245,904, forward strand.
GGCGTGAGACACACCAACGCGGACCCTGATTCAAAACTAAAAAAAAAAAAGGTTTAAAAAAACAAAAGGACTGAGTGGAGATGGGAGAATAATATAACGGCGACAGCCGTACGAAGACGGAGATGGGCGGCGAGAGAAGAAGAGAGTGGGAGAGAGACGGACGAGAACAAGACTGAGGAAACGTCGACGAGGGACGTGGGCGGAGAGAAGATGGAAACTTTTAATCGACCTCGCGCGTCGAATGCGCCTGCCCGAGAGAAATGCAAGACAGGTCGTCTGCACTCTGCACTCTGCACTCTGCATACACGTGGTGGGGGGGGAGCGGGGCAATTTTGAAGCCAGCGTTGGCACGGGCCTCTTTGCTTTATAATAGAAGTTCCGGAGGCAAGGGCCAAAGAGAAAGCGGGACCCGCGGAAAGGGAAACCTTGGGCTGAATGGGCTCTGGAGTCTTCCATGGGGACCTGTCGGCGCAACAGCCGCCGACTCCACCGTCGACCTGCATACTACTCGTACTACTGATGATTAGTACCGAGTGACATAGATCGCGTACAGTATGCCGATGGGCTTAGCTGCAGCTACTACGAGTGCAAGGTTGCACGGAGAGATACCAGATTCAAAGTTTCTGGATGCCCGTGACAATCAGTTGGTTCAAGCATGGGGGTTGTTGCCTTGACAGAGGAATAGGTATTCATTAAAGTTGGGCTGGGATGTTCCTGCACGCATAGAATTATACAGTAACTACTACCTAATGTTGGTCATGCCTACCGCGGTGCAAGTACGGATCTCACCGGGCAAGTACGACCGGTCCATGGATCTCTACAGTACTAGGTGCTACTTACCTGGTAGTGTTACAATGCTAGTACTCAGCACTATTAGTACTAGTATTCAGCATCAGCAGACGTTTGAACTTGCGAATCCCAGGTACAGCCACTAGGTCATCTGCTCGTCACATCGCAACCATCAAATCCACCCGATCTCACATCTCCGCCCTCGCATTCCCGACTCCCTTGGCACGAAGTAACTCGAATCAGACGACTCATCCCATCGAACCCATGGCTAGCTGACGAGGTGACGGACACGAGGGGATGGGTGGGATGGAACAACGGGAATGACGCACATAGGGTCATTGTGCCAGCCGTGAATGGCGGTCTGTTGTCACCCGACAGTTCAAGTTGGCTTGATCAGCCATTCGATTTCTTATGAGGTATTCGTAACTTTATTTATTTTTTTCTTACTTTACCCCACTCCCGTCGGAGATTCCCTGGCCCCACCATCCCTAGTAACACTGAAAGAGGACCTGGAGCAGTGGAGCGATTCAGGGCGGTGGGGTCCGGCTCGCGCCATTGAGTCATCCGGCGACACACCCACCTGTCACCTACCACCTGCCCTACGCTTGGTTGCCCTATGAACTATTGAATGTACCTACCAGGTAGGTAAACTGGGCTGCTATTTATCAGCAGTAGCAATTACTTCCAAGTAAGGTAGGAATGGATTGCAAGGGTCGCCAACCATCTAGAAATCACTATGTGACACCATATACCGGTTGGCCCCGCAGGCCAGAACCCAATTCGCAAGGTGGAAAATTCCCTGGCCCTTTGATCGACGTCGACGGGACGACTGCGTCTAAGAATGGCGGTGGAGGCTCGGTTGGGGGACCTGGTGAAACGGACATTGTATCCGTATCCTGCGGTACTCTAGGTTTTTGTATCTCAGCAAACAACAACGGCGCCACATACAGGTAATTCACGATCGACCAATGGCTTTCCCGAGCAACGGCATCGACTACGTCCGTACGAACGTAGATGTCTCCGAGACCGACGTTTTTGTTTTCCCGTGCGTGCAAACTTGTGATGGACGCACCACCACCCATCACATCGTCCAGCTTCCGCGGTGCCATGCCCAATCAGAGCCCCTGCCACGGGCCGTGGTCCGTAATGGAACCCTCGCTTATTCACCGTATGCCATTGTGGGATAAGGCCGCCGCAGTGCCTGCCCCACCCAGCTCAAACTCACTTCGACTCATTCTACCTAGGTACTTACCTAACTAGCCCCCAACGGACATTCGGACTTCCGAACTTTTGTTGGGTTTGCCATTACTCTTAGATTGGTATCCCCATCCCACAAGCTGCTTTTAAAAGTCCGCCCACCCTAACCAGAATCCTCCACTCTGTGCATCCGTGCGCCTCGCTGAGATTTAATCGGTTATTTGTCTCATTGGCGCACTTAGCGACTGACCAGGGACGGCCGCTCAGCCCCGATCCATAGACACGTGTCGATGCTCATTTATTTGTAAGACAGCCTCGAAATCGCCCCTTGTCTCCTACTAGTACGTCTGTATCTTTCCGAGGATTGCGTGAGTTTGCGACTTCAGTATCCATCGCCGAAGGCTGTGGGCCGCTCGGCACCTCTCAGACCCTGGTGCCGGTTTCCTAATCGGCCGCGGCCCCTCTTTCCAAAATGAACAGAAATTGGGTGGTTTGTGAAGGACATGGGATGATGAGGATGAGTTTCTTGGGGTGGGAGTATTTGCCAGCTCGGGGCAAGTCAAGCCCGAGATACCACTAATAATACGAGTGCATGATACCCATCCCACTCTGGTGTTTATAAGCAGCGCATACCACACCAGAACATTGCGCCTATGCATTGCGGGGTTCCAGGATGGGACGTCAGCACTTACTACGTCACGTATTGACCTGACCGCGTCGGCATACTCGGTTTTGTGTAGACGCGTTCAGTCGGTTCGGGCCGTCTGACGAGAGGACTTTGTCATGCTCCTCCCACCGATATGTTACTCCAGAAGAGTCACGAGGGCTGCGAGGCACCGGTCCGCAGTACGGTTTGGGCTTGGGATACAACGCCAATTCACACAAGCATACGCGCCCTCAAAGATGGCCTCTCACGCTTCTCGACTTGCCAACAACCTGACATCTCTATCAGTGAGATCCAGGCTAATGTCGCGGCCTTGGCGACACATTGGGCCGCGTGAGCATGTATAGGATACTGTCCGCCCAAGGTGCTACTATAGTAAGTACTCATGGATATTTGATACTGCCACTTTTACGACTTTGGTCACCAAATCGGCAGAAGCTGGAATTTCCGCCTGGGAAGACATGTCCGGCGCGGGCAGAACAGTTGTTTTTACGGACGTCCATGCTAGTTGCCAAAAGAGAAGTTTCAAGGCGCAGAGGGGAGTGCCACGGGGAACGCACCCAGTCCCGGAGAGCGGTCCCTGCCCACCTCGCAGCACCATCGACCAGCCATACCAAGTTTTTGAGGTTTTTCTTTTTTTTTTTTCCCCATCTGCAGAAAGCTCCCAATACAGTAGTCGTCGCCCATCTCAAGTCTTTTCGAAAAGATAAAGCTCGACCTGCTGAGGTTCGTCGCCCATCACCGGCAGCGGTATGGTCTGCTCCTGAATCTTCACCCACCGATGCTGGCTCAGGAGATCAAATACTGCAGTCTCGGACGAGTGTCGAGGCTTCGTAGCGAGAAACACCTTGGTCGTCGGCCGGTCTGCGCTTGCAAGCGCTACATTGGCCGCATGCAGAGCAGAAAGCGTTTCGACCAACGCCGGCAATACATCGACATTGTATGTGCAGTCGCTGAACATGACGAGGTCCCAGGCGCGAGACGTCACAGCCTGTCCGAAATTCCCGCGTCTCCCATCCTCCCAGTCGAGATTCTCATAGAGTAACTGGACTCCCTCAAGGCGAGGCAGGCGAGAGATATTTGATCTCACCTGCTCCTCCGCATCTTCCAAGTCAGTCATCATGACGACCGTCTCTTGAGACGGGTCAGTGCACATGGCCGAAGCCACCACAGCAGCTCCCAGCCCCAGAACGCCGACACCACAACCCAGTTCAAGAACATGCACCGGCCGGTCTCCGGCCAGTATGCTCTTCACAGCTTGCATCCACGGACCCTGGCTCGCTTCCGGGACCGAGCCCGGCCGCTGTATTGTACCGGCAAGACCGCACACCGTGACAACACCGCCATCCCAGACGTGGCGCGCGAGGCTCTTCGGTTCCCCGACGTCCTCGGCAATCTCCAGGTCGCTCGCAGAACCTATCCCTTGGCCAAAATGGAGTTTCCTGGTAGATACCTGGCGATCCTCATCCACCTGCCGATTCAAGCTTATCCAGACCGGCATTATCAGTCCATCCCCGCCGCCTGACCGGAGGATACTTTCAGCGCTGTAGGCGGAGTGCACTTTGCTCGGGGCGACGCATATCTGCACATCCTGACAAGCCGCCAGCGCCTTCACCACGACCGCCGGAGGCCTGAATGCGGGCTTCAATACTCGTTGGCCAGCTTTCCATACAACCTGCCCCTTTCGTGACAACGGCACCGATAGGGCCTCCGGGGAAGAGCCGCCAATATGAGCGGTGACGCTCAACTCGATGGGCTCATTCGGGATGAGTAGCGAGTCCCCCAGGTCCGTCGATATGATGAACAGAAGCTCGATCAGGGGTGTCTGTCCAACTTTGGGAGGTCGAAGGAAACGAATGTAATGCATGGTACCCCAGGTAGGGCCGGGCGGCCCCGGCAGAGGGCGCTGATTGAGTTTGAGAAGGTCGGGAAGTATATTGCTTGCCTCTTGACGACGCGACGCTCTTCTACGGTGGATATCGGAATTCGGGTCGGGGGCACTACGACGTCGAACAGGAATATATTGTATTGTAAGAAAATCGGCACATTAGTTGCCAACAATTGGGTCCTGAGAATATGCGAGAACATGCGAAGCAATCGGACGCTCAAATTTTGACATGAGGAAATTGAGCTGACACTTTTGGTTACCTAGGTAAGTCAGCATACCCCTCAACCGGCCACCCCCCTCAACCGGCCACTTTAAGTCGCACTATATAAGGCCGTAAAATCGTTCAAGTAGTAATACTACGATCAAATTAAGGCGTTAAAGAATTAGGATAGCTACCACTAGTTACAAAGCTACTTACAATTATACGATTAGGCTTATACCACTAGTCTAGACAGTTCCAGCATAACTGTAAGCTAGATTCGTGTCTTAATAACTTACTTAATCTAAATAAACCGATTAATAAGATTTTCTATGATTTTAGCCTTCTTCCATGGCTTTGAGTCCTTGAACTACTACTTTAGTTGCTGTATTTATACTTTATAGGTAATAAGCTTAGTATTTTACCTATTTAAATCTCTACTAATCGCTTGGAAGAGTCGTTTAGCTATTCGAGCTATGAACTAACTCGTAGACTGTTAATTAAATGCCGGACTTAGTTACTACGCTTTAAAGTGTTAACCATATCGATCCCACCCATTCCGTCTCTCCTTAATGTAACGGGCAAGTCACGTGATTCCCCGCGCGCCGGGACCGACTGTCGCGCAACACGCAATAGTTGCTATTTTGAGCATACGAACAATGGTTGTAATTAGCCTTGATTTCCTACAAAGGAGAGGGCGCGTGATGCGCCTATTGTACGATCTATCTGATCACGTGTTTTACCCCTATTGTGGGGTCTGCTTAATGAAGCACTTAACCCTTCTAGGCTAGCGCTAAAGCTCTTATCTCGTGGGGCTCAACACACCCCCTATTTATAAGGCTATTCGCGATGTCTCAATAAATATGTAGCCACGCGCTCATTAGTGTAGTAATAGCTATTATAATAAAACCCCTCTCTTTAAGCCTTCATTATATACTAAAGGGCGTGATTACGTATAATGTAATCACTTATAAAGCTTTAATGTTATAGGCTAGGCCTAAGGATGCAGACCTAGCTATGCCTAGTCGGAGAAACTACGGCTCATGATAACGAAGCGATAAAGAAGCGGTTAATCTTCTACCCCTTCTCTACTTTGTTCCTTAGCTTAAGATAAACTTCTAACAGTCCTTCCTTAATACGAAAACTCGAAGTGAATCGTAACATATCTTAAGCTTAATGAAACTAATAAAGTCACCCCCCATTACGAACTTATTATAATGGATAGGGAATACGATACTAACGAGTAGGCCCGTTAACGGGCGGAGTAAAGCCTTAAGTATCGTATAACGGAGATGCTAAACGTAACTATAACCCCTATCTAATAGTAATAAGAATAGTTTATATAGATACTCGCTTAGATGAATAGCCGCTTAATCGTTACGGAGGCAATAGGAAGTAACTAGAGTGGCCTTACTCTAACCTTATTAAGCTTAGACGTGCTAACCTTAATATTAGTAGCTCCTTCGCTAGCCTTAAGCCCTAATCCTAAAGTGAACTTATAACGAGACGGCTAAGGGCCCTTAATTAGGAAGCCCTTACCTAACCCCTTAAAGTTTTCTAAGAAACGCGTCGATTACCCTATATGGGTATAGAGTATACGCGATAAGCTTAAGCTAGACTACCGATTCTTTAACACCCTATAAGAGGCTTAGTATTACATTTATGTCCGCCTCGAATCTAACGTAAGTAAGTTAGTAACTAACTTTTACCGACACTTAGGTTTAAGCTATAGTTACGACCCTAAACGGTTTATAAAATACCTTAATTAGAACTTCCTAAATCGGAACCTTAACGTAAACGTTACGTATTAGCTATAATCCTTTAAGTAAGGCGATAAGCAATCCTTCGTTACCTTTATGTAAAAGTTCGAAAGACTACTTATAAAGGCCGGGGGGGCCGCTTAAAGCGACTATATAAAAATTATATAGGTTAAGGGCGCGCTAAACTTATAGCTACGTAACGCCTTAATGTCTATAATCCTCCCTAACACGTACTAAGAATAGCTAACGTCCATTTAGGACGTTACGTGAAAGTGTTACGACCTAAGTGTCGCGACGGCCTTCTGTCATGCGGCCGCGGTCACGTGAGGGGACCTACATCTTTTCTCATCCCAAACCGGTCCCAGACATTAGATCACTAGGATCACGGTGAGCCATGAGCTCTAGGCTCACCCGGATCACGGTGAACCACCGTGATCCCCGACCTTAGATCACCACGAAGCCTATGATCCCTAGGTACATCAACTAGTATATAGACGCGGTCCCGAACCGCCTCCAGTAAGAGCTACTCTAACTCCTTAGCTATCAATATAGAAGTTAACGCTTAACTTACTCCAGTTCCTAAGTCTCGCATTAGACTGTGACCTAACCTGCCTAGACGACACCCTAGTCTTTCTGTTAAATATAAACCGACCTCTATCTGCCTTACAGTCAGACCCGAACGTCATATATTAATAGCTCTTATTTAGTGGACTACTATGTTATCCTTAAGCAATACTTCGACACCTACATTATAGCTCTAAGCACGACCCTAACCCTAACCTCATCTAATATCGGAACCACTCTGACTTACACTTAGATAGAAACTAAGGACATTAGCGAAATCATCAAACTATAGTACCTAACTTCCTTTAATGGAACTCTAGGAACGCTTTAAGGATTCCTCACTTAACTTAAGGCTTACCATTAGTTCTACCCCGAAAGACTTAAGAACGACCCTAATAAGGTCCTCTATGCGGGAACTTACCTAAAGGGAACCGCTCTCGCCTAGTTCGAGCCAATCCTACGGGACTACCTTAATAACGAACTATAAGACTAAGACTAAGAAATAGTGAATATCTTCGCTAGTTTCGATAACTTTAAGGAAGCCATTAAGGAAGCTTTTAGAACCGTTAATAAGTAACGATAAGCCATTAAGAGACTCAAAACGCTTAGATAATGAGGATCTGCGGCTAATTACGTAGTAACGTTTAGACAAATTGCTATAAGCTTAGATTGGGACGACGAACCCTTAATGTTAGCCTTTTACGAAGGACTTAAGGAGGAAGTTAAGGATGAACTTATGACGTTCGGGTCTAGCTGCGAGGCAGATAGAGGTCGGTTTATGTTTAACAGAAAGACTAGGGTGTCGTCTAGGTAGAGTCGGGTCACAGTCTAGTGCGAGACTTAAGAACTGGAGCAAGTTAAGCGTTGACTTCTATATTGATAGCTAAGGAGCTAGAGTAGCTCTTACTGGAGGCGG
>JPKY01000199.1:0-27309 GCA_000769265.1 Hapsidospora chrysogenum ATCC 11550
AAGTGAGTAACTCTAAAGAACTTATATACACTTTTCTTAAAATCATTATTAGTAATTATAGATTGCCTAAGGAAATCATCTTAGATAGAGGAACGACATTTACCTCAAAATTTTGGCAAGCCCTTATGGCACAACTCGGACTGAAACACAAACTAAGTACGGTATATTATCCTCAAACGGACGGATAAACTGAAAGGCTTAACTAAACGTTAGAACAATACCTACGATGTTATATTAACCACGAACAAGACGATTAGGTTTCAAAGCTACTAACGGCTCAACTCGCTTATAACAGCTCGATCGCTGAATCAACCTAGCTCACGTTAATGTACGCTAACTACGGATATAACCTAGAAGCCTACCGAACCCCAAAAGAAGGACCACTTACGGAAAAAGCTATACTTATAGCCGATTAACTACGCTTATTACACTTATAGATGCAAAAAGAACTTATGACGTTCGGGTCTGACTGTAGGGCAGACAGAGGTCGGTTTATGTTTAACAGAAGAACTAGGGTGTCGTCTAGGCAAGTCGGGTCACAGTTTAGTGCGAGACTTGGGAACTGAAATAAGTCGAGCGTTGACTTCTATATTGATAGCTAAGGAGTTAGAGTAGCTTCTTATTGGAGGCGGTTTAAGACCGCGTCTATATATTAGGGTGATCACATTGATCGTGTGTGTGTTATGTAGTGATTAAGGTGAGCGATCTCCTTAATTACGTCTATGTTGTAAGTGATTAAGGTGATCGGTTCGTGAGTGAGAGGAAAAAAAGTGGGGCCCTTAGTACCTTACGTGTAGGCCGCAGAACGGGCCGTAACATAATGTCTCCTCTCTTTAGATCTTGTCCTAAGATTAATCAAAACCGCGTCTCTCCCTCTACCCTATTGGTTCGTTAAATCTTTCTTCCCTTTCCCTCTAGTTTCTTCGTCGTGCTGACACTATAGGCTACAGCTCTTCGTAGCGTCGTTACGATCTATATTTGTTGATATCCGAGCTAGGCGTCGTCATTATGGCTTGTTCCTTTTGCGAATCGCACGGCTAGGAGGATCGTTACAAAATGATAGATGGTTTCGATCGCTATGCCGAATGTGTTCGTCGTGGTCGCTCTTATGATACATTAGGCGTGCCTCGCGCCTTAGGTGAGTTTGTCTCCTAGGCGTGTAGTGTCCTTTTTTCCTTCCTAACTTATTATCCCATAGTTTCTCGCATCATTACCGAGAAAAAGCGCCTTAAGTCCTAAGAGGAGAGAGTGGAGGACGAGCTTAAGGCACTTTAGTAGAAAATGAATGAATGTTAGGCACGTCTTCGCTAGCTTCGTCATTAGCGTCACGAGGTTGTGAAGAAAGGCCATTAGATGGTGCGTTACGGTCTCCGTTCTTTAGATGACCTAAAGGAGGTGGATCGGGCGGAATCGGCGGCTATAGTAGACGTTCAGTCTTTTGGGGGTTTTGGTGTGGTTAACTAGAACGCTATTCTTAACGGTCTTATAGATTTAGGTCTGTTCGCGCCCTCCTTAGAGCTAACCGTTAGTGAAACTATCGTAAGAGGCGATAGCAGTTCTTTAGGTGTCTAACCGGTTCTTATGTATTTTTAGCGTCATTATACCCTTTCCATTTAATGAGGTATCTGACTTCTCTATCCATGACTTATTTGTTAAGTATCCTTTTTGGTTCGTATTCTTCTTCGTGAACTTTAATGTATAGTTATCGTTTTGCGTTTTCTAGTGCTAGTTTTAGAAGTGAGATGTGAAAAATGTCGTGCATTCTTATCGTTTTGGGTAGTGATAGTCAGTAGTTAGTGTTCGAAAGTTTTTCTACGATTTTGAACGGTCTAACTTTCTTATAGTTAAGCTTCGAGCTTAGTCGATTTGTAGTGAAATTTCGTTAAAGTAGGTAGACTATATCTCCCCTCTTAAAGATCGGTCCCTTCGATCTTTTCTTGTTATAGTAATGTGCCATTCGCTAGCGTACGTACTTAAGTTCTTTTTGCATTTATAAGTGTAATGAGCGTATTTAGTTAGCTATAAGTATAGCTTTTTCTATAAGTGGTCCTTCTTTTGGAGTCCGGTAGGCGTCTAGGTTATATCCGTAGTTAGCGTATATTGGCGTGAGTTAGGTTAATTCGGCGATCGAGCTGTTATAGGCGAGTTGAGCCGTCGGTAGCTTTAAGACCTAATCGTCTTGTTCGTAATTAATATAATACCGTAAGTATTGTTCTAGAGTTTGATTAAGCCTTTTAGTTTATCCGTCCGTCTAAGGGTGATACGCCGTACTTAATTTGTGTTTCAATCTGAGTTGTGCCATAAGGGCTTGCCAAAATTTGAAGGTAAATGTCATCCCTTTATCTAAGATGATTTCCTTAAGTAGTTCGTGGTTACTAATAATGATTTTAAGAAAAGTGTATATAAGTTCTTCGGAGTTACTCGCTTCTTTATAGGGAATGAAGTATCCGTACTTTATGAGTCTATTAGTAACAACAAAGATGCTATCGTAGACTATATCCGTTATGGGTTCTCTTAATGGGGGTAGTTTCGTAATGTGATTAAAAGCGATTGATTCCTATGGTCGTGTTGGCATTAGTAGAGGTTTGAGCTTTCTATATGGTTTATATCGTACTGCCTTTACTCGTATATAGTCTTCACATTCTTTTATAATGCGTGTGACATCATTCTTAATTCCTTAATAGTTATAAGTCCTTCGGATCCTTTCGAGGGTTCTCCGAATTCCTTAGTGTCCTAACGTTAGGTGTGTATGGATTTCTTTTATGGCCCTTTCTCGTAGGTTTCTTACGTTAAGAATCTATGTTTTTCCGTTATATTCGTTTCCGTTTCCTTTATTAATAACTTTAGGTTCCACTTCGTGTCCTTAACATAATGCATTGGTTTCCTTAATCTCATTATATAAATCGTTAGTGACTTCTACCTTATAGGTAACGGTATTTAATGATCGTTATTTAAGGTTTCCTTATTTGTTGACTTATAGGAGTTATCCCGTTACTTTTACTTCTCCTATGTTGTAATCTAGTCGTTAGCTAAGAGCGTTAGCTCTGCCGTTTTCTAATCCCTTTTGGTGGATAATCTTAAAATCGAAATCGGCTAAGAATTTAGCGTATCTTAATTATCGTTTACTAAGTTCTTACGTTATAGTAAAGTATGCAATATTCTTATGATCGGTGTAGACCTTAACCTTATGTTTGCTTCCCGTAAGATAGTGTCGGAACTCTTTAAAGGCTTAGATAATAGCTAGGAACTCCTTATCGTAAATTGGGTAGTTAAGTTCTGCTCTATAAAGTTTCTTAGAGTAGAAGGCGATTAGTTAGAGTCTTCCCTTATCTTCTCGTTATCCGATTTGAGCATTAATTACGAAGTCTAAAGCGTCGGTTTCTAATTCCACTTATCGTTCGGGGTTAAAGGTTATTAAGACCACGTCTAAAATGATCGTGTCCTTAATTTTGTTAAAGGCTTATTAGCATTCTTCTATCCATTCGAATTTCGTCGATCCTTTCGTAAGGTTCGTAAGTGGTGTTACGATCTTACTAAAATCTCGCATAAAGCGTCGATAATAATTAGCGAGTCTAATAAAGGCTTGTACATCCTTTACGTTCTTAGGTGTTAGCTAGTCGCGTATTGGTTCGATTTTCTTCGGGTCTATCCGAATCTTATTTAGGGTGATAATATGTCTAAGAAATTCCACTTCCTAAACGTGGAAATGGCTCTTCGTGGGTTTAACGAGGAGTTTCGTATCTTATAGCGTTTAGAGTACCTTATATATATAATCCTTATGCTCTTTAAGGGTTTCCGAGAAGATTAGGATGTCGTCTAGATACATAATAACGAAGATATTAAGGTATTCTCGCAATACCGTATTGATTATTCGCTAAAATGACGTTAGGGCATTGGTTAGGCTAAAAGGCATAACTAAGTACTTAAATAGTCCGAATTTGGTTCGAAAGGCTATCTTCCATTCGTCTTTAGGCTTAATGCGGATAAGATTGTAAGCGTCTTTTAGGTTAAGAGCCGTGAAGTACTTCTTACTATGGAGCCTATCTCATAGTTTAGAGATAAGCGGTAATGATATTCGGTCCTTAATGGTGATATCGTTAAGCTGCCGGTAGTCCATAACTAACCGTAACTTCCCATTTTTCTTTAGAACGAACATTACCGGGTATCCTACTTCCGATTTGAATGGCTAAATGTAGCCTTTAGTAAGTTTATCGTTTAGATATTCCCATAGTGTGGTAAGTTACGTCTCGTTAAGGTTATAGATTTTGTGGAACTTAGTCGTAGCTCCGTCCTTAAGGTAGATTTCGTGGTCCTATTAGCTATGTTCTGGCAGTCCTATGTTGAGTTTTTCTTAGAACAGTTTGTTATATTTATGGTATTCCTTAGGGATGTTCTTCATTCTGTCTTCGTTCTCTAAGGGCGTTTCTTTCTATTGGCTAAGCGTCTTATCGACGTGGCTTAGGTGTCGTTTAAGGAGTGTAATTATCCTCTTAACTCGTTTGTCGTGTTTCCGTGATTGCTTATGTCGTATACTAGGTTGTAGGCTCTTCTAAGTCATTACTATGGCTATTATCGTTTCTCTTAACGTCGTCGCCTACACGGCTCGCTTATAGCTTCCCTATAAAGCTTCTCTAAAGGCTAAGTCGTCACGAAATTTCGCTTCTTCTAGTCGTAAATGATTGTCACGCGCTATGGTGTCTATCCATCATAGCTAGTTAGTGCGCCAATCGATCATAAGGTTACTTTCCCAAAGCTATAGGTGACTAAGTATTAGATCGTAACTAGATAGGTTCATAACATCGAAACTAACTTACTTATGGTGTCCTTAGACAGACATGTCGAGATGATCAGTCTCCATGTCGACTTTCCCACCATTATAGTTAAAGGCGTCGCCTTCGATATTACATAGCCTATAAGGCTTGACTTTCTGATGCTATAGTAGCTAGTAGTGGTTAACTATAGCTAGGGATATGTAGTTACCTATCGCACCACTATCTAACAGTGCTTATATACGATGTCCCTAAATCTAAACATTTAAGACCGTTTTCATGCCGCGATCTGCCTATATCGCGTAGAGGGTCCTTAAGGTGTTTAAGTCATTCTATAGCCCTTTTATAGATAACGTTGGTCGTTTTTTGCCTAGTTGTTCTTATTTCCGTGTACGCATTGTTATGCGTTATACACTATATGCATCTCGCAGTCCTCTCGTTCGTAATTATATCCATCCTTAGGGTCGCTATCTAGGAGACAGACTTTTAGTGAGTTATATTATAAGGCTACCACCTAAGCTTCTTCGCTACGGTGCACGAAACGGAGGTATTCTGCTTCTTCCTAAGTGTATGGTTAAGTGATCCTAGTGTCTAGTAGTTATCGTGGGAATGTGTTATGTCGTCCTTTCTGTTTAAGGTGTATCTCATAATAGTGGTAGATATATGAGATCTATCCGATCTCTTCGTGGTCTTAGTGTCTAGGTGCTAGTCGTTCGTCGTTACCGAATACCCATCGTGGTGTAAGGTTTTTAAGGTTGAATAGTTATCGAATGTTATATACTAGAATGAACACGACTTAGCATCCTCCTTTTAGCATAGGGTTTTGCCTAACGCTCGCTACACACTTTTAGTTATTCACGGTCATTCGTGCGAACGGCATGAGATTCTCGTCCTACCATTCTTAGATTTCTTCTGTTCCCACTAAATCGGTGGTTTCTCCTTCGTTATTCTCTTTTTCCATGTCTTAAAGTAGTTAGGTTACTTATTGTTCCCATTCCTTAGCTTCGCTAGTCCCTATGGACTCGTCGATCGAGTATTCTCCTTTATTTTCTTCGATTATAGTTCGTCTAAGCATAGCGACCGTCTAGGATGCCTTTAGTTTCTTAGGGTACCATCCCTTTACGTCTTTATTAAACTTATGGATTAAGTATACGTCGTTATAGTATGCGGTCCATAAGAGTGAGGTGTGAGTGGTCCTAGTCAATTCGCCCATTCCTATGATTTCGTATCCTAAGCGGGTTTCGTTCACTAGTATGTTAATTTATCGCTTACTCTCCGGTATAGGGTTCCAATTTGCTTTCCCCTTCTTAAGTGACCGGCATTCTTATGCGAAATGTCCTTTCTTTCCATAATTATGGCATATAAGGTTCTTCTTATCTCGTTAAACTACGTCTAGTTCCATAAGTCTAGGGTTTATCAAGTAAGCCTACGTAATCCCTAGTTAATTTCGCCTTTAGTTAGTTCCTTAGGGTTAGCGTTTCCTACCTTAGTTTATAGTGTACGGAATGAATCCGAATCCTTAATTACGCTTTTACTATCGTCACGCGTGTTATTAGTTATCAATTCGTATAGCTATAGTAATGTATTTAGTTAAGGTGTCTAGTTCTTCGTCTCGGTAAAGTTCGTCCTTAACTTCTTCCTTAAGTCCTTTATAAAAGGCTAACATTAAGGGTTCGTCGTCCCAATCTAAGCTTATAGCAATTTGTCTAAACGTGGTTATGTAGTTAGCTACGGATCCTCGTTGTCTAAGCGTTTTAAGTTTCTTAATGGCTTGTCGTTACTTATTAACGGTTCTAAAAGCTTCCTTAATGGCTTCCTCGAAGTTATCGAAACTAGCGAAGATGTTCACTATTTCCTAGTCTTAGTCTTGCGGTTCGTTATTAAGGTAGTCCCGTAAGATTGGCTCGAATTAGGTGAGAGCGGTTCCTTTTAGGTAAGTTCCCGCATGGAGGACCTTATTGGGGTCGTTCTTAAGTCTTTCGGGGTAGAACCGATAGTAAGCCTTAAGTTAAGTGAGGAATCCTTAAAGCGTTCCTAAAGTTCCATTAAAGGAAGTTAGGTACTATGGTTTAATAATCTCGTCGATATCCTTAGTTTCCATCTAAGTGTAAGTCGGAGTGGTTCTAATGTTAAACGAGGTTAGGGTTAGGGTCGTGCTTAGAGCTATGGTGTGGGTGTCGAAGTATTGCCTAGGGGTGACATAACAGTCCACTGAATAAGAGCTATTAATATGTGACGTTTAGGTCTGACTGTAAGGTAAATAGAGGTCGGTTTATGTTTAATAGAAGAACTAAGGTGTCGTCTAGGTAAGTCAGGTCACAGTCTGGTGCGAGACTTGGGAATTGGAATAAGTTAAGCGTTGACTTCTATATTGATAGCTAAGGAGCTAGAGTAGCTTCTTACTGGAGGCGGTTTAAGACCGCGTCTATATATTAGGGTGATCACACTAATCGTATGTGTGTTACGTAGTGATCAAGGTGAGCGATCTCCCTAATCACGTCCGTATTATAAGTGATCAAGGTGATCGGTTCGTAAGTGGGAGGAAAAAAAGTGGGGCCCTTAGTACCTCACGTGCAGGCCGCAGAACGGGCCGTAACAGAACTTAAGTACATACGCTAGCGGATAGCACACTATCATAATAAGAAAAGATTAAGGGGACCGATCTTTAAGAGAGGAGATATGGTTTACCTACTCTAACGAAATTTCATAACGAATCGACTAAGCTCGAAACTTGACTATAAGAAAGTTAGACTATTCAAAATTGTAGAGAAACTTTTAGATACTAATTACTGACTATCACTACCCTAAACGATGAAAATGCATGACATTTTTCACATTTCACTCCTCGAATTAGCACTAAAAAACGCAAAACAATAATTACATATCGAAGTTCACGAAGAGGAATACGAACCGGAACGAATACTTAACAAATAAGCTATGGACGGAGAAATCAAATACCTCATTAAATGGAAAGGATATAACGACGTTAAAAACATATAGGAACTAGTTAGGCACCTAAAGAACTGCCACCGCCTCTTACGATAGTACCACTAAAGGGTCCGCTAGGAGATGTCACTAACTAGCTAACATCCCCGAACTCGTTGCCTAGCCCGAATTGGGACCAATCTACCTCATCCAGGACACTTAGGCTTTGGAGGTCGTTAACTACCTAGTTTTCGTGGGTATTTAGGGCGGGAAGAACCTCGCTTTCTTATTTTAGTTCATCTATGCCACGGTGGAATAACTCCTCGCTCTTAGCCTTCACCCCATTACGTATCCGTTAGATACGAGCCAAACGGGACACGGTAGCAGATAGTTTAGCTTAGAGCTCGATTAAGTCATCTTCCGCCTTTACGGCCTCTTAGTCTAGCTTTTTCTACTATTCGATCAAACGACTCACTAAAAGAAGTTAGGAAGGGTCACTAAGGGTGAAGCGAGACTAGGAAAGACTTATGAGAGTTACTAACGAGGACCCTATCATAACTATGACCCCTCCGCACATATTTACTATAGTCTTTCCGACTAGCGGCAAACTTATAGGATTTCTTATATCGGAAACAATAAGTGTATGGCATCTCGGAACGATCGCTATTTAACGCGATAAAAGTAGCGGCGTTTTCACGTTTAACGGTTTTATGGCTACGGGGTTTTTAGATGCGATTTGGCATTTTGGTTAGCCACGGAAGGGGAAAGAAAGGGAGAATTTAACGAACTAACAGAACGGGGAGGCGGGCGCGTTTTGGCTAATCTTAGGATAAGATCTGGAGGGGAGAGACATTATGTTACGACCTGATATGCGGCCCTCACGTGCTCCGAAGGGGCCCACCTTTTTCCCTTAATTACCTAAGGCCGTTAGGCTCGTAACGCTCTTACATAGGTTCACCGTGAGCTAGGAGGGATCACGACGAGCCTCACATAAGGGATCACGACGCTCTAACATGCGTCGTCTAAGTATATAGACGCGGTCTTAAACCGCCTTTAGTAAGAGCTACTCCAGCTCCTTAGCTATCAATACAGAAGTTAACGCTCGACTTGCTTCAGTTCCTAAGTCTCGCACCAGACTGTGACCCGACCTGCCTAGACGACACCTTAGTCCTTCTGTTAAACATAAACCGACCTCTATCTGCCTTGCAGTCAGACCCGAACGTCATAGTGTAGCCTAGCTTACCGGACGAGGTAGATATATCCCGCTACGTGTTTGTAACGAACGCGGAATTATAATACGAGGGTTTCTTAAGACCTTACTAAAGGGGGGAGTGATATTATAAGCTAAGCTTAGGGATGTAAACCCGGCTATACATAGTCGGAGAAACTATAGCCCATAATAACGAAGCGATAAAGAAGCGGTTAATCTTCTACCCCTTCTTTACTTTATTCCTTAACTTAAGATAAACTTTTAATAGTCCTTCCTTATTATATAAACTTAAAGTAAACCGGAATAATAACGTTTTAAACGGACGCTAGCTATTCTCTATATATATTTAAGAAGATTATAAATATTAAGGCGTTATATAGTTATAAGTTTAACGTGCCTTTAACTTATATAATATTTTTATAATTAATTTAAGCGGCCCCTCTTACTTTTAAGAGTAATTTTTCGAACTTCTATATAAAGGTAGTAAAGGGTTATTTATCGTTTTACTTAAGAGATCGTAACTAATACGTAACGTTCACGTTAAGGTTCCGGTTTAGGAAGTTTTAATTAAGGTATTTTATAAACCGTTTAGGGTCGTAACTATAGCTTAAACCTAAGTGTTAATAGAAATTAGTTACTAGCTTACTTACGTTAAACTTAAGATAAATATAAATATAATACTAAGCCTTACGTAAGGTATTAAAGAATCGTTAATTTAACTCGAGCTTATCGCGTATACTTTACTCTTATATAAGGTAATTAACGCGCTTCTTAAAAAACTTTAGGGGATTAAGTAAGGGCTTCTGAACTAAAGGCCCTTAGTTATCTCGCCGTAAGTTTACCTTAAGACTTAAGCTTAAAGCTAACGAGGAGGTTACTAATATTAAAGTTAGCACGCTTAAGCTTAACGGTACTAAAGGAGGATTACTTTAACTACTTCCCGTTACCTCTATAGTAGCTAAGTGGCTATTTATCTACGAAAGTATTTATATAAACTATTCTTATTATTATTAAACGGG
The DNA here is from genome assembly GCA_000769265.1 of Hapsidospora chrysogenum ATCC 11550. NCBI lineage: Eukaryota > Fungi > Ascomycota > Sordariomycetes > Hypocreales > Bionectriaceae > Hapsidospora > Hapsidospora chrysogena. The sequence goes on from JPKY01000199.1 coordinate 9,924, forward strand.
GGTTATAGTTACGTTTAGTATCTTTATTATACGGTACTTAAGGCTCTACTCCGCTTATTAGCGGGCCCACTCGTAAATATTATATTCCCCCTTTATTGTAGTGAGTTCGTAATATAGATAATCTTATCGGTTTAGTTAAGCTTAAGATATATTACGGTTTACTTTGAGTTTATGTAATAAGGAAGGACCGTTAAAAGTTTATCTTAAGCTAAAGAGTTAGAGTTAAAGAGAAAGGGTGCGCTCTTACTTCTTTACCGCTTCTTTAGCGCTGCCGGCATGGGGCTTTAATCATCCGACTTAGCACAGCCTAGCTCGTATCCCCAGGCTTAGCCTGTAACACTTATTTACCCCTTTATGATGAACGAACTTAATCGCTATGGTTAAAACATCGATGCCTATGTCCGGGTGGCGCACGACTGATAGCATAATGTCCTCGTAACAAAGCGCCTTTAGCCGCCCGTGACTAATAGCCGCTTGGTTAAGTATGTTTTTAAGCAAACGAGAGTCTTCATCGGGAGGCTGGTCGGTATCGTCGTTAGAACCCTCGACCTGAGCAGCTCTTAGGCCATAAAGCTCCTTATATGTCCCATCCTTCGGCTTCCTCTTCTCGTTATCCACAATCTCCCCAGGCCTAGCACTAGTGAATGCAAGGAGAAGGTAGCAGCCTGAGAGCTGGACTCGGTGCCGCTCCGAAGAGAAGATGCCTTCATCGTACGCGATGTTAAACGTTTGTAGAACGAGGAGGTTATTCGTACCAAGGACTGGCTTCCCGTCTGTGTCGGGGGGGGCGGAGCTTATATCTATCAACCAGAACAGTATCGTGCCACTATAAGGTAAATATTGTTAACCACTCCAATGGATAATAAGATCATAGACCAAACCTACCTTTTGAACCTCCTTATTGTCGTTCCTGTCGAAGTACTGACCTGTCACGCTGCTATATAGTTGCTTGAACTAACGCCAATATTCCCACGATGTGCTATAAGATGTAATCTTCCATCTTTCGCAGAGGTGGTCGAGGAAATCCATTGCTATCGGTCGATCGAGTCTTCTAATCGCGACTTTCCAATACCTAGCTTCGGTGGCGCTACAGTATCTAGATACTCGTTAGCAACACTCTCTTTTAGTATTGTAATACATACATCGTCCACTTCCCTAAAATACGGGCAATGTTGATCTTGGTGGCATCGGCGTGATCAGGCTTGAGGAACCGCACCTCCTTTAACTGCTCACGAAGGGCAGCGCGTTGTCTAGCGTTAAGGGGAGGGGGCTTTTTGATCGCCCGCCTCTCATCCTCTCGCTAGGTGAACTTTCGAAGGAAGTCGGCTTTATGGGAAGAGGGGCGGTTATGTCGTCGCGGGAGACTGACAGGCCGTGCCATGTTGGGATTCGATACGCGGGATGCGACTGACGTGGCTGTCTGGCGACGAACGGACGGTGGGAAAGGCGGGAGAAGATGGGGGAGAGGATAGAGAGAGGAGCAGGAGTACGAGTGGGAGGGAGAGGTTGCAGTTGGGTCTTAATACTCCCTCTGGACCCCGAAGGGGGCCATGTGCATCCATTCTGGAGGTGTCAAGAAGTGGACTCTCGTTTTCTGTTCTGCTGCTTCTAAGATTGGAATGAGCGGAGCGCCTGACCAGTGGGGCGAATGAACGCTTTTGGGTCCCTGGCAGGGTTGGATGTCAGGCAGGGGGGGCCACACTGGTTGGTTGCCCCTCCTTAAGGTACCATGTACCTCTCGACACTCGACTTGCCCTCGGTGTCGAGACCACCTAAAGCGGCGGCCACTCCCACCCAATTCAGTGGGCACAACACCGCTTTCTATCTTAAATCTGTAAATACTCGGCCGTTGGCCCCAGAGCGGCACGGCTGACGCCTTCCACGGCTGTTCCCCGTGCCCCGGTGCCCCCAGACCCCACATTCCAGCGTCATACGGCAAGATTACCGCGTTCCCACTCTTTTGACTTCTGACATGGTCTGACTCTGGTGGCCGGGCAAGTCAGGTCTTCGCTTGTTTTTCCGAAGAGCTTCTGGAATCATGAGCAATCCACCAGGGTCCTAGTGGGCCAGAGTCGGCTAACAAACAAATCCGTTGTGAATTTTTGGCGGAAGCTCCACTGGCTGGTGTCTGCGAAGACTGGCTTTTGAGCGTTTGACACCAGTCTTGCATCTAGGGGTGTTTGGGGGTGAAGGGGGAGGAAGTTACTTGGTCGATTGGGGGAGGATGATGGTCGTGTTGCGTAGCCGGGCTTTCACCATCGGAACTTTTAGGCAGACAGGCACGTTTGATGGCTATGTCGCTGGAGCAGATAAGCAGAAGCAGTGACAGGACTGCAACGGAAGCGTCGGTGACAACAACACTAGGACACATGATCAACACGCGGCAGATCACGAAACGGTCTTGGGTGTCATTTGTTGAATCCATATATGTATATCTTGGGGACAAGAAGGATCTCGCAATGTCTATGAGACAGTGTGGGAACCCATTATAAGCGTTAGACCAAGGAAAGTCGGACCAAGAGGAGCGGCGGCGACGGCGGCTGCGGCGGACCCTCCATTAGGCGGCACCGCCGACGGCCTCGGGCTCCTTGTTGGCGTCGTAACCGTGCTTGGCCTTGAGCTCCTCGACGAGGGCGACGTACTGCTCCTGGGCCTGCTCGGGTGTGGTGCCCTCATCGACGACCTTTTGCCACGCATTCTTCTTGGCCTTGCCCTGTTTCCCCGTGTGAAGAAGTCCTGGTTAATTTTTTGGTGGTTCGTTTCGGAGGATTTCGGGTATTTTGGGGGGAGGGGGGCGAGGACGGATTAGCTTGCCTTGAGGTCGAACATGGAGGGGGAGGGCGCGGTCTTGATGTCCTCACCCAGGGCGACCTTGTAGAGAGCTGTGCGGGAGGGCGCGGTCAGCTGTAGTTCCGCGGGGGGGAGGGAAGAAGGGTAGAGGGGTTAGTTTGGTCCTGCGCACCGTAGAGCTTGAGGAGCTCGTCGTTGTCGGGCTTGGCGGTGAGCTTCTTGCTGTCGGTGACGGCGGTCTGGAAAGCTTCGGACTGGGCCATGATGGGCGGTTTATTCAAGAGTGGTAGCGGATACGTCTAGGGGCGGCGAAATGTAGAGAGTTGTGAAAGATGCAAAGCCGAGTGGCTGGTTGGAGAATGAATGGAAGGGGCAAGTTGTGTGTGCGGAGGGGTAAGAAGTTTAGCAGGCCCGGGGGGGGACCAGAACAGCAAGGAGGGGTTCGATTCATCGTGGGCCTTGTTGAGTGAGGCTTCTTCTGGGCGTACTAGGTACGGTAAGGTAGGTACAGGTACATGTACATTGTGGGCTACTCGGAGGAGCATCCCCCCATTAGTATTTGTTGGGCGACGGCGGGGTTCCGATGGAGGGGCGGAGGGGTCACCAGTGACGTCTTGCGGTGCCTTACTTACTAGTAGGTGTGAGTGCGATCATGCGCTGCGAGCGGCACCTGATGGTTGGCTAGTTGCATAAGTCAAGGGGGCCACCTACCTATCAGGACGTACCCTTAGTACGAGTACTTACATATCAAACTTGGGAAGCTCGAGGCTTGCACGTGCCTCGGCCGTCGACCTGTTCCACCACCACTAACATGCGTCCTCTTCTGGTCACCACTGTTGGATTAGTATGCCCTCTGGAGAAGGTCAATTCTCGCTGCTAGTACTCCGTAGTCCGCACGGACTATCAGTGTCACGCCCGAGTAAATCTGGGCACTATCTACCTACCCTGTACAACCCCAACTCATTGCTAGCAAACGGACAGCTCGACAACCCTGGTAAGTCGATGACGCGTTCTGCTCATCCAAGGTGTCGCGCGAGTTACAGATGTTGACGAGATCTGACTAGTGCCCGGAGCTAGAAAGGACAGTTTTATTTACCAAATTTGGGAGCAAGAACACATACCATGGAGGTCATGGTTTGAGGGCCCGACTCCAGATATCCATAGACGTGTCGTGGCCGAGAAGAAGAAGAATAACAACAATAACGACAGCAGCAGCAACCATGCCGGAAAAAACAGTGCTCGTATTAGGCGGCTCCCTGGCCGGACTGCAAATCACCCACCGTCTCCTCAAGCACACGTTACCCCATGAGCCGGATCTCAAGGTCATCCTCGTATCCAGAGTGAGTGCCCCCCCCCCNCCCCCACCTCCCAGACACACAACCCCAGCCAGTCCGCCCCCTCGCCTGACATCTCGTCCCAGAACAGCCACTTCTACTGGAACACAGCTTCCGTGAGAGCCGTCATACCAGGCCTCATCAAAGATGAGGAGCTCCTCCAGCCAATCGAGCCCGGCCTGGGCCAGTACCCCGCCGGCAGCGTCGAGTTCATCGTCGGCGCTGCCACCCAGGTGGACAAGCACGCCAAGACGGTCGAGGTAGAGACCGCCTCCTCGGGATCTCGGACACTCCGCTATGACTACCTCGTCCTGGCGACGGGAGCCCGCGCCGCAGACACCAGCATGCCCTGGAAGGCGTCCGGTACGTATGAGGACTGCGTCGAGGCGCTGCACCGCACTGCCGAGCGCATCGGTCGAGCGTCGCACATTGTCGTTGCTGGTGCCGGCGCTACGGGGGTGGAGCTCGCAGCCGAGATTCGCTTCGAGTACAAGGACAAGACGGTCGTGCTGCTGTCGGCGGATGAGGAGCTCGTCGGCGGCGACTCTACGGCCTCGGCCCTCGAGTGGGAGCTTGTCCACCTCGGCGTGGAGATCAAGAAGGGGCTGCGCTCGGAGGGCGTCGAGGAACTGGACGATGGAAAGACCCAGGTGTCGCTGTCTACGGGCGACAAGATCGTCACGGACCTGTTTCTGCCGACGATGGGGCTTGTGCCCAATACGGAGTTCCTGCCGGCAGAGTACCTCGATGATAAGAAATTCGCCGACGTAGATGCCGAGTTTAGAGTCAAAGCAGCGGTGGAGGATACTTGGGCGCTGGGTGACGTCGTGTCGAAGCCGAGACCGAGCATCCCCGAGACGGATGCACAGGTGAGTGCTCTTTCCCGTCTAGAATCAACCCTCCCCCCGCCCCCTTGGGAAACTGGCTGACCCCGTCTCCCCTCCAGGCTGCGGGTGTTGCCAAGAACATTGACCTCGCACTGAAGGGTCAGACCCAGGTGCCTATCAAGGGCTACCCCGTCGACGTCTTCCTCTGCACCACAGGCCGCCATCGAGGGGCTGGCAGGCTAGGATGGTTTCGGACGCCATCTATCGCAGTCTGGGCCATCAAGGGGCGGACTCTAGGTACAGAGAGGACGGCAAAGACTGTCAACGGCACATCTTTGTGAAACGTGGCTACACTCAGGGAGGAAGCTGTATAGAAGACATAAAAACGTAATATTTCCAGCGAAGCAACCCGATTTGAAAACATTGGAGGTATAATATAATGCTCTATTACTACCCCACCCTCTCATCCTCAATTTCCTGCCGGATCTGCTCCAGCACCTGCTGCCGCGACGCCAGATGCGACTCCAGACCATCGACCTGCTCGCGCACCGTCTGCAGGTCGTCCTGGATGGCCTTCAAGCTGCCGCCGCCGCCGCCGTGCGAATCCTTGCCCGAGCCCTCCTCCAGGTCCCGCAGCTGGCGGCGCTTGTAGTCGAGCAGCTGATCGAGCTCCTTCTTGACGAGCGCGGGCTTGGTGTCCCGCTTGCCGCCGCGCCTCCGGTCGGCAATCTCCTCGACCTTTTGTATCTTGTCCTCGAGGTCCTGCAGCTGCCGCTTGAGCCGCACCTCCTCCCAGTCCTCCGTCTTCTCCGTCGAGAAGTCCGTGCCGGACGTCTTGAAGCCGCTGCGGCCGAGTCGCGTGAGGTACTGCTCGCCGAACTTGGTCTTGCGGCCCGTGCTCGTCGAGTCGTCCGCCTTGGTCGCCCAGCGCGAGTTGGCGCCCGTGCGCTGGTTGTCGATCTGGTAGTCGATCTGGTTGCGCTCGAAGGTAGCACGCAGCGACGCTGGTACTGTGCGTGGGATGCGGAAGCCCTCGTGTCGGTTGTTCAGAATGTGTAGGAAGGCGAGGCAGGCGTCTTTGCCGATAGTGGACGCGGAGGACGGGTTGACCAGGTTCCAGGCGGAGTGGATGTCGGTGTCGGGCACGTCGAGGCTTTCGTAGAGGTCTTCCAGTGCACCGACTAGTAGAATATGTCAGTAGACTCTTCAACCCGGCCCTGTACGGGTGGGAACCTTACATGATATCTCTCCCCGCATGTCCCGGTTCTCCTGATAGATGTGCTCGTACTTGGACTTGTCCTGCGGTTTCATGTACCAATCGAAGCCGTCCTTCAACCCCTGATCCTCGTCGTCATCCTCTACCCGCTCAAATTGCGTCTGCTTGCCCGTGATGGCGCGCGTCGCTTGCACCAGATGGGCCTTGGACTCGGGGACCAGCCAGTCGGGGATTGATGTGGGAACATCCGCATATTCCTGCAACATTTTCCATGAGCGGCTCGTCCAACTGTTGCGATCGAGATGGGGGATCATCATACGCCATTCAGAATGTCAAATACTATGCGCATCGCAACGCAGAACTCCTCAAAGTCCAGGTTGCCGTCATTGTCCACGTCTGCCAAGTCCCAGACGCGCTCGAGCTGGTCATCGCGCAGGCCGCTGTTCTTGAGCACCGGCGCGGCCTGCTCGCCGGTAAGGAACTTGCCGCCGCCCGTCCGGGAGGAGAAGATGTTCCAGTAGGTCTCGATTTCTTGCGGCTCGATCTTGGGGGCCATGATGCCGGGGGGAGGGAGCTCGCTCGTGGGGGTGGGACGTGTTCTCCCCGTGGTGCGCTTTAAAGGAGAGGATACCGGTGCTGCAACGGTCGGACGTTTGCAGTGAGACTACTAACAAGCAGAGTCGCTCAATTAACGCGGTGCAGGTATCCGTAGGGTCACGGAGATCGGCATGGAGGTGCGGCTGGAACGTCGTCGGCGTCAGCGACGGAGGCTGTCGGGTAGCTCCAGCCTCGCTTGGCGGATCCCCTGATGGGATGGAGGAGGCTTAGCTCTGAGACCGGGTGGCTGGCCCCGTTTGTGCGATGGTGCTCGAATTGATGCATATTGTCCGTTTTGGTCGCCCCTCGGACTTGCACCTGCCACCTCTTGGTGCCCTCTGTTCTGGCTTGTACTAATAGTAGTCCTACCAAGTACCTGGGAGTATTGCAGGAGTACTACTAGTAAGCTACCTAGTAGCCAGGTACTACTAAGTACTTGACCCTTTCTCTTCGCCACGGAAACGAGTAAATATCTGTACATGAGCAGACCTCAATCTTTGCTTCAATTCTTGATGCTCAGCGTACGACAATGTGTCACACCCTCCACTTGGCGTGGCGGAACATGGGATCCGGTCGTCCTGGGAGCTTGACTACTGCTTGGCGTCATCTAACTTAGATGACCCTTTGACCGTTCTGACCGATCAATTCGACTGGGGAGAGGAGAATACAAGTCCTTCGTACTAGTCTATATACTCAGGTACTGTACGGACGTACTCGTAGGTAGGTACAAACTTGGTCTGGCATGCGGCCATGCGCTCCCACTGCCTTCCCTGGAGTGGCTCACCGAAGTGGATGATCGACGGCCCCACAAGAGACTCCGATAGGAGGAGGCGGTGGTAAATAAAACACCGTACTGTACTGGCAGCATACTCGCGGCAGTGTGTTCGGTGTATTTTTTGCACCCCACATCAACGAGGGGCAAGGGACCGACCGACCTCTGTTCTGGCACCCGGTGGGAGGGGCAGATATTTAAACTGTGACCACCACTGCAACTCGTTCAGGGACACCAAGGCACCTGGACGACCTGTTGTCCAAACTTCATACATACTAGGTTCCCTCCCCTCCGTCTTCGTACTGTTACAGTCCCTCCAACAAGCCCATCATGCCGGCGACCACCACTACCGCCACCGGGTCGCAGCCCATGACGGCCGAGACCCTGCTGCGTCTCTTCCCCGACATCGATACCAGCTCCGACGCCCTGTCTGGCCACGATGAGGAGCAGATCCGCCTGATGGACGAGGTCTGCATCGTGACCGACGACAACGATATCCCCGTCGGCAAGGCCAGCAAGAAGATTTGTGTGTACCCCCTCGGCAAAACTCCAAAATAGTTGCGCTGGGCTGCCTCTTCCTAACAGACACTCGCCACAGGCCACCTCATGTCCAACATCGACAAGGGACTCCTCCACCGTGCCTTTTCCGTCTTCCTCTTCAACGACAAGAACGAGCTGCTCCTCCAGCAGCGTGCCTCCGAGAAGATCACATTCCCCGACATGTGGACGAATACCTGCTGCTCCCACCCCCTGAGCATCCCTGGCGAGACTGGCTCGAACCTCGCCGACGCCATTGAGGGCGCCAAGCGCGCCGCCCAGCGCAAATTGGATCATGAGCTGGGCATCAAGAAGGAGCAGATCCCCATCGAAAAGTTCAAATTCCTCACCCGCATCCACTACAAGGCGCCGAGCGACGGCAAGTGGGGAGAGCACGAGGGTGAGTCCCGCCCAGAGCAGCCCTCTTCCTAGATGAGACATCACGCCAGAGACGCTGACCCCTTCGCCACAGTCGACTACATTCTCTTCATCAAGGCCAATGTCGACGTCGATCCCAGCCCCAACGAGGTGCAGGCCGTCCAATACGTCACCCCCGAGGGCCTGAAGAAGCAGTTCGAGGACCCCTCCCTCAAGTTCACCCCGTGGTTCAAGCTCATCTGCAACTCGATGCTCTTCGAGTGGTGGGCGCACCTTGATGAGGGCCTCGACAAGTACCTCAATGAGCAGGAGATCCGCCGCATGCTGTGAGGCCCAGTCCGCAGACGAGAAATGGCTGGCAGAATTACGTTGTATGTGGATTTGTGATGGACCTTGCTTGAAAGATTCGCACTCATAATCCCACCCCTCCCGAGCATCCGAAGCGGCGGATAGAGACATATATAATTTGACTATTTTCCTGCCTACCTCCATGCCTATCTATTTCTTTCCGAACCATCCAACGGTGTTATTTCATCCGGACCGGGCATGGTACAGCTACCCGACGGCTTTGGTCGAGTGACCTTGGCTTGCATACCATTGACGCAACAACCCCCCCACGTGCGGATGCATCACAGCATCTCCAGGTCCACAGGCGAACGTCCATTGTTTGATTATCGGGAGCGGGAGCGCCAAAGTCGCCGGCGATACTCGCTAAGCCGTGCATATCCACACCCTCATGGCGCTCACCACATGATCCCGTGCATACATCAGCTGCGCCGGCCCGTGCTAATCGTGACACTGCCACGGCCCAGCCCACGACATGTGTTCGGAAGCAACTCTCTTCCGAGCCCAATCTACACAACATGAACAAAGACCGTCCAACGGGATGAGCTTGATGAGAGGCCTATCGAACCCCGGGGGAGCTGGACCAGCGAAGGAGAAGCGTGTGTCTCTCTGTGCGTGTGTGCTCGCCTTCTTTCGGGCTGGATCTTCTGCGGCTTCGAAAGCTCGATTGCTTGGGCCAACGGGCACCATTACTAGCCTGCTTCCATACCAACACGTCGTGTGCGCTCCGCGTTGTGCAACCAACTCAACTAAGGTACGTGCATAACCCCGCGTCCAAGTTCTCCGAACCAATGGTGTCGGATAATAGTCTTACAGCTCCAGTGGATAGCGGAGGCGAGAATCCACACTGCATAGCATCGTGACCTCTGCTTGCCTCCTTGTCTGTTGGTCTCACATACGCACCTCACCTAGTATATAATCAATCACGGAATCCTCTCCCGAACTTATTGCTCCTGCTTGTTTTGTAGTGAACAACTCGCTACGTACAGCAGAGACAAATACATTTCGGCGACTACGTGCCACACATTCGTCCAGCTCACCAGAAGTTTCTAAGATCACTCGCCTTCCAGTCCTGCTTGGGAGTTGAGATCCCTCAAACACCATATTGATGTCGGTTGAAATCCGAGCCAGTCTCCACTGCCTTCGCCATCCATCAAGATATATGACGGCCTCGAGATCGCAATTATCGAGAGTCCACACCGGGGACAGTATCCTGAACATATAAAGTCAGCGCGACCTTCATATACTTCATGTTCGAACTAGACTGATATGACCGATTTTAGGGTTATCGACCAGGGACTACATGCCCGCCATGGAGCGCATGATTAGCGGCGCTACTGTCATCGGGGAGAAGCGGTGCTCACTCGTGCCTCTAGAGTGGGAGGATGGTATCCGAGCCGTTAGGATGAATGAGAGCGCCGCGGCCGGAAGATCCCTGGCGCACTCTTTTGCCACCGATCCGCTAAGCCAGTACCTTCTGGACGGCGACGATATGGAAGGGTGCTCGGCGGAGGCGAAGTGGAAGCTTCACGTGGCTCTCATGACCACTGTGATCGCATCCCATGCCTCCAAGGGACTGGTTACTACCATCGGCCCGGACTACGATGCTCTGTCCATCTGGTATTTGGCCTCTGGGAGGCGGAGTTATGTAGCCATGTCCGCTAAAAGAAGACCAGGGCACCACCAGGCGCCGACACGGAGGGTCTGTGGACCATGTTCCGGAGCGGCATGTTGAAGCTCTACTTCCAGCTTCCAGCTGAGGGACGGAAGCGGTACTACAAGGAGATGCTCCCCCTTCTGCACCGCACCAAAGCCAAGATCATGGGCGAGCGTGACGAGGACAGCTACTACCTCGTCTACATTGGCACCAAGCCACACGCCCGGGGCCGTGGTCATGCCACGAGGCTGATCCGAGACATGATTGTGAAGGTAGGTCATCATAGACCCCCCATATTTGACCGGTGCAGCCCTGGAACTGAGAGTGGCGTACCTAGGCGGACGCAGAGAACCGGCCCATGTACCTCGAGTCGAGCTCCCTGGTGAACAATGCCTTTTACGAGAAGTTTGGCTTCCAGGTCGTAGGGGACATCCTGTTCACGCGTGGACCGGTGCCTGTCAAGCTGGATGTCATGGTCCGTGAGCCCCAGCCCCGGAAGACGGCTGACTCGTCGGCAGCTACATCTCAGGCCAGCAGCATGAAGGTGTGAGTGAGGTTGGGTCGTGATTGCGAAGTGGGAGACGGGCACTCTTTGTCTCAACCTTGAGCAGCAGGTATACCCTGGACAGTGGGTTGGATGCGGGGATGGTTAACTTTCCGGTTCGCTCTTTCGGTCATTACCGCGCGATATCCAGACCTAGTAGTTTGAGACATTCGGATACATTCTTTCAGATGCTGAAATTCTAGCAGCAGTCAGTCATTCAGGTAATATAACAAGGCCTACCCTCACCAACTAAACCCTCTCGGCATGCTGGATCACCTTGCCCGAAACACCATATGCCCAATCCTCATGTATCGCGTAAGAGAATAACATGGCACGCTCGGATCATTTCCCATTTCCCATTGCGCTCAGTACTCTAGAATAGCCCAGGTCTCGTCATCCACTGTCGTGTAAATCAGTCCCAGGCCCAGCAGCTCATCCGCGGCGGTCAAGACGTCCCTGACTGACATCCCCGTCGAGTTTGTGATGACGTTCAGGTGGATGCCCTCGTTGCCGCCTGGGCTCTCGTTCATGAAGCTGTGCATCCTCCTGGCGAGGGTCGAGCACCCGGAGAGCTTGCCCGACGTGGCGGGGTTGGCACCGGCACCGGCACCGGCACCAGCGCCGCCATCAACGAACATGCTACCCCCGTCGGCGCCACCCGCAGCCTGGCCGTCCTGGCCCAGCGGGCCCCGAGAGTAGTACAGGTGGACGTAGGTGGCCTCTAGCATGTGGTAGTTGACCTCGTTGGGGTCGGAGATGGGGCGGATGAGGTGGGCGCTGACGTAGCGCTTTCCACTGAAGTGCTTGAGGCGGCCCCAGATGCGGACGTGGGAGTCGAGGCCGTAGCCCGGGTTCTGGGCCTCCTGCTGCTTGTCGGCGTCGATGAACTTCTTGACCTCGAGCTGGCCGGTGCCGTCGTCGATGCGGATGGTGAGGTTGGTGGGCTGCGGGTTGAAGTTGCGAACCTGGCCGACGGCGGTGATCTGGGTGACGGTGGCGCCGTCGATCTTGAAGTCGGCACCGGCGTAGGCCTCCTCGGCGTCGAGGATCTGCTTGACGGTTACCGGCCGGAGGGACTCGTCCTGGAAGTTCTGGAGGGGGTCAGACCACAGAGTACCCTGGGGATATGACAGGGAAAACTCACCTTGCCCCCCCCGCCGCCTTGACTGCCCTGCTGTGAGCCGGGGTAGAAACCACCGCCGGCGTCATTTGAGAATCCGCCGTGTGCTGCTGTGAGAGTATCATCGTCAGTGGGGGGAGGGGGGCATAACCCGGGAGTAAGGAGCTTTGCCAAGGGAGGGGGGTGATTGCATACACATTGTGGTGGTTAGGTGTGCTGGAGGTGCGTGGATGTTGCTGAGAACCTGAAGCAGCCGGAGACGCGTCGAGGCGCGACATGTTTAATGGGCAGCAGGTATCCGTAGTACCCCGCGACTGTGGCGGAGATGCATGATGAGTCAGCCACAGCACCGCCACAGTTCAAAGCCACAGACATCTATTTCCCCTGACTGGACCTTGCGTAGTACCATACCCGTATTGCATGTCGTAGTTGTTAACCCCCAACTGTCCTCCGCCGTTTCATCTGTGGAAGTACAGTACTATACAATACGTTACCTTATACATCAACTGCATCTGTACTACTTGGATCGTATAAAACTGCGACCAAAGAATAGTCGATCGGCTATTGCATTCATGAAAGATAGATGACATCTGCGCGCACACGCCTATACGTTACCTGTACGTACCGTAATACCTGGTAGTCCAACAACCGCAACCGTCTTTCTTGGCAAAGGAAGGCATGGCATGGAAACCAATGGTCAGACACCGAACCAACCCAGTATCCCGTACTATGCATTTACAATATGAGAGACCAGAGACCACTCTTGCCGCCATGGTAGAGGCATCGTTCGAGATGGCACCACCCCACCCCCTCTCTATACTATAACGATAGTAATTCACCCCGAGGTCTGGCTACCGGGGCAGCTGGCTGGTTATGCTTTTGCCTCGGCAGCCACGTCAACAGGGATCTCGTGCTCCGGTGTCGTTCAACTCGCCGCCAAACGCCCACGGCTCCTTCCGCCACCATTCCGTCACATTGATCACTCCATCCCCATCATCCCCCCGGCTTCTGGCATCACTTCCTCCGTTCCACTATCCTCTCCCATCATTGCTCGATACATAACCCGCTATATTCATCTCTACCACCCCACCCCCGGCCATTTCGACACATCGCCCGTCATCCTCCCAACCCAGGCCAAGGCGCGTCTCGACGACCTTCCGTCGCCACCCGTGTTTCCGACCATCGTCACCACCCGACCACAACGAAACCCGCCGAACTCGCCATGGGGAAACACCAGGCTGCCAGTCTGCCCATCATCCCCCTCGCCCGAGGAAGCGTCCTCCTCCCCGGCCTCGTTCAGAGGGTCACCGTTACATCGAGCCGCCCCGATGTGCCTGCGCTCCTCGCCCACGTCTACGAGCGCGCTGCTACCAAGGGCCCAGACGGTCGTATCGATTCCGTCCCCATCGCCTGCATACCGCTTGCCTCTCCCCACGTCGGGCCCAACGGCCAGCTCCTCATAAGCAATGGCGAGGAGGTTGATAGCTCCACGCTCCAGGACATCAACCCTGGAAGCGCCAGGAAGTCAGATCTCTACAACTTTGGTGTCGCCGCCCGCATCATCGGCATTGACGGGAGGGGACAGGGGGAGTTTGCTCTGAGGGTCGAGGGAACCTCTCGAATCAGACTTGACAGCATTACTCAGGAGCGTCCCTACTTTGAGGGTACCGTCACCTACTTCAACGATGAAGGTTTGTCATACCCCCTTTCACCCCCGGTGGCATGACAGGCACCCATGTTTAGAGGCTCAAATTCTTCGTCCAGCTGCTAATGCACTTCTCCAACAGTAAACCCGGCGGACAAACAGTTACACGAGCTCTTTGCCCTGCTCAAGGCCAGGTCGCGGGAGCTGGTCACAATCCTCCGAATATCCTCCCTACTGCCCCGTACCAAGGGTGGTCCTCCACTCGCTCCCGCCATCACCAAACGCCTCGAAATGCTCATCATGCGGAGGGAGTTCAAAGATGCCGGTCTCCTCGCCGACTTCATGGCTAACCTCGTCGAGACCTCTCACGAGGAGAAGCTCGAAGTGCTGGCTGCCCTCGACGTCAAGGTCAGGATAACCAAGGTCATCGAGCTGCTCGAGCGCCAGGTCGGCGGCATCAAGAACAACTTCAAAATCACGACATTCACCTCGGTACCCGTCCAGATCCTGGACCGCCTCAACGAGACCCCACGAAAGCCAAACTCACTGCCGACCTTGCCTGGGATGCCTTTCGTTCCCCCCTCGTACAACCAGATGCCCAACGGCAATGACCAGGACAACGACCAGGAGGCAAATGAGCTGGACGACCTGAAGCGCAAGCTGCAGGCCGCCAAGCTGCCTCCCGAGGCGGCCAAGACTGCCGACCGGGAGCTCCGACGCTTGCAGAAGATGATGCCAATGAACCAGGAGTACCAAGTCACTAGGAACTGGCTCGAGACATTGTCTGAGATCCCGTGGTCCGCTGTCACCGAGGATCGTCTCGGCCCCGACACCTTGGCTAGAGCCCGTAAGCAGTTGGATGACGACCACTACGGCCTGGACAAGGTCAAGAAGAGACTCATCGAGTATCTTGCCGTTCTGAGACTCAAGCAGTCCATCAACGACAGTGTAGAGGCGAAGATCCGAAAGGCGCAGGAAGAAGAGGCTGCTTCTGGTGCCGAGTCGCACAATGTTGGCGAGATTGACAGCCCGACAGCCCCTGACCAGAGCCCCGCCACAGGGTCAGAGTCCGCCAAGCTCCAGATTCTCAAGTCGCAGCGGATGGTGGACAAGTCGCCCATCATGCTCCTCGTCGGGCCACCCGGTGTGGGCAAGACCAGTCTGGCCAAGTCGGTGGCGACCGCCCTTGGGCGCAAATTTCACCGCATCTCGCTGGGCGGTGTCAGGGACGAAGCGGAGATCCGTGGCCATAGGAGGACATATGTCGCCGCTATGCCTGGCCTGATCGTCCAGGGCTTGCGCAAGGTTGGGGTGGGCAATCCAGTCTTCCTGCTGGACGAGATTGACAAGGTTGGAGCGGCCAGCGTCCACGGTGACCCTTCAGCCGCCATGCTTGAGGTCCTGGACCCAGAGCAGAACCACACCTTCCACGACCACTACGTCGGTATGCCGATCGATCTGTCCAAGATCCTATTCATTGCCACGGCAAACACCCTGGACACCATCCCCGCACCTCTCCTCGACCGCATGGAGACTATCTACATTCCCGGCTACACGACGCTCGAGAAGCGTCACATCGCGATGCAGCATCTGGTACCTAAGCAGATCCGTGTCAACGGATTGGCGGAGGACCAGGTGACTTTCAACCAAGACGTCGTGTCCAAGATCATCGAGTCGTACACTCGTGAGTCCGGGGTTCGCAATCTTGAACGTGAGATTGGTTCCGTATGCCGGGCAAAGGCTGTCGAGTTCGCCGAGGCCAAGGACACGGGCCATCTCGACACGTACAAGCCACTTCTCACCGTCGAGGACGTGGAGAACATTTTGGGCGTCGAGCGATTCGAGGAGGAGATTGCCGAGCGTACGAGCCGGCCTGGCATCGTCACAGGGCTAGTCGCTTACAGCACCGGCGGCAACGGCAGCATCCTCTTCATCGAGGTGGCTGACATGCCTGGCAATGGAAGGGTGCAGCTGACTGGCAAACTGGGAGACGTCCTCAAGGAGAGTGTTGAGGTCGCTCTGACCTGGGTCAAGGCTCACGCCTATGAGCTTGGCCTCACTCCTGAGCCTACAACGGACATCATGAAGGAACGCAGCATTCACGTCCATTGTCCCTCGGGAGCTATTCCCAAGGACGGCCCCAGCAGTGGTATTGGCCAGGCCATTGCTCTGATTTCTCTCTTCTCCGGAAAGCCGGTTCCCCCTACAATGGCCATGACGGTATGTTTCGAATGTCTCCATGCTGCATGGAATCAACATCCGTATACTGACACCCAACTCCAGGGCGAGATATCCCTCCGAGGAAGAATCACCGCGGTCGGTGGCATCAAGGAGAAACTTATCGGTGCACTCCGAGCGGGCGTGAAGACGGTTCTGCTGCCAGCACAGAACCGCAAGGACATCAAGGATCTCCCGCAGGAGGTGAAGGATGGACTGCAGATTCTCCATGTCAGGTAAGCACCCCGTTCCCCCTGTTCCGCTCCTCGATGTTGTACCACCACACAACAACGCCCCTTATTCGAACAACAGGGGCCGTCCATACTGACGTGAATCCCCCACAGCCATATCTGGGAAGCCATCCGTCTGGTCTGGCCTGACTCTCGCTGGGCTCTCGAGAGCAGTTTTGCTGGAATTGAGAGCCGTCTGTAATAGACCACGCGGGACGACTTCCAGGACCAACTGGCACCCATTCTCCTCTTCCCGTTGAACAGCCAGCACTTGGATCGTTTCTTATAACGTGTGTCGATTCGTATCCACGCGCGAGACAACCTGCTTGAGCCATCGTCGTTGCAGCTTCCGAGCTGCGAATTGACTAGCCTAGAGGTGTTCTGGCCATAGCCACGTGGACGATACCCGACGTGAACCTGGCACATGAACCTCTGCGAATGTATAGTGCGAGTCCGATCTCACGGGGCTCGAGGTCCTTCCGCAAAGCACCGCCGAGGAAAGCGGCAGGTCTTTCAAAGATTTACCATCCTGTTTCCCCCCCATCTCATCCACGGGACAGCCAGATCATGCACCAACCCAACCCCTCTAAGATGGACGTGAGTGGAGACCAGACTTGTTGAGGTGGGTATACCCTTTGATGTCTCCGTGGCGCCCGGCTGAGCGGCCACTGCTCCCACGACTTCGGAGATGGGGATTTGACGTGCAGAAGTTTATGGGCCGCATCCTGTACAGTACACGTAGTAGACGAATGTAACGAACATTGTTGATATATCTACCTACAAGCACATACATGGCGTTACCGAGTCCCGGCTCGTTGTACAACGTGCTTCCCTGCCGCCCGTTAGCTCTCAATGACCGCGGAAACGTTTTTGGAACTTCGGGCCCGTAGCAGGTGTGTGTAAGTTGCAACGTAAAAACAACTGATACTATCACTGCTCCCTGTTTCTCGCCGCCATTTGTTCTAGTCACACCTCTACCCTGGGTTGAGCCCAATCGGCCTGGGTGTTACTGCCGTGATGACCGCTCTCTTATCAACACCGCTTGCTCTCGACCAGCCACGTCCACATTGGGCGGGACGTTATTATAATTCTTCTTTTTGATATATATTGCGAGATTCGTATTATATATATGTATATATATATATATATATATATATATATTTATACACATATATAT
>JPKY01000200.1:0-27048 GCA_000769265.1 Hapsidospora chrysogenum ATCC 11550
TTACGTTAAGAATCTATGTTTTTCCGTTATATTCGTTTCCGTTTCCTTTATTAATGACTTTAAGTTCCACTTCGTGTCCTTAATATAATGCATTGGTTTCCTTAATCTTATTATGCAAATCGTTAGTTACTTCCATCTTATAGGTGACAGTATTTAATAATCGTTATTTAAGGTTTCCTTATTTATTAAGCTATAAGAGTTATCCTATTGCTTTCGCTTCTCCTATGTTATAGTCTAGTCGTTAGCTAAGAGCGTTAGCTTTGCCGTTTTTTAATCCCTTTCGGTAGATAATTTCGAAATCGAAATCGGTTAAGAATTTAGCGTATCTTAATTATCGTTTACTAAATTCTTACGTTATAGCGAAGTATATAATATTCTTATGGTTAGTGTAGACCTTAACCTTATGTTTACTTCCTATAAGGTAATGTCGAAATTCTTTAAATGCTTAGATAATAGTTAGGAACTCCTTATCGTAGATTAGGTAATTAAGTTTTACTTCATGAAGTTTCTTAAAGTAAAAGGCGATTAGTTAGAGTCTTTCCTTATTATCTCGTTATCCGATTTGAGCATTAATTATAAAGTTTAAGGCGTTAGTTTTTAATTCCACTTATCGTTTAGGGTTAAAGGTTATTAAGACCACGTTTAAAGTGATCGTGTCCTTAATTTTATTAAAGGCTTATTAGCATCCTTCTATCCATTCGAATTTCGTTAATCCTTTTGTGAGGTTTATAAGTGGTGTTATAATCTTACTAAAATCTCGCATAAAGCGTTAGTAATAGTTAGCGAGTTTAATAAAGGCTTATATATCCTTTACGTTCTTAAGTGTTAGCTAGTTACGTATTGATTCGATTTTCTTTAAGTCCATCTAAATCTCATTTAGGGTAATGATATATCCGAGAAATTCCACTTTCTAAACGTAAAAGTGGCTCTTCGTAAGTTTAACGAGGAGTTTTATATCTTATAGCGTTTAGAGTACTTTATATATATAATCCTTATGTTCTTTAAGGGTTTCCAAGAAGATTAGGATGTCGTTTAGATACATAATAACGAAGATGTTTAGGTACTCTCATAATACCGTGTTGATTATTCGCTAAAACGACATTAAGGCATTAGTTAGACTAAAAGGCATAACTAAGTACTTAAATAGTCCGAACTTAATTTAAAAGGCTATCTTCCATTCGTCTTTAAGCTTAATGTAGATAAGATTATAAGCGTCCTTTAGGTTAAGAGCCGTGAAGTACTTCTTACCGTAAAGCCTATCTCGTAGTTTAGAGATAAGCGATAATAGTGTTCGGTCCTTAATGGTGATATCGTTAAGCTACTAGTAGTCCATAACTAACCGTAACTTCCCATTTTTCTTTAAAACGAACATTACTAAATATCTTACTTCTAATTTAGATAGCTAAATGTAGCTTTTAGTAAGTTTATCGTTTAGATATTCCTATAGTGTGGTAAGTTACGTCTCGTTAAGGTTATAGATTTTATGGAACTTAGTCGTAACTCCGTCCTTAAGGCAGATTTTATAGTCCTATTAGCTATGTTCTAGCAGTCTTATGTTAAGTTTTTCTTAAAATAGTTTATTATATTTATAGTATTCTTTAAGGACGTTCTTCATTTTGTCTTCGTTTTCTAAAGGCGTTTCTTTTTGTTAACTAAGTGTCTAGTTAACGTGGCTTAAGTGCCGTTTAAGGAGTGTAATTATCCTCTTAATTCGTTTATTATGTTTTCATAATTATTTATGTCGTATTTTAGGTTATAGGCTCTTTTAAGTCGCTATTATAGCTATTATCGTTTCCTTTAACGTCATTACCTACACGGCTCGCTTATAGCTTCTTTATGAAGCTTCTTTAAAGGTTAAGTCATCACGAAATTTCGCTTCTTCTAATCGTAAATAATCGTTACGCACTATAGTGTCCATCCATCGTAGCTAGCTAATGCGTTAATCGATCATAAAGTTACTTTCCTAAAGCTATAAGTGACTAAGTATTAAATCGTAACCAAATAGGTTTATAACATCGAAACTAACTTACTTATAGTGTCCTTAAATAGATATATCGAGATGATTAGTCTCTATGTCGACTTTCCCACCATTATAGTTAAAGGCGTCGCCTTCGATATTACATAGCTTATAAGGCTTAACTTTTTGATGTTATAGTAGCTAGTAGTGGTTAACTATAGTTAGGGATATGTAGTTTCTTATCACACTACTGTCTAATAGTGCTTATATGCGATGTCCTTAGATCTAAACATTTAAGACCGTTTTCATACCGCGATCTATTTATATCGCGTAGAGGGTCCTTAAGGTGTTTAAGTCATTCTATAGCCCTTTCATAAATGACGCTAATCGTTTTTTGCCTAGTTGTTCTTATTCCTATATGCGTATTATTATACGTTACTTATTTCTTTAAGTTCTTCCTAAACTATAACGAGTCTTAAGTTATTCGTCTATTTCGTCACGAAATTAAAGTTTCTAGCCTAAAGGTAGTATATCTCATTTATATGTCTTTTTAGGTCTTCCCTCTTATTACATTCCTTATATAGGAAGAGCTCGTAAAGGTAATGCCTAAGTGTCTTAGTTCTTAGGTTTGTTAGCTAATAGTACCGTTCTCTTAGATTAAGGTCTACTAGTCTCGTGTTTCCATATCCATTAGAATCGTAAACGCTTTCTTCATCGTTATTCTCTAATGAGCTTTTATATATATAGGTTATAAGGAGTTTCTTCCTAATCTCCTCCTATCGTTCCTTCTATCTTAGTTAGGTTTCTTTATTCCGAAAGAAGTTAAATCCTTTAAAGTATAGGTTACTTATAGGGTCTAGGATATCGTTATAACGTAGTAAGGCTTTTAAGACGCATTCCTAACATTTAAGGATATACTTTAGTATCTTCTTAAAGTCCTACCTTCCCTTACGTTTCCGTTATAACATCTCTATTTATGCTTACTTAAGTCGTTCGTATTGTTCGTTATCTTCGTGATATCATTAAATTTCTTCTCGTCGTTTTTTATGCTATTATTATACCTTATACGCTATATATATCTTATAGTCCTCTCGTTCGTAATTATATTTATCTTTAGGGTCGCTATCTAGGAGATAGACTTTTAGTGAATTATATTATAAGGCTATCACCTAAGCTTCTTCGCTACGGTATATAAAACGGAGGTACTCCGCCTCTTCCTAAGTGTATAGTTAAGTGATTCTAATGTTTAGTAATTATCGTGAGAATGTGTTATATTGTCCTTTCTGTTTGAGGTATATCTCATAATGGTGGTAAATATATAAGATCTATCCGATCTCTTTATAGTCCTAATGTTTAGGTGCTAGTCGTTCGTCATTACTAAATACCTATCGTGATGTAAGGTTTTTAAGGTTAAATAGTTATTAAATGTTATATATTAGAACGAACACGACTTAGTATCCTCCTTTTAGTATAGGATTTTGCCTAACGTTCGCTACACACTTCTAGTCGTTTATAGTTATTTATGCGAATAGTATAAGATTCTTATCCTACTATTCTCGGATTTCTTCTATTCTCACTAAATCGGTGGTTTCTCCTTCGTTATTTTCTTTCTTTATGTCTTAGGGCAGTTAGGTTACTTATTGTTCCCATTCCTTAGCTTTACTAGTCCTTATAGACTTATTAACTAAATAATCTCCTTCGTCTTTTTCGATTATAGTTCGTCTAAGCATAGCGATTATCTAGGGTGCCTTTAGTTTCTTAGGGTACCATCCCTTTACGTCTTTATCGGACTTATAGATTAAATATACGTCATTATAATATACAGTCTATAAGAGTAAGGCGTAAGTAGTCTTAGTTAATTCGCCCATTCCTATAATTTCGTATCCTAAGTAGGTTTTATTCATTAGTGTGTTAATTTATTATTTACTCTTCGGTATAGGGTTCTAATTTACTTTCCCCTTCTTAAGTGACTAGCATTCTTATGTAAAGTGTCCTTTCTTTCTATAATTATGGTATATAAGGTTCTTCTTATCTCGTTAAACTACGTTTAATTCCATAGGTTTAGGGTTTGTTAAGTGAGCTTACGTAATTCCTAGTTAATTTCGCCTTTAGTTAGTTCCTTATAGTTAGCGTTTCTTACCTTAATTTATAGTGTACGGAATGAATCCGAATCCTTAGTTACGCTTTTACTATCATCACGTGTATTGTTAGTTATCAATTCGCATAGCTATAGTGATGTACTTAATTAAGGTGTTAGGTTCTTCGTCTTAGTAAAGTTCATCCTTAACTTCCTCCTTAAGTCCTTCGTAAAAGGCTAACATTAAGGGTTCGTCATCTTAGTCTAAGCTTATAGCAATTATTAGAATGTAACTATATAGTTAGTTATGGATCCTCGTTATTTAAGTGTTTTAAGTTTCTTAATAGCTTATCGTTATTCGTTAACGGTTCTAAAAGCCTCTTTGATAGCTTCTTTAAAGTTAGCGAAATTAGTAAAGATATTTATAGTTTCCTAATCTTAGTCCTATAGTTCATTATTAAGGTAGTCCTATAAAATAGGCTCGAACTAAGTGAGAGCGGTTCCCTTTAGATAAGTTCCTATATGGAGGACCTTATTAGGGTCACTCTTAAGCCTCTTAGGGTAGAACCGATAGTAAGCTTTAAGTTAAGTGAGGAATCCTTAAAGCGTTCCTAACGCTTCGTTAAAAGGAGTTAGGTGTTACGGTTTAATGATTTCTCTAATGTCCTTAGTTTCCATTTAGGTGTAAGTCAGAGTGGTTCTAATGTTAGATGAGGTTAGGGTTAGGGTCATGCTTAGAGTTATAGTGTGGGTGTCGAAATATTGCCTAAAGGTGATATAACAGTCCACTAAATAAGAGCTATTAATGTGTAACGTTCGGGTCTGGCTGTAGGGTAGATAAAGGTCGGTTTATATTTTAATAGAAAGACTAAGGTGTCGTCTAGGCAGTTAGGTCATAGTCTAATGCGAGACTTAAAAACTGAAGCAAGTTAAGCGTTAACTTCTATATTGATAGCTAAGGAGCTAGAGTAGCTCTTACTGGAGGCGGTTTAGGACCGCGTCTATATACTTAGACGACGCATATTAGAGCGTCGTGATCCCTTATGTGAGGCTCGTCATAATCCCTCTTAGCTCACGGTGAACCTATGTAGGAGCGTTATGAGCCTAGCGGCCTTAGGTGATTAGAGGAAAAAGGTGGGTCCCTTCGAAGCACGTGAGGGCCGCATATCGGGTCGTAACACTACCCGGTAGTTAAGACAGCCTGAACGTTATAGTTAGCTAGCCCTAAGTCCGCGCGGGCTATACGAGTTAATTTTTATTAACTCGCCATACACGCTTTCCTTTCACCCTTAATGTAGCATCGGTCCTAAATCTTATAGATATTATAAAATCGGTTATTAAGATTATCGTGAGTTTTTAGTAAAAAGTTATAGTTTAACAGCTCTTTTCTTCATTCATACCAAGTCTCTCTTTATATATATATACTTTAATTTTAAACTTTCTTAAATTCTTATAGTTATTAAAATACTAAAAGAAGTTAAGTTTAAGAACTTAAAAAATTATATAATACTTAAAGTTTCCTTTATAACGTTTTTAAACTTCCTTAAGAAAAATAACTAGTAAAAGTTATATAAATAATTTTATAAATGAAAACTCATCCCTTTTACTATATGTAGCAATAAAGATAACTATAATTAAAACCTTAAATTCTTAATAAGTTCTTATACATATTTTTAAAAAAGGTAATTATACTTTAAAAAATACTTACCTTTTTTTTTAATAAAAAGCAACGATATTTTATTATATATTCATAGTAAACTTAATACATAATATAAAGTATAACTAAGGCTATATTTTAAAATTGAGAACTATAAAGAATAGATAAATTAAAGTAATTATATAAGAAGAAGCAATAGCGAATGTAATAAATAAGTTTATTTAAAACTTAGATATTTTATTATTATTAAGTGGAACCAGTTAAAAGCTATGAAATAAAAATTTAGTAACTAACTAGCTATTAGCCTTATTAAAAAAGAAGCTTATTAACTAATTATATAGTATCGTTTATTTATTCGCTTTTAAAAGAAGACTACTTTACATACTCCCGCATTGAGTTAGTAGCCTTTAGGTTCATGCCTTTACTCTATTAAGTCTATGTAAGACTTTCAAGCGCGTCAACCTTGGAGCAAGACTTGGCAGAATAGTTTTGAATTTTTTTTATAGAAAATCTTAATAGTACTTAACATTATAACAACGCTAATGGGAGTGTCTGAGTAGCCAGCCCTATAAACTCACGGTAGACTATACTCGCTACTTCGTAGCTCCTGCATCCCTTGCCCCGTCTTAGCCTTCCCCTACTTCCCCCGCTGACTACGGCGACTTTCCTCCTTTGCAATCCACTTTCGAACGCCTTGACGAACATGCCGCTCTGGTCCGTCTCCACTCGCATTCAGCCACCGGATGTCGCATTCGGGCTCCCTCCCGCTCCCTAGCGTTAGCATCGACATTTTCATTCTTCGTTGCTGAAATCCCCGCCGCTACCTCCGTAGTACTAGTATGTACTGATGTCGTTGTGGCAAGTACGTACGCTGAAATTGATGGTTCATTGACGTCGACGTCATACATCCTCATATGGGGCCAGCGCTACGGTACTACGTGGATGGCGGTCGAACGAAGTAATAGGGTCGCTACATGTACACTAAGAGAGGGGTTCACAGGGCGCACACATGCTGAGAACTACCACGTCTATCTGCTTATTTGTACTCATTCATACTACGAGTACTTGTGCCGACATTTTTCTCTACTGTATCTATGCTTGTACTCGTTGAAATGGTAACCACGAGGGGGTGGCGGATGCTGAGCAAGGGAGCTGGCTGATGGACGAATGAACCTGTGAGACATGTGTGCGCTCTGGGCCGTGGTGATCGATGCCCTGGCGGGCAATAATCTACAAGTGCCTCGTGCCATGCCTCTTTGCAGACCGAAGCCCCCAACAACCGTTGCGGCACTATGGCGCCACGTCGCGCCTCCCAATCCCAATCACATGGAACATGAAACCACTTTCATGATCCCTGACGGCCTCAAGCACGTTACTGACGGAAAACTCCAGATCGAAGTTGTGATTTCAGAAGCCGGCGCCCATCCGTCAGCGGGAGACCAGCGACGGCTTTTTGACCAGTAGTGCGAACGGCAGCCTGTTGCCGGGAGGGGTGCTAACCTCCAGGGCTGTCAAAATCGTACTCATACAGTAATCTGTGGTCTGTACGTCCTACTTGCGAGTACTCGAATTGGTCATAAGCTGTAGGGCTACTGGGGTCCCACAGTTGAAATCCAAAAGGAATACCTGGCAGTGGCAGGCTCCTCCTTCATGGCGCAGGTTTAGAACATGTCAATCCGTGGGGAGCGAGTCATGGGAGCTCCTCGCAGCCCAGCAAGTGCAGGAGCCTCGCTCACAGGGAGCATGGGACAAGAGAGAGGAACTGGCCATACTATTCGCCGTTGAGTCCGCCCCTGCTGGTAATAAAGCCTGTTATGTTGCGGTTAGCACTAATGAGGATCTTGGGCGTTCTTGGCAAACTTGATCCCAGCAACCGATAGTCTTCATCCCCGTCCATGACTTCTCGACAGGATGTGCCGGCAGCCGCATGGGCGGAACTTCCCACTGGGCCTCCAATTGTCGCAAACCCCCTGGATTATGAGTTCTGCCGTTTCCCACACCGACATGGCGTCTGGGGGAGAGGGGGGGGGGGGGGGGGGGGGGGGGGGGGGGGGAGGCAACCAGCGGGCTATCCAAGAACCAGATGGATCCGCTTAAATGTCGTTGGGAGGGAGAACACCAAGCGCCTCTTCACCATACCGACGAGAACTTCGTTTTGTTTGCTTCCGAAGTCCCATCCGCACGCTACAAGCTCGACATCTAGCACCCGGTGTGACTTTTCCAAACCGACACCGAACCTTGCACGTCCAGAGCAGACCCTCGGCAGACTATCCCATCCAACTGACGACAAGCTTCTACTTCTACAGCGGCAGTCGCAATGCAGATTGGGGACCTCTACTTCGAAGAAGGAGTCGATAGCATTCTAGTCGGGCTCTTTGTCATAACAGTGCTGGCGTTCATTGCGGCCGTCCTTAGGCTTTACGTTCGCCTGCTGTTGGTCAAGGCCCCAGGGTTGGAAGATGCCCTCATCGCAGCAGCTATAGTAAGTTCATACATACTCAGACCCGGCGTCTAGGCTCGTACGACTACACGCACATGGGTCAGTGCGCGCACGAAAGGATCATGCCGTTAATACAGCCACCACAGGTTGCCTCTACTGCATACCTGGCCTCATCGCTACACCGTACGTGCCTTGCCCCTAAACTCCCATTGATCGATCGCAGGTCCACGAGTGGACATCGGCACCCAACTTAACATGTACTTACTGGTCACAGTCGTTGGGTACGCCCCCAACGTTGCGAATGACCCGTCGATGTGGCCGAAACTTCACCAATCGTTATATTCAACCATTATCGCCTACACCATAACTCACTTCTCGTTTAAGCTCTCTATTGTCTTCCAGAGTAAGCGGATATTCGTCAGTCCAACAGCCCAGCGCACCTTTCTCGTCCTCATCATCTACCTTGGCATCTGGTCTACCTTATGTCTGTTCCTAAGCATTGCAACATGTGTGCCCGTCCACAAATATTGGGACGACACGGTACCAGGACGATGTATAGACCGCATGGCACTACACTATGCCATCGCCGGCGTCAACATCGTAAACGACGTCGCCATAGTTGTCGCGCCTCTCCTGTTTGTCAAATCTCTGCAGATGTCAAGGCGCACCAAGTTTGGCCTGATGGCCCTGTTTGCATGCGGTGGCATGTAAGTCCTCAGCTTGTACTAAAGTCTCCATCACTACCATAGTCAGTA
The DNA here is from genome assembly GCA_000769265.1 of Hapsidospora chrysogenum ATCC 11550. Lineage (NCBI taxonomy): Eukaryota > Fungi > Ascomycota > Sordariomycetes > Hypocreales > Bionectriaceae > Hapsidospora > Hapsidospora chrysogena. The sequence continues at coordinate 8,887 of JPKY01000200.1, forward strand.
CTGACACGATCCAGTGCTTGCATCTTCGCCATGGTTAGAGTCCATGCGCTGTACGACAAGGGCATAGCGCCGGCCAAGGACCAGCCCTGTGAGTAGCGAACTACCTTGGATACCATATCCAGTGCAACCACTTGGCGAAACTGACACCATGGCAGACAAGGCAGCTATTACTGCTCTCTGGTCCGGTCTCGAGATCAACATTGCCATCATCTGCGCCTGCGTCCCTGCGCTTCGAGCTCTTCCCGGCAGGTTCATTGGGCAGCGATCGACTCTTGACTCGGCCAAAAGCAAAAGTTCGAGGCGCTATGCGAAAGAATCTCTCCAGTGGCACCCTGTTGGGGACCAGGCAGGAACAGAACCCGGGAGATGGGCAACGGATAATACTGCGACGGGCGTCGGTGGGCTCGAGATCGAGGTGCAGCAGTCGTTCGAGATGAAGACTGTGGACGCCGGGGGGGCCGACGACAGCAGCAGTCAGAGGGACCTCGTCGCCAAGGGCTGCAAGAGCCCTCATTGGAAAACGCACATCTATTCCTCGTCGACCGGGAAGTCCGGGTTTCGGGAGAATCAGAGTTGAGAATTTGGAAGCGTTAGGGAACGAACATTGAATAACAGGCACACGGAGGGGACGTCGCGTCTCGACGTCAGAGCTCGGGAACCTCGACGTTAAGGCATGCCTGGATTATGATTTTATCCCTCGTCTTTATTTTAGCAGCCGGAGCATAGTATACCAAGCGTAATCCGAAGAAGCCTTAGGGTTCCAGTTAAAGCAGATAGTCCCGTCTCGAGAAATGGTCGACTGTACCGCCGTTTTGGAGGTTGCGGTACTGTTCCTGGATTGGAGGATAGCCACCCGTTAGGTTTGTCACCAAGCAGATGCAAGAATAACAAGCCCGGGCCAAGGGAATCAAGAGGTTGGTCGTTGTCGATGTAGGTTCCTGACCGTCGCAAGTTATAGATATCTCGCCATAGTGTTTCCGTCTTGATTTATAGGGACTGTTGGAATATGTTGTCATGTACGGCGCTTATCCCTTTTGCGAGACCCGTATCAAGAGCGATTTAAGATGTATATTTCTTCGCGGAGCTGTGAAAAAAGGATGTCGCTCGCTCTCTTGTAACTAAGAACGATCTTGCAGAGTTCCACAACCTCGATAGGATATCGTTGGAGCTCGAGGTTACTGCATTCCTTTCAATTTCTCAAGTAGTGCCTAGAACTCTTGGAACATTCAATCCCGCTCATGACGGCAAGTACGGCAAGAAATCACTAATACCATCAGCACTATGTCCCACGTATATCGTGAGAATTTTGCAAGTTCCAGACGTCAGGATGAACCCCGCGACCGTAAATGCAGTTTGCACATCTCCGCAATTGATGCTGCATACAGTCCCAACAATAGTAGGAATAAGTAAGGGCACAGTGCCAGCGATGGTAATTCGAGTTCATTGTCTACGACACTCAAGGCTAAACGCGACGTTGAGTGCGCTGCCGCCCCCTGCGATTGCGGCTCTCTCCGAGCCATTGCCGCTACTCTTATCACCAAGGTAAGTCAGCATACCCCTCTACCGGCCACTTAAGCGGCACTACATAGTGTCGTAATATCGATTAAATAGCTACATTGCGATTAAACTAAGGCATTAGAGAATTAGAATAGCTATTACTAGCTACAAAACTGCTCAAAATTATATAATTAAGTTTACGCTACTAGTTTTAGACGGTTCTAGTAAATCTGTAAGCTAGACCCGTGTCTTAATAACCTACTTAATCTAAATAAACCGATTGTTGGGATTTTCTATAACTTTAGCCTTATTCTATTGGTTCAAGTTATTAAGCTACCGCTCTAGCCGCTGTATTTATGCCTCATAAGCAGTTCGCTTAGTGTTTTGCCTATTATTTCTTCAATACTTATATAGTCTTTTGCTGCTTATTTAATTCTTTATTAATCGTCTAGAAGAGCTTTTTAGCTATTAAATCGAGCTATAAACTCTTATAGGCCGTTAATTAATTACCAGACTTAGCTACCATGCTCTAAAGTGTTTAATATATAGATACTATCTATTTCCTTTTATTTTAATATTGTAGGCTTAATCTCTTAGCTTAATAAGACTTTTAAGTTTAATAGAAGTTGATATAGCGAGATTAACTATAAACTACTTACCTTTTAGCTAAATTTAATATTAAGAATAGTGATAACTTTAATCTTAACTTTCTAGTACCATTTTAAAAAGTATATCTTACTAATAAGTAAAGAAACTATAATTTTAGAGCGCTTTATAAGTTCCTTATAGCAATATGTCTTAGGAGAAGAGAAGATAGTAACGTTTAAAGACTAAAAGATATAGAATATATATGAGAGTAAGAAAAGTAAATAAATACTATTACTAAGGTATTTAGGTAAGAAATTATTAATTTAATAACTGCTATAACTATATATAGTTAAAAGTTATTCTTAAGAGGATTCTCGATCTAAACTTTAATCTTACTCTCCTTAAATGTACGGTGTAGAAGAAATAACAAAATCTTTATCTTTTCGTACGTGGCGCGCTACCCGTTAAAATTAACTAGCTATACCGTTTTATTGCGCGATATAAAGAGCTTAAAACGCGTTGATTATAGAGATGCGACTATAAGAGAGCCTTCTACGAAGATCTAAACGCGATAAATACGTAGTTCTTTATTTCTACGAAATATAATCGCGAAGTATAGTGTCGCAAATAATAATATTATAACTTTAACGAGACCGGCTTATAAATAGACATTATCTCCGCTAGTATAGTCGTGATAAACTTCAAAGGAGTCTTAAATACGAAACTATATAGCTTAGTAATCGAGAAAAGGTAATAGTGATTTAATGCATTAAAGGTACGGGTTTCTATATTCCACCGTTTACTAGAGTTTCAAGCTAATATTACCTCTTAAGCTAATATAAAAACAGCTTTTTTACCACCTAACTAAGTTATTATAACTTCGTAAAATAGTTAAATAATAAACTGGTTTAAAATAGATTTAGCATTTTCAAAAATATACTTAGCTATATATATTTAGTAAATATCAGCTCTTTATACTAAATAGCTACAAAAGTCACTAATCTATTAAATCTAATATTTACTATAAGAGGAAAATATTATTTTACATTAAATACCTCCTTACTTTTGTATACTCGAGTCTCTTAATGTTAATTATTTTAAACCGTTTAAAGAAGCTTATAGCCGGGAAATTAAAGATGAATAAGTATAACTCACATGCTAAAGGAAGACTTCTTTTAAGCATTTTTATGTATATATTAAAAGTTAGTTACTATTAAAAACATCTATAGGAGTTTTTAAGGCTAAAGATTTTTATGCTATAATTTGAAACCTCTTCTTTCGAAGCTTAATATAATGTTTAAGACACTAACGCCTATAAGTACCTTGTTTAGTATACTTAGCTTCTAAACTATAAAACGCCTGTAAATATATACGAGGCTACTCTATAAATTACCTTACTTATAGGTCGGATATCTCGTTACTAAGAAAGCCTATCTATATTAATTATTAAATATGTTTACTATTTAGTAAAAGGTACGTAAATTTTTATATATCGAATAGTACTCTTAAAGGCTATAAATAAAGCCCTTTGAGAAACAAATAATGCTTTAAGTTAACGTTAAGGGGCAAAAAAACAACGCCTTAGAGGTAGTAAAGTAATGCCCGTAGTTAAGAGATAGAAAAAATAGGCTTAAACTAAGGTTAATACGTAAATGAAGTAAGAAACGCAGTAAAGTCGTAGTTCTAAGGCTTAAGTTAAAATAAAGCCGAGGCGTTATAGAATATATAGAGACGCTAGACATAATGTAGAAACTTATTAGATAGTGACTTTATCTACTAATAAAAGCAGTAGCGATTACTCTTAGTATTTTTTTCCTTTTATTATTAAGTTATGTATTAAAATTAATGGAAACTTAAAAAAAAAGTATGTCGCTCGGCGATATGTGTCGCTTAGTGGAGAACTACGTTAAGCTTTAATAATTACTAAATATACATATAAGTATATTTAAGATCGTAATTTATGCTATTTTTTAAAGATAAAGCGCTTTTTTAGGCGTTTAAAGACTAAGCCGTTATCTTTATAGCTTTTTAAGATATTTATTTTATTTATATTCTATTAATTTGCTACCTTAATATCATAGACTATTAATATAAAGAGAAAAGGTAAAAAACTCTGTAGTTTTATTAGTAAAAGTCCACTTAATATGTTAAAAATTAATCTATTTACATTTATCGACTTAGTTTTTAAGCTATAATATAGAAATACTATAACTAGTATTTCTTTAGTATTTAATTATCGTCGCTAATAGTAATAATCTATAAAGCGAATTCCTTAACTTATTAATACGTTAAAAGAAGCCTTAAATTATTTAGATTTCGATTTAATCTCTAAGACAACTTTTCTACTACTATAAAAAGTGTTAGAAGTGCTCTTTAGCTTTTCGTCTCGATTTAGCGCTTTTAACTCTAGTCTTATAGAGTTACTTAAGGGATTTCTTCGAGTTTGAAAATTTTACGTTATGAGACGCTTATATAATGTAATTAATTATGTTTTAAAGATTTTTTTATGTAATTAACTATAGCAATAATCTGAATTAACTTATTAATTCGTAAAAGTAAATATGTATAAAAAATTACAGTCTTAATTATATATATAGATAAAGGGGAAAAAAGTACTTAAGTAGCCGGCTAAGGGATGTAGCTCGTTAAGAGATATGCTGACTTACATGTACACCACCGTTATTTTATCTTTAATAGAATTTTCCCAAGCTATACATCCTTTTATATAGAGTATGGATCGTAGCACATCTCACTTCCTGACCGTACTGTAGCAAAGCCATATGCCGGCCTCGTAACACTCTTGCAAACAAGGGGGGTTTCGGCAGTTGAATGAAGTAGTTACCTAGGGTCCCTGTCCTTCGCCCCTTCAGATCATCGTACCCACATAGTGGCTTTCCAATCAATCAATGAGAAATACACCAGATTATAGCGCTGTGATGATAAATGTGTACGCTAGATGTGGTTATGCCTCTGAGACACGCTAGATACGGCATGCATGCTCTTCGTCTTCCCCGCACCATCGAGTTGGCGTCCTTAGCGGACCGTCAAACATCTGGCGCACTCTGTAAATGCGACGGCATTTTTGACGAGGGGCTGGAGGGCAGCTATATAGATTAGCCCGCCTCGTGATTGGCCCTGATGTCGACAGGAGCCCGGGGGCCCAGGACAGTGTTCCCCCGGAGCGTCGCCGGGAACTGAACTTCTTGCACCGGTTCACTCGCTCGCAGCAGGTTCTGGGCAGGGTCTCTACCCCCTTCTTCGGCTGGCGCAATAGAACCATCCGGTAACCATGACTTAAGGTGACCTAGTGTTGAGTTTTAACCTTGCTGGAGTGTACGCTATTGACGACTGGTCTCCTAAGTAAACCTCAGCGAGCCCACCCACCGCATGTCGCCGCCTGCCAGCGCCAGGGCAGAACACGCTGCCAGCGATACGACAAATATCCTGGCCGCCAATTCTGAATGAGTGTTGTCTTAGTGTGTCCAAGAACTATACAACAGTTCGCCTCGCGCACCACTAGCTGCCGATCGAGGAGGAGAAGCCATTATGCTATTATGTTGAGCCAACGCTATTAAACCGTCGAGACCCGACGACTGTCCTCGACCCGACAATGGCCCTAATAAGCTCAATCCAGCTTCCTTCCCTAACACTGACACCTCTCGTCTACCCTTTAAAACCCTCGCCTACGCGTCGCCGCGATGCGCCTGTAAGATGTCGTTTTAAAGAGTAGGTTTAATGCTGTAATTATCTCCCAAATCTTCCTAACGGTCTTCGTAAACCTGGCCGCCGCTCTTAGAGTCGGCCTTCGTATGTGGTGGATTAAGCGACTAGATGTAGATAATGTGCTCGTCGGATTTATTGCAATAAGGTAAACAAGCATGTTTACTTAAGTGGCCTTAGTTCACGTTTTGCTAATTGTGCTCTAAGTGGCTAACATGGTATACGTCGTGACTTTTCTTTAACGTAAGTTGAACTTAACTATATGTATGGAGTAGCTAGATTAACCGTTATAGTTCTTAGGTATAACTTTAAGATTTAATCTAACTATTCCCTAGTTCTGACCTTTTAAAAATGCCTCTTCGCAACTATTATTATCTACGTCGTTACTAACAACTCTATTAAATTCTTCATCTTGGCCTAGAGTAGGCGTATCTTTATCTAGCCGTGGGCTTAACGCGTTATTCTTGTTATTACTGTCTATGTCAGTCTTTACGGCACCGCCGTCTTTCTTGTGTACATTATAACTTGCATTTCTATAGATAAGTTCTAGCGCGCTAAAATCCCTGGCTGCTACCTTAACTGCATATTAAAGCACTACATCTTTGCTATTATTAACATCTTCAATAATCTCATTATACTCATCGCCCCAATGATATTTATTAAGAATCTCCAAGGCTCTAGATAGACTAAGCTCGGCATCACGGGGCTATTCGCTTACGGCGGCTTGTAAGCCTTTTATCCAAAACCCCCTTCCAGCCTCGTTTCTCTTAACCAACTTTAATAAGGTCTTGCATATTCGCCGCACTCCGGGCCTAAGCTCTATTCGATAATCAAAACGCTATATTTACCGAGCAGGCATGTAAGTTCCTAAAAGTAAAATACATAATGTCCATTCCAGGCCGCTAGTAGGATAACAGTTAAGATATATTTTATCGGCCTCTAGTTAAGTTTAGAGATAAACGTTGCTATTATATACACTTGCATCCCCCCAATATGCCAATTCTTACTGGAAGTTATATGCCAGCTTCGCTAGCGGTCTATAACCTCAGTCAGCTCATTATTTTAACAGTCCTCCCAAATAGGATCTGTTCGACCGGCGGACACCGAAGCTAGGAGACTTAGCGATTACAACACACACGCACATAATACTAGCAATCCGTTAGGCAACAACGCTATCAAGATGCACTACTCTTTCAAGATGAGAGCTGTCACGCTTAAGCCCGACGGGAGCCATAGGTAGAGCGACCCAATTAGCGGCTAGAACGATAGCTAGGGCGCGGTTTACTCGACCGATTCGATTAACAAAGTGGAAGGCCGCGGGCATAAATATTAGTTGTTTTACCTAGAATATAACGTACATGGAATGAAGGACTGTTACGGTTCACTTCGAGTTTGCGCAACAAAGAAGGACTGTTAGAAGTTTATCTCTAGCTAAGGAATAAAGTAAAGAAGGGGTAGAAGATTAACCGCTTCTTTATCGCTTCGTTATCATAGGCCGTAGTTTCTTCGACTAGGCATAGTTAGGTCTACATCCCTAAGCCTAGCCTATAATATCACCCCCCCCCTCTAGTAGGGTCCGAAGAAACCTTCGCACTATAGGTCCGCGTTCGCTACGAACACGCGGCGGGAAGTGCCTACCTTATCCGGTAAGCTAGGCTATACGTAACGTTATGCCCTCTAGCGCCGGGCCGCCCGCGGCCCGTTAGTAACGCGCACGGATATATATATAGAACTCTATAAAAAAGAACGTCATGGGTTCGTATTCGCGGCGAACTCGCCGTAGAATATATATATAAGCCCTAAATAGGATTTATTCGTTTAGAGTTTCGCGTACACATCGCTAAATCGCTCCTTATTAGTAACCAGCCCCTTCTTATCGTAAAAGTATAAATATCCCTTATACCCTTAGCTTCTTTCCTCTCTTCTTCCTTCCTTTAACCTATATCGTTAACCCGGTAAGTTATCCTACTTACGCTATCGCTTCGTGATAGCTATAAGCTACGTTATCTCTTCCATCACGCCTTAGGATTCCGTAGTCTACGATTACTTAGCTAACTTGCTAATAGCCGCCGCCACACCTATCGCCGTTATATATATACACATCGCGCTATCGTTATTACCTCGCCGCTCTCCATCCCGCTGAGTAAGTTAGTACGATTATTCGCTTAGTTACTCTTTTAATAATAACTTAGCTTTTATATACCCGCTACCCCGTTACGATAGCGCCTAATAAGACTCTAACCCCTAAGTAAATAGCTAAGGCCGACACTTAACGCTAAGCTAAGTAATGTAAGGTCCCTTACTATCGTTACGTAAACTAAGCGGCTAGCTTTAACCCCGCTAACGCTACGCTATATTAATATTACGCCGTGGCTAAGGCTAACACTAATAAGTGCTAACATTACGTTAATATAAATAAGCTATGTAAGCGCTTTAAGGCGTTAGCGGCCCGTCACGTAAGCGCCACTCTTATAAAGTACCTTTATGACTTAGGGGATGGTAGCGACCTTAAAGCGCTTAAGAAGCTTTAAAAGAGCGTTAATACTCACTACTATAACTTTCGTAAGAAGAAGCGAGAGGAGCTAAACGCTCACGTCGTTACCGTTAAGGCGACGCGAGCTAAAGGCGAGGGAGGCGTTTAGGATAAGATACACTACCTTAACTTAACGGTCTTTATAAATATAGCTACCTTATTACGAAGGATCGCTAACTAAGGGGAGGCGGCGCTCCTTAAGTAAAAGGCTTGGGGTTTACTATAATTAGTAAAGTACCTACTAAGTAACGGCGTTTAAGCTACTATTTAGTAGCACCTAAAGAACTTTAAGGACGAGGAGGCGAAGGAGTAAAGGAGGAGCGGAAGAGGAGTGAGGAAAGAGTAAGGGTGACGCGCGGTTATTAATAATAAAGGAAAAGTTAGTGTAAATTAATTTATTTTTTCCGTGACTTCGTTATTACTTTACGTCGCTTACACGTTAGCGGCATGGATCTCTTATAATCTTATAAAGGGTTATTATTTTCCTTAATCTTACCGTAAGCCTTCTCGTAACGCTTTAAGGCTTCCGTCTCTTAAAGCGAGTCTATAGGCTCTTATATAAGTTTTACGTAACTAATCTAACGTATAAGGTATTCCTATACATTACCACGACCTTACTTCTTAATCCTAATATATAAAATACTTTTTACTTAAAACTCGTCCTTATTAGCTTCTTAAATTAGTAAGGGCTAAAAGTCGTTATTCTTTTAGCTTAGTAAAGGATCCGCTCTTACTTACCGTAATAAGTTAACGTAAAATTATAGGTAAATAGCCGTGAGTACGCTAAGTTTAACTATTAATAGGCTTACCACTTTCGTTACCGTATACTTATAGTGTAACTAGTCTAGCTTCTTACTAAGGCGTGTGGAGGCGTAATTCTTTAAGTTAACCTAAACTTTATCGCCTACCTTAAACCTCTTAGCTTACGTACGCTTCTTATTCGTAGATTTTTCGCTTCGTTATTATACTATAGCCGTAATAGCGTGGATAAAGTTAATTATATCCTTAAGTCGTTATAGAAGCTTCTTTACGTTAACTACTTTCGCCTCTTCTTTTCTTATAGCCTTAGCCACTCTAAACGGCAAGACGTAATAGCTATACTTTAGAAAAAAGGGGGTAACACTTATAGAGGCGCTTTTTTAGTTATTTAGCGCTAATATAGCTATAGGTAAGTAACTATCTTAATCCCTTTAAGAGTACGTTACGTAAGCTTATAAGTACGCTTAGATCTCTTAGTTAAGTCTCTTTAAGGCGCTATTAGTTTATGGGTAGTAAGCCGTGCTTAACTATTATTAGGTACCTATAAGCTCGTAGAAAGCTCGCTAGAATCTTCCGTCCTAATTACTACCCTTATCGCTTACGATTAAGGTAGGTATTCCGTAAAACCGGTAATATACGATAAGAAATCGCTACGCGCACGCTTTTACCTTTATATTTTATATCGGCTTTAATATAACGGCTTTAATTAGCCTATTTATAATTACCTATAAGTAACGGCATTTATTAAGCGTCTCTAAGAGGTCCGTAATAAAATCTATCGTAAGGTCGCTATATAATCGCTTTAAGATTAGGAGAGGTTAAAGGAACCCTCGTTTAACTTCTCTCTAAATCGTGCTCCGTCTATAAACGTTATAGTTAACTATAAAGCGTTAGATTAGTTATATATAGCGAGGCTAGAAGAAGCGCCGTAATATAAAGTCTAGCGTACCGTCACGGCTAGGGTAACTAGCTATAAATACGTTATATTTAACTTATACGATATAAGTCTATAACTTATCCTTTTCTTCGTTACTAAGGGAGCCGTCCCTTACGCTCTTAAGGACTTAAATATAATCCTAAAAAGTAAGCCTTCCTTTCCTATTGATAACGCACTTAGTTATATTTACTTATAATTTAAGCTTTATAAGGAACTGGTATTCTCCTTTCTCTACCGTTTTGTAAGCGCGGAGGTATACTAAATCCTTACGTACGGTCCTATCCTAAAGTTTTTATAACTCCTAGTCTTCTAAGAAGACCTTTACGTAAGGTAACGTAATCGTAATAACCTTACTAATAAGGCGGAGGTTTTTCGTAAGTAAAAGTTAAAAGTACCTACTCGCTTCTTAATCGTTATTAGGGCCCCTTAGCGTATCTTACTTATAATGACTTAACGTATCTAACGCTATGATTACGCTCCCTAATTAATATAGGATATTAAAGTAAAATTCGGAGAGGAGATTAGCTTAACGGACCTATCTCTCGCTTAACTAACGCTTCGTTATAAAGTATTATAAATTCTTATAGTTTATAACGATAATAAAGAATTCGTAATTACGTAACTCCGATCTCTATACTTTTACGTAACGTATAATACCTAATAACTCCTTATCGTGTATCGAGTAGTTATATTCCGTGGGTAAGAGTTTTTATAAGTAAAAGGTAACTATATAGTAACGTCTTAGCTCGTCCTTTTATAATAAGACTCCGCTTAGTACCTATCCGGAGTAGTTAGCTTTAAGGAAGGTACGGTAAGTAAGGTTCTAATCCTAAAGGATTAAAGCTTTATAAAAGCGGCTTTTTAACTCTTAAAATATAGCTTTTACCTTATCTCCTTAAACGAAGATAACCCCTTTCTTCGTTAATTCGGTAAGGGGCTTCGCTATAAGTAAAAAGTTTAGTATAAAGATCTTATAGTAATTCGTAAACCTTAAGAAACTTTATACTCCCTTTACTATTAAGGGCGCTTCCTACTCGTAAATAGCTCACTACTTTTTTAAGTCGTAAGTAATACCTTCTCTTACTTAAACGATAAAGCTAAGATACTTTACTTCTTAAGTAACGAAGGTACTTTTCGTAAGGTTTAGGTAAAGGCTAGCCTTTATAAAGTTATGGAGGACTAGCTTTACCTTACTTATATAGTCGCTTTTAAACCCACTTATATAAATAAGCACGTTATTTATAAAGGTAGTAACGAAATCCCCTAAATATCTTTGTAATATATAGTTTACGTACTGTTAGAAAGTAGTTAGTACGCCGTTAAGTCTAAATGGGTATATAGTTTACTTAAAGGACCTAAACTAAGTACGGAAAGCTATCTTCTCCTTATACCCCTTAGCTATCCGTAGCTTATAAAAGGTAGCGATTACGTTAAGCTTCGTAAACCACTTTACTTTAGATAAGCTACGAAGGGTCTCCGTAATAAGGGGTAATAAGTAACGATCCTTCTTTAAGATAACGTTAAGGGCGTGATAGTTATAATAAAACCGTAATCCTCCCCCTAGCTTCTTCGTAAAGAAAACCGGGGCTACTATAAGTAAGCTACTAGCTTAAATAAATCCTTTCTTAAGTAAGCTAGTAAAGGTCTTCCTTAATATTAGTAACTCCTCTCTTAATATAAAGTAAAGAGGTCCTTAAGGGAGGGGTAGTTCTTTTCCATTAGTATCTCGTAAAATATTCACTTCGATATCGAAGCTAAGCCGCTATAACGGTAGCTTTATCGATTCGTCCGGCGCGAAAAGCTTAGGAAATAGCTTTAAAATCTCTTCCGGTACGAATTTAACTAGGTCCACCGGCTCCTTACCCTATAAGGCCTTCTTAATATCCATTAAGCTAATAGTTATAATTAAGTACTCCACGTTATTATAACGTTATTAACGTTACCGCCTAGCTATCGTGGTAAACGTGACTTTAATTATAAGCTTACTCTTACGTAAGACTTATATTACTAAGGGTTCTTCCTACCCTTATAAACGGATCTTTAGGTCCGTAACTTAATAATAAATCCGCTAATTTCTTACGTTAAACATAACGTTATTCCTTTTTATTTAAGGTAATCTAAGGATAAGGTCTTCGCCTAACCTTAAGGCTACGTAAGCGTAAACCTTTTCGTTATACCTACTTATCTTAAGCGTAAATATAATCACGTTAAGGGAGCGTACTTCCCTAACGTTTATTAAGAAGCTACCTAACTTCTTCTTAATCCTTTTAATAAACGGTAAGCGAAGCCTTATAATAACCTCCTAGTTAATTATAGTAATATAGTTAAAGCTAGTATTTATTAACGTACTTATAGCAATCGTTAATACGAACGTTTATAAGTATTTAATTACTTATTATACTCCTCTTAGCTATCTCCCACTCCTTTAGCTTTACTTAAGTAAGCCTTAATACCCGCTTTCGCCTTAAAGTTATTCTTTTCCCTTATCGTTATTATTATTATCGTTATTACTTTTATTTAGCGACTTTACGTTATTCTTACACTACACTTTAGAGACCCTTAGGGCCGCCTTCTTTACCCTTAAGTATTAGTATTAAAGGTAGCTTATTTCCTTATAATTATAGTAAGCTTAGGTCTCCTTTAAAGCGTCCTTATTACTATTCCGACGCGTTTAGCTACCCTTATCCTTTATCTTATTAACACCACTTATTATCACGTCTCCTTTAGTATCTTTTATAAGCGCGTTAGCCTTCCCACGCCCTTACGTTAGTAACGCTTAGCGTTTATCCTTTTTAAGCGTCTTAAGCTTTTATATAACGTCTTAAATAAACGCTAGTTATTCTTAATACGTGTTAAGGAGGATCACGGATATTAAGGCGTTACGTAACTATAAGTTTAACACGCCCTTAACCTATATAATTTTCACGTAGTTACTTTAAGCGGCCCCCCTAGCCTTTATAAGTAGTCTTTCGAACTTTTACATAAAGGTAACGAAGGACTACTTATCGCCTTACTTAAGGGATCGTAACTAATACGTAGCGTTCACGCTAAGGTTTTAATCTAGGAAGTTTTAGTTAAGGTATTCTATAAACCGTTTAGGGTCGTAACTATAGCTTAAACCTAAGTATCGGTAAAAGTTAATTACTAACTTACTTATATTAAATTCGAGGCGGATATAAATATAATACTAAGCCTCTCGTAAGGTATTAAAGAATCGATAATCTAGCTTAAGCTTATCGTGTATACTTTACGCTTACGTGAGGTAATTAACGCGTTTCCTAAAAAACTTTAGGGGGTTAAGTAAGGGCTTCCTAATTAAGGGCCCTTAGCCATCTCGCTATAAGTTCACTTTAAGATTAAGGCTTAGGGCTAACGAAGGAGCTATTAATACTAAAGTTAACACGCTTAAGCTTAACGAGGCTAAAGTAAGGCCACTCTAATTACTTCCCATCGCCTCCGTAATGGCTAAGTGGCTATTTATTTAAGCGAGTATTTATATAAACTATTCTTACTACTATTAAATAGGGGTTATAATTACGTTTAGTATCTCCGTTATACGATGCTTAAGGCTTTACTCCGCCTATTAATAGGCTTACTCGTTAATATCGTATTCCCTATTTATCGTAGTGAGTTCGTAATAAAGGGGCGACTTTATCGGTTTTATTAAGCTAGAGATATATTACGGTTCACTTTGAGTTTACATAATAAGGAAGGACTATTAAAAGTTTATCTCTAGCTAAGGAATAAAGTAGAGAAGGGGTAGAAGATTAACCGCTTCTTTATCGCTTCGTTATCGTGGGCCGTAGTTTCTCCGACTAGGTACAGCCGGGTCTGCATCCCTAGGCCTAGCCTATAATAAGGACTATCTCTTACCCTTAACTACCGCTTAGATAATAGCCCTTTGCTAGGCCCTCGCGAAGAGCCTTAAAGAACCTAGCCGAAAGATATATTATATTCAAGATTTCCTTTCTGGGTTACTACTCTTCAAGCTCACCCAGCTGTGGATCTCACGTCCCGACTCCAACGGGCCTGTACTGCACCGACATAATCTCTTTGCTGTACACATATTTCTCCTGGCAGAGAGGCGGCGTAGCTATTTCATTAATGCACGCTTAGTGCGCCCCTGGGCCTTAGCATCGTTGCCACGTGAATACATATCGAAGAAGCTTTTCTTCCGCAGGGAGCAATGCAATGCGAGCATAGGAGTCTCCCTATCTGCGCTAACCACTGCCTCCTCCGAATACGACAGGGATCTTCCCAAATGCAAAATATTTCACGTCCGACTGAGGGGCCCACCCCTTGGAGCGCTGCGGTGACCGTCATCTCCTGCCTCGCAAAGTGCCGCGCAAGGCAGTAACGCACACCTCGGCTATAGGGAATCCACGAGTTTGTCAGTCCGGCCATACTGAACTTTAGTCCACTGCTATACTCCTCCGGTGAGACTTCGGATTCTTTAGCGGCCCGCTGGTGGGATCGTCCAGGTAGACAAGAAACTGGTCCGCCTAGAACTTCTTAAGGGGGTGTGTTACGACCCCATATGCGGCCCTCACGTGCTTCGAAGGGGCCTACCTTTTTCCTCCAATCACCTAAGGCTGCTAAGCTTATAACGCTCCTACATAGGTTCACCGTAAGCTAGGAGGGATCACGACGAGCCTCACATAAGAGATCACGACGCTTTAACATACGTCATTTAAGTATATAGACGCGGTCTTAAACCGCCTTTAGTAAGAGCTACTCTAGCTCCTTAGCTATTAATATAAAAGTTAACGCTTAACTTACTTTAGTTCCTAAGTCTCGCACTAAACTATGACCCGACCTACCTAAACGACACCTTAGTCTTTCTGTTAAATATAAACCAACCTTTATCTACTTTATAGTTAGACCTAAACGTTATATATTAATAGCTCTTATTTAGTGGACTGTTATGTCACCCTTAAGTAATACTTTAATACCTACACTATAGCTCTAAGCACGACCCTAACCCTAACCTCATTTAATATTAGAACCACTCTAACTTACACCTAAATGGAAACTAAGGACATTAGAGAAATTATCAAACCGTAATACCTAACTCCTTTTAACGGAGCGTTAGGAACGCTTTAAGGATTCCTCACTTAACTTAAAGCTTACTATCGGTTCTACCCTAAGAGGCTTAAGAGTGACCCTAATAAGGTCCTCTATATAGGAACTTATCTAAAGGGAACCGCTCTTACTTAGTTTAAACCCATTTTACGGGACTACCTTAATAATGAACTATAGGACTAAAACTAAGAAACTATAAACATCTTTACTAGTTTCGCTAACTTCGAAGAAACCATTAAAGAGGCTTTTAGAACCGTTAACGAATAACGATAAGCTATCGAGAAACTTAAAACACTTAGATAATGAGGATCCGTAGCTAACTACGCGGCTACATTCCGATAAATTGCTATAAGCTTAGACTAAAATGACGAACCCTTAATGTTAGCCTTTTACGAAAGACTTAAGGAGGAAGTTAAGGATAAACTCTACTAAGATAAAGAACCTAACACCTTAACTAAATATATCACTATAGCTATACGAATTAATAACCGATAATACGCGTAACGATAGTAAAAGCGTAACTAAGGATTCGGATTCATTCCATACATTACAAACTAAGGTAAGAAACGCTAACTATAAGGAACTAACTAAAAGCGAAATTAATTAGGAATTACGTAAGCTCACTTAACAAACCCTAGACTTATAGAACTAAACGTAATTTAACGAGATAAGAAGAACCTTATATACTATAATTATAGAAAGAAAGGACACTTTACATAAGAATGCTAGTTACCTAAGAAGGGGAAAGCAAATTAGAACCCTATACCGGAAAGTAAATAATAAATTAACACATTAATGAATAAAACCCACTTAAGATACGAAATTATAGGAATGGGCGAATTAACTAAGACCACTCACGCCTCACTTTTATAAACCGTATGTTATAATAACGTATATTTAATCTATAAGTCCGATAAAGACGTAAAGGGATGGTACCTTAAGAAACTAAAGGCACCTTAGATAATCGTTATACTTAAACGAACTATAATCGAAAAAGACGAAAGAGATTATTCGGTCGACGAGTCTATAAGGATTAGCGAAGCTAAGGAATAGGAACAATAAGTAACCTAACTACCTTAAGACATAAAGAAAGAAAATAACGAAAGAGAAACCACTAATTTAATAAGAATTGAAGAAATCTGAGAATAGTGGGACGAGAATCTCATACCGTTCGCATAAATGACCGTAAATAACTAAAAGTGTGTAGTGAGCGTTAAGCAAAATCCTATACTAAAAGGAGGATGTTAAGTCGTGTTCGTTCTAGTATATAACATTTAATAACTATTTAACCTTAAAAACCTTACATCATAATAGGTATTCGGTAATGACGAACGACTAGCACCTAAACATTAAGATCACGAAGAGATCGGATAGATCTTATATATTTACCACTATTATGAGATACACCTTAAATAGAAAGGATAACATAACACATTCCCACGATAACTACTAGACACTAAAATCACTTAATTATATACCTAAGAAGAGGCGGAGTACCTCCGTTTCGTACACTATAGCGAAGAAGCTTAGGTAGTAGCCTTATAATATAACTCACTAAAAGTCTATCTCTTAGATAGCGACCCTAAAGATAGGTATAATTATAAACGGGAGGACTATAAGATGCATATATTATATAAGGTACACTAATAGCATAAAAAACGACGAGAGGAAATTTAATAACACCGGGAAGATAACGAACAGTACGAACGACTTAAGTAAGTATAAACAGAGATACTATAACGGAAACGTAAGGGGAGGTAGGATCCTAAGAAGGTATTAGAGCACGTCCTTAAATGTTAGGAATGCGTCCTAAAAGCCTTACTACGTTACGATAATATCCTAAACCCTATAAGTAACCTATACTTTAAAGGATTTGACTTCTTTTAGAATAAAGAAACCTAACTAAGATAGAAGGAACGATAGGAAGAGATTAAGAAGAAACTCCTTATAACCTACGTATATAAAAGCTTATTAAAGAATAACGATAAGGAAAGCGTTTACGATTCTAACGGATATAGAAACATGAGATTAGTGAATCTCAATCTAAGAGAACGGTACTATTAGCTAATAAACCTAAGAATTAAGACACTTAAGCACTACCTTTATGAACTCTTCCTATATAAGGAATGCAATAAGAAGGAAGACTTAAAGAAACATATAAACGAGATATACTACCTTTAGGCTAGAAACTTTAATTTCGTGACGAAATAAACGAATAACTTAAGACTCGTTATAGTTTAGGAAGAACTTAAAGAAGTGAGTAACGTATAATAATGCGTATACGGAAATAAGAATAACTAAGCAAAAAACGACTAGCGTTATCTATAAAAGGGCTATAAAATGACTTAAACACCTTAAGGACCCTCTACGCGATATAGATAGATCGCGGTATGAAAACGGTCTTAAATGTTTAGATCTAAGGACATCGCATATAAGCACTATTAGACAGTAGTGTGATAAGAAACTACATATCCCTAACTATAGTTAACCACTACTAGCTACTATAACATCAAAAAGTTAAGCCTTATAGGCTATGTAATATTAAAGGCGACGCCTTTAACTATAATAGTGGGAAAGTCAATATAGAGACTAATCATCTCGACATGTCTATTTAAGGACACTATAAGTAAGTTAGTTTCGATATTATAAACCTATCTAGTTACGATTTAATACTTAGTCACCTATAGCTTTAGGAAAGTAACCTTATAATCGATTAGCGTACTAACTAGTTACGATAGATAGACACTATAACGCATAACGATCATTTATAACTAAAAGAAGCGAAATTTCGCGATAACTTAGCCTTTAAAGAAGCTTCATAAAGAGGCTATAAGCGAGCCGTATAGGTAATGACGTTAAAGGAAACGATAATAGCTATAATAGCGACTTAGAAAAGCTTATAACTTAGTATATAACATAAATAATCACGAAAACACGATAAACGAATCAAAAGGATAATTACACTCCTTAAACGGCACTTAAGCCACGTCGATAAGACACTTAGTTAACAAAAAGAAACGCCCTTAGAAAACGAAGATAGAATGAA